>JARJFA010000019.1:0-127247 GCA_030345395.1 Prunus mongolica | reverse complement strand
TCCCCCTGCGGTGCCCCCACCGCCAGCGACACGCCGATCAGCGGCCCGCGCGTCACGCCGTCCACCGCGCAGATCACGCCAGCACTGTCGGTATCGAAACGGAAGCAGGTGGCAGGCGCCTGCTCCACCGCCTCGGCGGGCGCCGCCAGCGGTTCGCGCTGGCGCTGGAAGGCATCGATACGCGCGACGACATCGGCAATCTGAAACCCGCCCGCCGCGATCGGACGCGGCTCCGGGGGCGCGACGGCGACCGTCGGCATCGCGACTACGCGGGGAGCGACAACGATCGGCTCCGCTTCGACCGGTGCAGGGAGCGGCGCGATTACAACAGGCTCGGGCTCCGGCGCGTCCACCACGGGCGTCGGCGCGACCGCCGGCTCTACCTCAGCGGGCCCCACATCCGACGCGACCGGCGTCGGCGCGACATCGGCCGCCACATCGGGCAGAACGAAATCAACCGATCCGAAGCTCTCGAGCGCCCGCTCCACCGCAGCGGGCAGGTCACGCCGGTGGCGCAGCAACGCCCGCCCCTGCGGCGACAAGCGTGGCAGCAATGCGATCCACGTATCTGCATCCAGCGTCACCGTGCGCAGCAACGGCGCCGCGACCGCAAAGGCATCTTCTGCAAACAGCCCGACAAGCGCCGCCGGCGGCGTCGCAAAGGCCAGCGCCCGCGCACTGGCAGACCGCACCTGCAGCGGCACCGCCTGTCGCAACATCCGCAGCCGCGCCAGGCCCGGCTCGTCCGCCGCGATCCGTCCGCGCCCCATCAGGTCGACGAGCTGCCGCCACGCCGACTGCGCGCCGAAGCCGCTGTCCATATCGGCGGAAAGCACCGTCTTGAGGCTGTCGTCGAAGCGCACGCTCACTCCCGGAAGGCGTTACGCCAGCGGAGCGCAACACCGATTCCTTAACGAGCCGGAGTTGCAGGGGAAACAGGTGATTTTCCGACTGTCCGCAGGCCGTCGCAAAGTGGGACAATTGCGTTGCGCCGCAATTTTCTTATGCTTAGAGGAAATCGCCGATATCGTTCGGCGCGTCTTAGGAGTGGCTCACGCAATGTCGTTCGATCGGATCGATCGTCAAATCCTCGCTCATCTGCAACAGGATGGGCGCATGACCAACGTCGAGCTCGCCGAACGCGTCGGCCTCACCGCGCCGCCCTGCCTGCGCCGCGTCCGCGCGCTGGAGGAAGCGGGTGTGATCCGCGGCTATCACGCCGATCTCGATCCCGCCAGCCTCGGCTTCCCGATTACCGTCTTCGCGATGGTCTCGCTGCGCAGCCAGGCGGAGCACGACCTCGCCGCCTTCGAAACGCATGTCGCCGACATTCCTGAAGTGCGCGAATGCCATATGCTCAACGGCGAAATCGACTTCATCCTGAAGATCGTCGCCAGCGATCTCAAGAGCTTCCAGGAAATCCTGACCACTCATCTGACGCCGGCACCCAATGTCGCCAGCGTCAAGACCTCGCTCACGATCCGCACCGCCAAATCGACCTCGGGCATCCCCGTCTCGGTCGATTAAATCTGCGATGGGGGGGGACGCCCCGCACCCTCAGCGCCCCACGCCCTCCCAATCCGTCATCCCAGCGCAGACTGGGATCTCCCCGTTGGCGTTCGAACCAGGCACCGCGAACGACCCCAGCCTGGGCCGAGGTGACGAAGGTCCCGAAGCGAAGGCGACGTTCACCGCCGCCACCACCCACAACGAAAAAGGGCGGCCCGTCGCCGGACCGCCCCCTCTCATTCCATCGTCGCCGCGATCACGCCGCCGGAGCGGGCGCCGAACCGACCTGCGTCCAGGTGTTCCACAGCGCCGCAATGCCCGCGCGGGGGCTGGCCCGTCACCGCACCGAACGCCGCCTGCGCGCCGGCCTTGTCGCCCGACTTGGCGAGCGCGATGCCGAGGCGCGTGTTCACCTCGTTCGCGTCGACGCCACCCTTCGACAGCGCCGCACGATACAGTTCGGCGGCCTTGGCGTAGTTGTTCTGGCCGAGATAGGCATCGGCGGTCGCCGAGGCGATCTTGCCGTCCTTCGACGCCAGCGCAGTCTTCTCGCTCGACGCCAGCGAACCGTCGCGCTGGATCGCGGTGTTCGCCGCGGCCAGCTGGCTCTTGGCATAGGTGCTGCTCGCCGGGATCTTGCCCGACGCCAGGCCTTCCTTCAGCACGGCAGCCGCTTCGTACGGATTGCCGCGGTCGCTGACCATGCGGGCATAATCCTCATAGCTCGACTGGTCCGGCATCGCGCCGGCCGCGCGCAGCAGGCGGTACAGATCCAGCGTCTGCGCCTTGTCCGGCGTCGCGATGCTGTTCTGCGCGAAGGCATATTGCAGGATCACGTCGCGCCACGTCTTCGCATTCGGGAAGGCGGCGGCGTACTTCTGCATCCACGCCAGCGTCTCGGGCGCCATCTTCTTGTTGTTCGCGGTCGCGATCGCGAAGCGGTAATAGGCTTCCGGCACGGCCTGACCCGCCGCCTTCTGCGCGGTGATATAGCGGTCGAGGTCGGCCAGGCCGCCCGCGACGTCACCCGCCTGCACCTTCACCTTGGCGAGCTGCAGATCGAAATCGGGGCTGTTGAAGCCCGCTTCCTTCGCCTTGGTGAAATATTGCGACGCGACGGCATACTGGCCGCCATTGAACGCGAGCTGGCCGCGGCGGAACAGATACTTGCCGCGATCGGCCGCCGGCGTGTTCGCCGCGGCGATCAGCGCGTCGAGCGGCTTGGCCAGCGCGGTCTCGTTCAGCGGCGCATTCGGGTTCGCCTGCTGCGCCAGCACCAGCTTCGTGTTTTCTAGGTCGTAGCGCAGCGCCGCGGCCACATATTTGTCGTCGTCGGTGGTGGCAGCCGCCTCGATCTGCGCGACCAACGGCTCGGCCGTCGCAACGTCCTTCGCCTTCACGGCCTGCTGCGCATTGTAGGCGATCGCCTGCACCGGCTTGCTGAGCTTGAAGCCCGGCGCCTGCTGTTCTTCCTTCTTGGCCATCGCCGGGGCGACGAACGCAAGGCCACTCACACCGGTAGCGAGCACCGCGGCCAGCGCGAGCTTCGAAAGGGTCTTCATGCTAACTCTCTCTCCGACAATTGGGGCATCGCTGCCGCTAACGTACGCGCGGCCTGTAACCGGCCGCCGCAGCGGGTACAAGCGACGCTGGGGACTGATCCCGCAGTGGCTTGAAGCCCGTGAACGGGAATTGAACGGTGGCCGAAGGCGCAGTACCGGACCAGCATGATCGCCGTCCTTTCCCCGCCAAGACCCTCGATTACGAGACGCCGCTGCCCGATTTGGGTTCCACGCGGCCCCGCTTTGATTCCGAAGCGGCCACGCTCGCCGCCGCGGCGTCGCACCTGACGCAGAAACGCCTGTCGGAATTGATGAAGATTTCGCCCGCGCTGGCGAAGCTCAACGCAGACCGTTTCCGCGATTTCCCCGAGGCCCCCGAGCGGCCGGCGATGTTCGCCTTCGCCGGCGACGTCTACACCGGCCTCGACGCGCAGACGCTGGAGCCGGAGGCGGTGGCGTTCGCGCAAGACCATCTGCGCCTGCTGTCGGGCCTGTACGGCTTGCTACGCCCGCTCGACGCGATGCGCCCCTATCGGCTGGAAATGGGCACCCGCTGGGCGCCGCGGAAGCCCAAGCTGACCGACTGGTGGGGGGACCGCATCGCCCAGGCGCTGGCCGAGGACGTGACGGCGGAAGAGACCGGCGTCGTCCTCAACCTCGCCAGCCAAGAATATTGGGCGGCAGTGGCCGGGCGCCTACCCGCCGGCATCCGCGTCGTCGCGGTCGATTTCCGCGAAGGCGAGCGCTTCGTCAGCTTCCACGCCAAAAAGGCGCGCGGGCTGATGGCGCGCTGGATGATCGAACACCGTATCACCGATATCGACGCGATGCGCGGCTTCGACAGCGACGGCTATGCCTTCGATGCGGCGGCCAGCACCGACGACCAGTGGCGCTTCGTCCGATGAGCGCCAAGGGCACCAGCGCCGTCGTTATCGGCGCCAGCGGCGGCATCGGCGCCGCGCTGGTCGAGGCCTTGCTCGACGAGGGGACGTATGACGTCGTCCACGCGCTCTCGCGCTCCGGCAGCGATCCGATCGATATCGAGGACGAAGCCAGCATCGCCGCCGCCGCCCGCGCGCATCGCCGCCGGCCCCGCGCCGGTGCTGGTGATCGTCGCCACCGGCCTGCTGCACCAGGGCGATCGCCTGCCCGAAAAGAGCTATCGCGAGCTCGATCCCGACTGGCTCGCCGCCAATCTGCGCGTCAACGCCATCGGCCCGGCGCTGATCGCCAAGCATATCCTGCCGATCATGCCCAAACAGGGCCGCAGCGTCTTCGCGATCCTGTCGGCGCGCATCGGCAGCATCTCCGACAACCGCCTCGGCGGCTGGTACGGCTATCGCATGGCGAAGGCGGCGGCGAACCAGCTCGTCCGCACGCTCAGCATCGAGGACAAGCGCCGAAACGATCGCAGCATCATCGTCGGCCTCCACCCCGGCACGGTCGACACCGCTCTGTCCAAGCCCTTCCAGGCCAACGTCCGCCCCGGCACGCTCTTCACCCCCGACCGCGCCGCCTCGCAACTGCTCGACGTGATCGACGGGCTGAAGGCGCCCGACACCGGCCGCCTGTTCGACTTCGAAGGCAAGGAAATCGCGCCCTAGCGGGGAGAGATACCCCACCACCCCACCGTCACCCCGGACGTGATCCGGGGTCCCCCTTCTTCTTCTACTACGTCCAACAAAAGCGGGACCCCGGATCAAGTCCGGGGTGAGGAGCCGCAAAAGCCACCCAACATGACGAAAACGTCATGATGCGGCCATCCCGTTGTTATTCCACGGGGCGCATCCCCTGTATCACGACGCCATCCCGTTGCGTCCGTTCAAGGTGGAGAGGAACCCCATGAAGACGTCCCTGCCCTTCGTCCTGCTTGCGACCGCCTCGCTCTGCTGCGGCTCCGCGGCGATGGCCACCGGCGCGCAGATGCAGGCCAAGACCCAGGCCAAGACGGTCGCCACCAGCAAGACGACCACCACCACCAAGCCCGCGGTCGGCAAGCCCACCGCCACCACCCGGACGACGACCAAGACCGCCGTCGCCGCCAACGGCCGCATGGTCACCACCAAGACCAGCACCGGCAAGACGATCACCTACAATTGCAGCAAGGCCGGCAACGCCAACAAGGCCGCCTGCAAGAAGTAACGCTCTATAGGCCCGCGCGCGTACGCGTGTGCGTACGCGCGCGTGACTTTCGGTACGGATGCCCCTAAACCGGGGCCATACATCTGTAACAATCCGAAAGCGTCACACCTTGGCCGACGAGACCACCCTCGCCGAACCCCCCGCCCATCCCGAGGGCATTTCGACGATCTCGATCGTCGACGAGATGAAGTCGAGCTACCTCGACTATGCGATGAGCGTCATCGTCGCCCGCGCGCTGCCCGACGTGCGCGACGGCCTGAAGCCGGTCCACCGCCGCATCCTGTTCTCCGCGCAGGAAAGCGGCTTCTTCTTTAACCGGCCCTACCGCAAATCCGCCCGCATCGTCGGTGACGTGATCGGTAAATATCACCCGCACGGCGACACCGCGATCTACGACGCCTTGGCGCGCATGACGCAGGACTGGTCGATGCGGCTGCCGCTGATCGATGGCCAGGGCAACTTCGGCTCGATGGACCCCGATCCGCCCGCCGCGATGCGCTACACCGAAGCGCGCCTCGCCCGCGCCGCCAATTACCTGATGGAGGATCTCGACAAGGATACCGTCGATTTCCAGCCGAACTACGACGCCAGCGAGCGCGAGCCGCAGGTCCTGCCGGCGCGCTTCCCCAACCTCCTGGTCAACGGCGCCGGCGGCATTGCGGTCGGCATGGCCACCAACATTCCGCCGCACAACCTCGGCGAAGTCGTCGATGCCTGCCTCGCCTATATCGACAAGACCATGGCCGGCGAATCGATCAGCATCGACGAGCTGATCGAGATCGTCCCCGGCCCCGACTTCCCCACCGGCGCGATCATCCTCGGCAAGGCAGGCGCCCGTTCGGCCTATCACACCGGCCGCGGCTCGATCATCGTCCGCTCGCGTCACGTGATCGAGGAAGGCCGCGGCGATCGCCGCTCGATCGTCCTCACCGCCATCCCGTTCCAGCAGGGCAAGAACGCGCTCGTCGAAAAGATCGCCGAGGCGGCGAAGGACAAGCGGATCGAGGGCGTCAGCGACATCCGCGACGAATCGAACCGCGAAGGCGTGCGCATCGTCATCGACCTGAAGCGCGATGCGACGCCCGAAGTCGTCCTCAACCAGCTGTGGCGCCATACGCCGGCGCAGGGCAGCTTCCCCGCCAACATGCTCGCGATCCGCGGCGGTCGGCCGGAAACGCTGAACCTCAAGGACATCATCCAGGCGTTCGTTCAGTTCCGCGAACAGGTCATCACCCGCCGCTCGAAGTTCGAGCTGAACAAGGCACGCGACCGCGCCCATATCCTGCTCGGCCTCGTCATCGCGGTCACCAACCTCGATGAGGTCGTCCGCATCATCCGCGGCTCGTCCAGCCCCGCCGAGGCGGGCGCCGCCTTGCTCGCGCGCGAATGGCCGATCGCCGAGATCGCGCCCTATCTGAGCCTGGTCGAGGCGGTCGAAGGCGAGCAGGTCGGCGACGGCTACAAGCTCAGCGATACGCAGGTCCGCGCGATCCTCGACCTGCGCCTCCACCGCCTGACCGCGCTCGGCCGCGACGAAATCGGCGACGAGTTGAAGGGTCTCGCCGAATCGATCGCCGCCTTGCTCGAAATCCTCGGCAACCGCGCCCGCCTGTACGAGGTGATGCGCGAGGAGCTGGTCGATGTCCGCTCGATCTTCGCGACCCCGCGCCGGACCGAGATCGCCGCGGCCGCCGACGGCATCGACGACGAGGACCTGATCGAGCGCGAGGAGATGGTCGTCACCGTCACCGTGCAGGGCTATATCAAGCGCACCCCCCTCGACGCCTTCCGTGCGCAGAAGCGCGGCGGCAAGGGCCGCGCCGGCATGGCGACGAAGGACGAGGATGCGATCACCAACCTGTTCGTGACGAGCACGCACACGCCGGTGCTGTTCTTCTCGACCGCCGGCAAGGTGTATCGCATGAAGGTGTGGCGCCTGCCCGAAGGCGGGCCGGCAACGCGCGGCCGCCCGATGATCAACCTGCTGCCGCTCGCGCCGGGCGAGACGATCTCCACCGTCCTGCCGCTGCCCGAGGATGAGGGCCGCTGGGGCGACCTGCACGTTATGTTCGCGACCGCCAACGGCACCGTGCGCCGCAACGCGATGGACGCCTTCGCCAACATCCCGTCGAACGGCAAGCTCGCCATGCGCTTCGATGAGGGCAGCGAGGATCGGCTGATCGGCGTCGCCGTGCTCACCGAAAGCGACGACGTCCTGCTCGCGACCAAGGCGGGCAAGGCGATCCGCTTCGCCGCCACCGACGTGCGCGAATTCCAGAGCCGCACCTCCACCGGCGTCCGCGGCGTCAGCCTCGCCGAGGGCGATGCGGTCATCAGCCTGTCGATCCTGCGCGGCTTCGCGGCGACGACCGAGGAACGCGAGGCCTATCTGAAGGCCGCCCCGTGGAAGGAAGGCGAGCGTGAGATGTCGCTCAGCCCCGAACGCATGGCCGAATTCGAAGCGGCGGAGGAGTTCATCCTCACCGTCACCCAGAACGGTTATGGCAAGCGCACGTCCGCCTTCGAATATCGCCGCACCAACCGTGGCGGCCAGGGCATCACCAACATCGTGTCGGCGGGCCGCAACGGCCCCGTCGTCGCCAGCTTCCCCGCGCATTCGGGCGAGCAGCTGATGCTGGTGACCGATCAGGCAAAGCTCATTCGCATGTCGGTCGGCGACGTCCGCGTCACGGGTCGCAACACGCAGGGCGTGACGCTGTTCAGCGTGGCGAAGGACGAGCATGTCGTCTCCGCCGCCCGGATCGACGAGGAGGAAGAGCCCGAGAACGAGGCGGAGGCGATCGTCGCCGACGAGATCGGCGACGCGCCTGCGACCTCCGCCGATGACGCCTTGGTCGTCGACGACGGCACCGGCCCGGCGACGATGGACGAACGCGTCGATGAGAACGACGATGGCGAGGAGGACGCATGAGCGCCCTCCCCCTCGTCGCCTATAAGGTGCTGACCGCGGAGCAGATGGCCGCACTGGAACGCGACGGCAGCTTCGCCGGCGCGCCGGTCGACCTGGCGGATGGCTACATCCACATGTCGACCGCAGAGCAGCTGACCGAGACAGTCGACAAGCATTTCGCCGGGCAAAGCGATCTGCACGTCGCCGCGGTCGACCTCGGCAGCTTCGGCGCATCGCTGAAGTGGGAGGAATCCCGCGGTGGCCAGCTGTTCCCGCACCTCTACGGTCCGCTGCCGCTGAAGGCCGTGCTGGGCTATGGTCCGTTGAAGCGTGCCGAAGACGGGACGGTTCGTCTGCCCATAACCGGTTGATCTGAAAGGACACTCGCCTCGCCGCCAAAAACGGGCGGAACCGCATCCGAAATCCCATCGTTACTTTGTCACAACGAGCAACAATGGAGACACTCGATGCGTACCTTGGCCCTGACGATCGGCACTCTGATGCTGATGCCCGCCGCGGCTGTGGCACAACAGGCCCCGGCCGCCGGCGCGAGCGCGCAGGCCGGTGCCAGCGCGACCGCGACCACCCCGACGGTCGGCGCCACGATCTATGACAGCGCGGGCGTCTCGCTTGGCACCGTCGCCAGCGTCACGCCGCAGGCGATCGTCCTCAACACCGGCACCGCGCAGGTGCCCGTGCCGCCGGCCTCGATCGGCAAGACCGAGAAGGGCTTCGCCATGGCGATGACCAAGGCGCAGCTCGACGCGGCGATCGCCAGCTCGCAGGCGCAGGCCCAGGCCGCGGTGAAGGCGAAGCTGGTCCCCGGCACCGCCGTCACCGGTCTCGGCGGTGCGGCACTCGGCACGATCAAGTCGGCCGACGCCGAATTCGTCACACTCAATACCGCCAAGGGTGAGGTGAAGCTGCCGATCAACGGCTTCAGCGCCGATGCCAGCGGCAAGGTGATCGTCGGCATCACCGCCGCCCAGCTCGCTGCCGCAACTGCCGCCTCGGCAGCCGGCGCCGCCACCAGCGCCGCGCCGAAGTAAGGCTATGGGGGCGGGCCACCGCCCCCATCGGTCCGGCGCCAGCCCGCGGGCTATTCCTAGCCCCCGCAGGCCGATCAACATTCAGCGTGATAACAAATCCTCCCCCGCAAGGGGGAGGTGGCATGCCGCAGGCATGACGGAGGGGGAGGTAAGGGTGGCGCCCTGTTACGCAGCGGCTCCTATCCGCCCCCTCCGTCACCGCCTCCGGCGGCGCCACCTCCCCCTGGCGGGGGAGGAATGACGCGTATTCCCAGCGAAGGTCGGAATCTCCCCATTAAGGGGTATTGCAAGAGCCGCAGAAGACCCCAGCCTGCACCGGGGTGACGGACTGGGTTCACTGGGCAACAAAAAAGGGGCGGCACCTCGCGGTGTCGCCCCTCTTCGTATCCGCAGCACCCGATACCGGGCGCCGTCCGGATCAGTAGCGGTAATGATCCGGCTTGAACGGGCCTTCCACCGGCACGCCGATGTAAGCGGCCTGCTTCTCGCTCAGCTTCGACAGCTGGACACCCAGCTTTTCGAGGTGGAGCGCGGCGACCTTCTCGTCGAGGTGCTTGGGCAGAACGTACACTTCGTTCTTGTAGTTCTCGCCCTTGGTCCACAGCTCGATCTGGGCGAGCGTCTGGTTGGTGAACGAGGCCGACATCACGAAGCTGGGGTGGCCGGTCGCGCAGCCCAGGTTCACCAGGCGGCCCTTGGCCAGCACGATGATCTGCTTGCCGTCCGGGAATTCGACCAGGTCGGTGCCGGGCTTCACTTCGGTCCACTTGTAGTTCGACAGCGCCGCGATCTGGATCTCGGAGTCGAAGTGGCCGATGTTGCAGACGATCGACATGGGCTTCATCGCCTTCATGTGATCGGCGGTGATGACGTCGGCGTTGCCGGTCGCGGTGACGAAGATGTCGGCGCGCTTCACGGCCTCATCCATGGTCACGACCTCGAAGCCTTCCATCGCCGCCTGCAGTGCGCAGATCGGGTCGATTTCGGTCACGAGCACACGCGCGCCGCCATTGCGGAGCGACTGGGCCGAGCCCTTGCCCACGTCACCGAAACCGGCGACCGCGGCGACCTTGCCCGCCAGCATGACGTCGGTGGCGCGACGGATCGCGTCGACCAGCGATTCCTTGCAACCGTACAGATTGTCGAACTTCGACTTGGTGACCGAGTCGTTGACGTTGATCGCCGGGAACGGCAGCTCGCCCTTCTTCGCGATCTCGTACAGGCGGTGAACGCCGGTCGTCGTCTCTTCGCTGACGCCCTTCAGGTTCTTGACCGTCTCGGTCAGATAGCCCGGCTTCTTGGCGATGAACGCCTTCACCGAACGCTGGAACTCGACTTCCTCTTCATTCTCCGGCTCGGCGAAGGTCGCGCCGGCTTCCAGCTTCGCGCCCCACAGCGCGAACATGGTCGCGTCGCCGCCGTCGTCCAGGATGATGTTAGCGGTCTGACCCTCGACGTCGCCGTCCCAGGTGAAGATGTCGCCGACATAGTCCCAATATTCGGCCAGGCTCTCGCCCTTCACCGCGAACACTGGCACGCCCGTCGCGGCGATTGCGGCGGCGGCATGGTCCTGCGTCGAGAAGATGTTGCAGGTCGCCCAGCGGACGTCGGCGCCGAGCGCGGTCAGCGTCTCGATCAGGACGGCGGTCTGGATCGTCATGTGCAGCGAGCCGGTGATGCGCGCGCCCTTCAGCGGCTGGGCAGCGCCGAATTCGTCGCGCAGCGCCATCAGGCCGGGCATCTCGGTTTCGGCGATCTTGATCTCGGCGCGGCCGAAATCGGCGAGGCCGATGTCCTTGATGACGTAATCGGTGTTCGTGCCGTTGGGCGCGAGCGCAGTAGCCACGTGGCATGCTCCTGAAGAGGTTTGGATGGGTTGCCCCTAACCGTTCCGCCCCTACAGATCAAATATAAAGATATCTTTATATCTCGCGTCAGGCCGTTCCCGTGCCCACCACCAGCAGCCGCGGGTCGATCCCCGCCTTGGCGAAGGCACTGCTCCATCGCTGCGGCGCCGGCGTGTCGAACAGCAGCGCATCGTCGCCCGCGACATGGAACCACCCCGGCTGCGACAGCTCCGCGTCGAGCTGCCCGGCCGACCAGCCCGCATAGCCCAGCGCGGCGACGTAGCGCGACGGCCCCGTCCCGTCGGCGATCGCGCGCAGCACGTCGATCGTGCCCGACAGCGCCCACCGCCCGGCCACCTCGACCGTATCCTGTCCCGCCCAATCCAGCGCATGCAGCACGAAGCCGCGGCGCGGCTCCACCGGCCCACCGAAGTGTACCGGGGCGGGCGGTGCGGCGCCATGCGCGATCTCGAACTGGTCGAGCAGGTCGTGCAGCGTCAGCCCATCGATCGTCGCGCCGAGCCCCACGCCCAGCGCGCCGCCCGCGTCATGCGCGCACATCGCGATCACCGCATGGTCGAAACTCGGATCGGCCATTCCCGGCATCGCGAGCAGGAACTGGCCGGATAGATAAACGGGACCTTCCATAACCTTGCCACCATAACCGTCCCGTCGGCCGGCGCCATGCTTGAAATCGGCGGCGATGTGGCCGACGGTCCCGCGTGCAACCTTTCTACCCGGAGACCCATGATGACGATCACCGTCGGCGATACGATCCCCAGTGCCACCCTGACCAAGGTCACGCCCGATGGCCCCGATCAGGTCTCCACCGACGATTTCTTCCGCGGTCGCACCGTCGCGCTGTTCGCGGTGCCCGGTGCGTTCACGCCGACCTGCTCCGCCCGCCACCTGCCTGGCTTCGTTGAGAAGCGCGACGCGCTCGCCGCCAAGGGCGTCGACGAAATCGCCTGCACCTCGGTCAACGACGCCTTCGTCATGGGCGCTTGGGCCAAGTCGCAGGAGGCCGAGGGCATCACGATGCTCGCCGACGGCAACGGCGATTTCGCCAAGGCGGTCGGCCTGACGATGGACGGCAGCAAGTTCGGCATGGGACTGCGCAGCCAACGCTACGCGATGCTGGTCGAAGACGGCGTCGTGAAGCAACTCCACGTCGAAGCCCCCGGCGAATTCAAGGTCAGCAGCGCCGAACACCTGCTCGACGCGCTCTGATGCGAAGGGGGTGGGCGACGCGCTCCGCTCACCCCACCCACTCCGTCACCCCGGACTTGGTCCGGGGTCCACTCCGCGGCGAGGGGGACGGCCAAAGCCTCCTGCCTCGCCCTTGTGGCTTGGTGGACCCCGGACCAAGTCCGGGGTGACGCGGCATTCGGAGCAATCGCCCCGAACCCCTCACGCCATCACCAACCCTGCGGCTTGCCCTTGTTCTGCTGGTCCAGCCACGTCTTCAGCGGCGCGAAATACTCGACCAGCGCCTTGCCCGACATCTGCCGCGTGCCGGTCATCACCTGCAGCGCATCCGGCCACGGCTTCGACTGGCCCATGCTCAGCATCGCATTCAGCTTCTCGCCGACCGCCTTGTTGCCGTAGAACGAGCAGCGATGCAGCGGCCCCTTCCAGCCCGCCTGCTCGCACGCCGCCTTGTAGAACTGGAACTGTAGCACCCGCGCCAGGAAATAGCGCGCATAGGGCACCGTCCCCGGAATATGGTATTTCGCGCCCGCGTCGAACTTGGTTTCGTCGCGCGCCACCGGCGGCACGATGCCTTGATATTTCAGGCGCAGCGCGTCCCAGCCCTGCTGATACTGGCCCGACGCGATCTTGCCTGAAAAGACGTCCCAACGCCATTTGTCGACCAGCAGGCCGAACGGCAGGAACGCCACCTTGTCCATCGCCTGGCGCAGCAGCAGGCCAATGTCCTTGTCGGCTGCGGGCACCTGCGCCGGCTGCAGCAGCCCGATCTTCACAAGATAATCCGGCGTGATCGACAGCGCGACCGTATCGCCGATCGCTTCGTGGAACCCGTCATTGGCGCCGTTCTTGTACAGATACGGCTGGTTCTTGTACGCGCGCTGGTAGTAATTGTGGCCCAGCTCATGGTGGATCGTGACGAAGTCGTCGCCGTTCACCTTGGTACACATCTTGATGCGAATATCGTCCATATTGTCGATATCCCATGCCGACGCGTGACAGATCACCTCGCGATCGGCCGGCTTCACGATCTGCGAACGCTGCCAGAACGTCTCGGGCAACGGCGCGAAGCCTAGCGACGAATAAAAGGCCTCGCCCTGCTTCACCATGCGAACGGGATCATAGCCCTTCGCCTTCAGCAGATCGCCGGTGTCATAGCCCAGGTCGCCCGCCCCCTTGGGCGCCACGAGATCATAGATATTGCCCCATTCCTGCGCCCACATATTGCCGAGCAGGTCGCTGCAGATCGGCCCGGTCTTGGGCTGGACGGCATCGCCATATTTCTCGTTCAGCTTCCACCGGACATAGGTGTGGAGCGACAGGTAGAGCGGCTCCACCTCCTTCCAGATCTGGTCGGTCAGCGCCTCGAACTGCTGCGGCGTCATGTCATAGCCGGACCGCCACATCGCGCCGACGTCCGCGAAGCCCAGCTCCTTTGCGCCCGCGTTCGAGATCGCGGTCATCCGCGTATAATCGGCGCGCATCGGCGCGCCGACATTGTCGTTCCAGCTGACCCACATCTCCCTCAGCTTGGCGGGATCGCGCGTCGTTCCCATCGCCGCCTCAATGTCCGATCCGTTGATCGGCTTACCGTCCAGCGTGCCCTTGCCCTTGCCGTAGCGCGACGACATGCGCGTCGTCAGCGTCGCGAGCTCCGTCGCCGCACCCGGCGTGGTGGGCGCAGGCAGGCCGACGCCATTCTTCAGCAGGTCGAGCTTGCGCTTGGTATCATAGGACAGGCCCGTCACGCCGTTGAAGCGCGCCGCGCCCTTCGCCCATTGCACCGCTTTTTCGGTTAGCTCCGCGCCCGATTTCGCCGCCAGCGCATCGGTATCGTCGGTAATATAGGTCGCGTTGACCCAGGCGGTCTGCTGCGCGGGCACCGACAGATCGGCAGCTTCCTTCTCGACCGCAGCGACATAGGCGTCGGCCTCGGCCGCGGTCGGCTTTGCCGGCGCGGCCTGCCCGGCCGGTGCGGTCTGCGCCGCGACGGGCGCGGCAAACAGCGCCGCGGCGAGCGCGGCGGTGGAAACGAGACGCATGAAAACAATCCCCTACTGACTTCTTGTCGTTGCCGACACGATGCGCGGGGGGCGCCCTTTTGGTCAAGCGCCTGTGGTCAGGCGCTCAGGAAGTCGGCGATCGTCTGGCCCAGCTCCGGCTTGGTGACGGCGCTCATGTGATTGCCGGGAATCTCGCGGAAGATCGCCTGCGGCAGCGCGTCGGCCAGCGCCGCACCCGATCCATTGTCGTCGTCGTCGATCCCGGCAACGATCAGCGTCGGCACGTCGATCGCCTCTACCGCCTCGATCGGCGTATCGACGAACGTCTCGAGCACGTTGAGCAGCGCCACGGGATCGCCCCCGGTCGTCTTCAGGAACGCCTCGGTCATCCACTCGCCCGACCCGCGTTCGAAACTGCCGAGATTGGTCAGCACATGCCGGAAATAGCCGCCCCGCCCCGCCGTGCTGACGATTCCGGTCAGCCCCATGCCCGCAATGACCGCGTGGCGCGGCCTCGCCCCGTTGGCGAGCATCCGCATCGTCGTCCGCCCCCCCAGCGAATAGCCGCCGAGATCGTAATCGCTTAGCCCCAGATGGGCGATCAGCGCCATCCCGTCCCGCATCAGCGCATCCGGCGGATAAGCGGCAAGGTCATGCGGCTTGTCCGACGACCCATGGCCCCGCAGGTCCGGCATGATGACGCGAAAGCCCTTGGCCGCAATCGCGGCGGCATGGCCGTATTTGATCCAGTTGACCTCCGCCGTGGAGAAATAGCCGTGGATCAAGACGACGGGCCGCCCCTCGCCCAGCTCGCGATAGGCGATGCGGGTGCCGTCGAAGCTGGCGAAATACTGCAGATCGGTGGGGGAAAGGGCCAAGGGTCGTCATCCATCGGTTGCGAGCGCCACCCCACGTGGGTCGTGATCGTCCGCCTGTCCAGCACCGATCGTCCAACGGCGGTGTGGCAGCGAACCCCCACCCCAACCGTCACCCCGGACTTGATCCGGGGTCCCGCTTTAGGGCGGGCGGGGAATAGCGGGACCCCGGATCAAGTCCGGGGTGACGGAACGAGGCTATCTCAATTCGGCGTCACGAACCCCGATCCACACCCAACACAAAGCCCATCCCCAAACCTCCGCCTGCCCCTTCCCAACCTCCAAAAAAGGGCATACTCTCCCTTCAAAAGAAGCAAGGAGAGCGATGATGGACCTGCATCGGACTGGCACGGGCGACGAGAGCCTCGTGATCCTGCAAAGCCTGTTGTGCCTGTTGCGCGAAAAGAACGTGCTCAGCCGTGCCGATATCGAGGAACTCACTGAACGCGTCGCGATGCGCGCCGCCCAGGCCGAACGCGACCCCCTGCCCTGCTGCGCCGAAGCCACCCGCGCCGCCGCCTCCGAAATGGCCCGCATCGGGCAATATGTCGGCCAGCATTACGGCGGCAAACACCGGCGGGTGTGAAGGGGGGATCGACGTCAACCGATCAGTTCAACGTGCCCGGCCAATCCCACTCGTTTTGCCGCCCGGGCCATGCCGGCATCGGCCGTCAAGACGATCGCATCAGTTCTGACAGCCAGCACAAGGTACAGGCAGTCATACACCGCATGACCTGCCTGCATAGACAATGCGAAGGCCTCGTCGAGTAACGATAGCGTAGCGACCGTATCGGTCAGCAGGTCGGGCGCAGCGGTCAGACCCGCCGCCGCTGCGGCTTCGGACAGGCCATCATTCCGCACTTTTTTGGCCAGCGCGTTGGCTACTTCGACGTGGAACCAGTCGGGTGCGATCCGCTCCACCTCCCCGACTACCCGGATCAATACGGCCTCTGCACCCGGTTCGCGCGTAACCAACTTGATCGCGACGCTCGCGTCGAGAACGATCATCCCGCGTCCCGGGCCTCGCGAATATACGGGGTGCTATCGACCGCTGCCGCCTCGGGTGGAGTCATCGCCCACAGACTGTGGACCAGCGTTCGGAGTGCATCGCCATCCAACCGCACCTTAGGTCGAGCCTGCGCCAGCGCCTCGCGCAACTCGGCTTCCAAAGATCGACCATTGGCCTTGGCGACGCGCCGGAAGTCGGCGATCAGCGCGTCGTCGAGATTGCGGATCAGCACCTGTCCCATGGGACAGATGCTATCACTCCGCTATCAGCCGCTCAACCGCCCTTCTGCAGGTGCCGTCGGCCGAGCAGTTCCGCGATCTGCACCGCATTCAGCGCTGCACCCTTGCGCAAATTGTCGCTAACGCACCACAGCGCCAGCCCGTTCTCCACCGTCGGATCCTCACGCACGCGGCTAACATAGGTCGCGTCGTCGCCCGCCGCCTCAATCGGCGTCGCGTATCCGCCGTCCTCATGCTTGTCGATCAGCATGATGCCCGGCGCTTCGCGCAGGATACGCTTGGCGTCCTCGGCCGAAATCTCGTTCTCGAACTCGATGTTCAGCGCCTCGGAATGGCCGACGAATACGGGCACGCGCACGCAGGTCGCGGTCACCTTGATCTTGGGATCGAGGATCTTCTTGGTCTCGACCACCATCTTCCACTCTTCCTTGGTCGATCCGTCGTCCAGGAAGCTGTCGATGTGCGGGATCACGTTGAACGCGATCTGCTTGGTGAACTTCTTGGGCTCGGCAGGATCGCCGACGAAGATGTTGCGGCTCTGCTCGAACAGTTCGTCCATGCCGACCTTGCCCGCGCCCGACACCGACTGGTACGTAGCCACGACGACGCGCGTGATCTTGGCGGCGTCATGCAGCGGCTTCAGCGCGACGACCATCTGCGCGGTCGAGCAATTGGGGTTGGCGATGATGTTCTTCGCCTTGTAGCCGTCGATGGCGTCGGCGTTCACCTCCGGCACGATCAGCGGCACGTCCGGGTCCATCCGGTACAGCGACGAATTGTCGATCACGGTGCAGCCGGCGGCGGCGAACTTGGGCGCATAGACCTTGGTTGCTTCGCTGCCGATCGCGAACAGCGCCATGTCCCAGCCGGTCGGATCGAAATATTCGATGTTCTGCACCTTGAGCATGCGACCGGTGTCACCATACTCGATCTCGTCGCCCTGGCTGCGGCTCGACGCCAGCACCGCGATCTCGTCCGCGGGGAAGTCGCGTTCGGCGAGGATGTTGACCATCTCGCGCCCGACATTGCCCGTCGCGCCCGCGACCACCACCCGATAACCCATCACGTCCTCCAATTCAGTGTGCGCCGCCTAATACGGTTGCGCGGAAACGTCCACCGACTTTCCTAATCGTGCGTGCTCAGCTGCCACGTCGCGTGGTCGATCCCATGCACACGGCCTAGATGCTCGACCAATGTGTCGAGCTCCGCATCCACCACGCCGCTGCCGACCAGCGTCGCGACCAGCGCGACATGCTCGTCGTCGCGCACCTGCGTGTCGAGGTCGGCGACGGGCAGTCCCGCATCCTCGAGATGCCCGACCAGCACATCCCCCATCGGCCCCGCTACCGCGACCGGCACGGTGATCGTCACGCTATACGTCGCCTCCACCGTGCCGCCGGCGATCGGAATGCGGTTGATCGCATCGACCAGCGGCCGCAGCGCGGTATTGGCGAACAGCACGACGCCGGTCAGCAGCGTCGCCTCGGCAATCATATCCGACCCCGCGATCGATCCCACCGCCGCCGAACACCAGAGCGTCGCCGCGGTGTTGAGCCCGCGGACGTTCATCCCCTCCTTCATGATCACGCCCGCGCCGAGGAAGCCAATCCCCGACACGACATAGGCGATCACCCGGATCGACTCGACGTCCCCGCCCAGCCGCTGCCCCAGATCGACGAACGCCGCCGCCCCGATCGCCACGAGCGCGTTAGTTCGCAGCCCCGCGGTCCGCTGTCGATACTGCCGCTCCGCCCCGATCGCGGTGCCGAGTACGAAGGCGGTGAGATAGCTGACGACCGTGTCGAGGAACGGCCAGAGGTGAAAGGCGGCGACGAAGTGCATGGGGTGGCGCCTTAGCGGCACCGCATGACGAAATCACGATACCCGGAAGTCCTTCCCCGCTAGGGCGCATCGGGGTGAACGGCTCCGGCCGTTCAAGATCATGCCGGGGGCATGATCGACCCCGATGCGGTGGCGCCGCGAAGCGGTGACGGAGGGGAGGATACGGCCGACCTCACCGTTTGCGGCACCGCCCCCTCCACCACCCGGCTCCGCCGGGCGGTCCCCCTCCCCCGCTAGAGCGAGGGAGGAATTTAAGGCCTTACTTCTTGTTCTTCACATTCCGATCAAGGAAATCGAGGATCGTCCCCCACAGATGCTGGCTCACCATCGGCCCGCCGACGCGGTGCGTGTAGCCGGGGTAGAACATCATCTCGAACGGCGTCGCCGTCGCCTGCATCTTCGCGGCAACCTTGGTCGAATTGTCGAGGAAGACGTTGTCGTCCGCCATGCCGTGAATCAGCAGCAGCGGGTCCTTGATCTTCGGCGAATCCTCCACCGCCTGCGACGTCGCATAGCTCTTGGGGTCCTTCGCCGGATCACCCAGATAGCGTTCGGTATAATGCGTGTCGTACAGCTGCCAGTCGGTCACCGGCGCGCCGGACACCGCCGCCGCATAGACGCCCGGCGTCTTCTCCAGCATCTTCAGCGACATGTATCCGCCATACGACCAGCCGTAGGTCGCGATCTTGTTACCATCCACGAACGGCAGCGACTTGAGGTAATTGGCGCCGGCCAGCTGGTCCTCGACCTCCACCGTGCCCATCGCGTGATAGATCTGGTCCTCGAACGCCTTGCCGCGGTTGTACGACCCGCGATTGTCGATCTTGAAATAGACCCAACCCTGGCTGACCAGATATTGCGGCAGCGCCCCCTGCCAGCCGCGCGTCACCTGCTGCCCGGTGCCCGGACCGCCATAATGTTCGAAAAACACCGGATATTTTTTGCCCGGCACCAGCGGCGGCGTGATCATCTCCCAATACAGCGTGCTGCCGTCCTTCGCCTTGATCGTCCCGAACTTCGTCGGCTGATGGCTGGCGAGATAGGGGTAATAGGGATGCCCCGGCCGGATCGCATTCTCGTTGATCCACTCCAGCCGCTTGCCGTTCGTGTCCGCCAGATAGACCTGCGTCGGCTGCCCCGCATTGGAGCGCGAGATAATGAAGCGGCTCGCCGCCCCGTCCATCGACGCGCTGTTCGTCCACCCCCGCTCGGTCAGCCGCGTCAGCACGTCCGGCCGCGCGATATCGACCGCATAGAGGTGCTGCTCGAGCACATCGTCCTTCGTGCCGGTGAGGTAGATACGCCCCTTCGCTTCATCCACACCGACCAGGCCCGTCACGACCCACGGCCCCTTGGTCAACTGCGTCCACTTGCCCGCAGGGCTGCGCAGGTACAGGTGGCCATAGCCATCCCGCTCCGACCGCCAGATCAGGCTGCCATCCTTCAGCACGCGATAATCGTCGCTGAGGTTGATCCAGCTGCGCGCGCCCGATTTCTCGGTGAACAGCACCTTCGCCTTGCCCGTCGCCGGATCGACGGCCAGCATATCGAGCGTCTTCTGGTCGCGGCTCTCGCGCTGCACCAGCAGCGTCTTGCCGTCCGGCGTCCAGTCGACCCGCGCCAGATAGATGTCCGGGTCGCTGCCCAGATCGACCTTCACCTGCCCCGACCCGTCCGGCCGCATCACATACAGGTCGACCAGCACGTTGGGCGTCCCCGCCGCGGGATAGCGCTGTTCGTAGGTCTTGGTCCCCGCCGCGCCGATCGACGCCCGGGTGAAGACGCGCACCGGCGCCTCGTCGAACCGCTCGACCGCCACATAGCGTTCGTCCGGCGACCACCAATAGCCGGTACGCCGATCCATTTCTTCCTGCGCGACGAATTCCGCCTCGCCGAAATGCACCGTACCGCCGCCACCTGTGGTCAGCGCGCGCGCATCACCCCCGCTCAGCGGCTGGGCGAACAGATTCTGGTCGCGCACGAAGCTGACGTAATTGCCCTTAGGCGAGATGATCGGGTTGAGCTCACCACCCGGCGTCGCGGTCAGCCGACGGACCTTACCGTCCAGCGTCGCGAGATACAGGTCTCCATCCAACGGCACCAGGATCGACCGGCCATCGGGCGCGAAGTCATAGGCGACGATGCCCTTCGACCCGCCGATACGTGCGCGCTCGCGCTGCATCTTCTCCGCCTCGGTCAATTCGGCGCCGGTGCCGACCTTCTTACTGTCGACCAGCATCCGCTCCGCACCGGTGCGCGTGTCGCGCGCCCACAGATCGGTGCGCTCCTTTTCGTCGGCGCGCGGACGCAGGAAGGTCAGCAGCGTGCCGTCCGGCGACAGGCGTACGCCGCGCGGCTGCGATCCCGACAAATCGGGGCTGCCGAACACGCGCGCCAGCGTCAGCTTGTCCGCTTGCGGCGCCGCGGCCGTCTGCGCGCCCGCCTCAGCGCCTATCGCCATCGCGCCCACCGATGCCAGCGCCAGCCCCAACCACCATGTCCGCATCACCTACTCCAACTCCAACGTATCGCCGTTCTTAGGGCACGATCCGCCGACGTAAAGCGGGATTGCGGCAGGGTTACCGGCGCATCAACCGTGTCTTTACGTGGTTCGGTATAGGTACGGGGCGACAAGGGTGGCGTGTCGCACCGGATCGGCGGGCGGCATCAGTAAATGTCCCGGAGTGATATGTTGAACACCGTACAGACGGCCTGGTCGCCAAGCGCATGGGACATGGTTGCCCGATTGGGGGCCGTCGACGGCAGCGCGGCGCATCCGCATTTCGCCCGCCTCGTCTCGCCACGCGCCTCGGCGCGCGACGTGTCCGATGCCGTGCATGCGCTCTGTGCGGTCCATGGCGTCCACCCCGGACTCGCCGCCGCCGCACGCAGCCAGTGCGCGCAGCCCGACGCCTGCGACTGGCTCGATCGGATCGCCGATGCCTTTGCCGTCGAGCGCGCCTATATCGCCCATCTCGCCGCCGCCGCCGGCCCGCTGCCCTCCACGCCTGGCCAGGCGGATAGCGAGACCGCGCTCACCACCAGCCGCCACACGCTCGAAACGCTCGGCGCCTCCGAACGCCGCGGCTGCGCGACCGGCGCGGTTGCCGCGCTCGTCCATGACTGGGGCATGATCCGCCGCCTGCTCGATGCCGCCGCGCTCCGCTTCGGCGTGGAGCCGGCCCCGCGCGCCTTCCCGCCGCATCTGGAAACGGGCGCCAGCATCGACGCACTCGGCGGCACCCCCGCGACCGAACGCGCCATCGGCTTCGGCGCCCAGCAACTCTTCGCCCAGCACCGCGCGATCTGGGACCTGCTGGAGGCAAGGGCCAGCGCGCGGGAGGGGTAAGGCGGCTATTGGACTGTGCCGCGGCCACCCGCTGCTGCGTGACGACCGCCCGTCAGCAGGGCCGTCATGTCACCTCGCGTCTGGATGCTGAGCAGCAGAAGATACGGCAGCAGAAATCCAGCGCCGCCGAAGAACGCCAAGATCGCGAGACCGAGGCCGACGGGGGTGAAGTGATGACGCCAAGCGGTCCACAATGCGGACAACAGCAGGAAGCATGAGAAGTCTGCATTGAACTGGCCGGACCACGTCATGCGTGCGATATCCCCGAAAAAGATCGGGAGCAGATCCATGCCATGCCTGGCGATCACAACCCCCGTGTAGATCGCCAGCGCAGTCCAGGCAGCGATCAGCAGCGCACGAAACGCGATCATCATATTGTCTCCCCCTGACACCTCGTCGATCATGGATCAGGCCGGCAGGTACGGCAATCGGTTGCGCGCGCACCCCACTCCCCCCGCTTGCGCTCGCGGCTGTGATCCGGCAACGACGTACCCGATATTCAATATCCGGGATCCGGCCATGAAGCGCTTCGAAGGCACGCAGAATTACGTCGCGACCGACGACCTGAAGGTCGCGGTCAACGCCGCGGTCACGCTGCGCCGTCCGTTGCTGGTGAAGGGCGAACCCGGCACCGGCAAGACGGTGCTCGCGCATGAGATCGCCCGGGCGACCGGCGCCGAGCTGATCGAATGGAACGTCAAATCGACCACTAAGGCGCAGCAAGGCCTGTACGAATATGACGCCGTCGCCCGCCTGCGCGACGGCCAGCTGGGCGATGAGCGCGTCCACGACATCGCCAATTACATCCGCCGCGGCAAATTGTGGGAAGCCTTCACCCGGCCCACGCCGCCCGTCCTGCTGATCGACGAGATCGACAAGGCCGATATCGAATTCCCCAACGACCTGTTGCAGGAACTCGATCGCATGGAATTCCACGTCTACGAGACGAAGGAAACCGTGCGCGCCACCGAACGCCCGATCGTCGTCATCACCAGCAACAACGAAAAGGAGCTGCCCGACGCGTTCCTGCGCCGCTGCTTCTTCCACTATATCAAATTCCCCGATCGCGACACGATGCAGGCGATCGTCGACGTCCACTTCCCCGGCATCCAGAAGATCCTGGTCAGCAAGGCGATGGACATCTTCTACGACGTCCGCGAAGTCCCCGGCCTCAAGAAGAAGCCGTCGACCAGCGAACTGCTCGACTGGCTGAAACTGCTGCTGCACGAAGACATGCCGCTCGACGTCCTCCAGAACCGCGACCCCACCAAGGCGATCCCCCCGCTCCACGGCGCGCTGCTCAAGAACGAACAGGACATCATGCTGTTCGAACGGCTGGCCTTCATGGCGAAGCGCCAGGGCCGTTAAGCGCCCCACCGTCACCCCGGACGTGATCCGGGGTCCCGCTTGCGGCCGCGGCAAAAGAAGAAAAAGCGGGATCCCGGCTCAAGGCCCGGATGACGGTGAAGGGCACCGTGCCCGGCGCCCGATCCGGCAAAGTCCTCCCCCGCCAGGGGGAGGTGGCACCGCGCAGCGGTGACGGAGGGGGAGGTAAGGGACGCCCTCACCCCTAAACAAACCGCCCATCCAACAACCGACCTAAAGCGGCAACACCCAAAACCAAACAGCAGCGAACCCCCACCGCCCCTCACCCCACCTCCATCGTCATCCCGGCCTTGAGCCGGGATCCCGCTTCTTCTTTCGCGGCGGCGGAAAGCGGGACCCCGGATCAAGTCCGGGGTGACGGCTAGGTGGCACCACACGTACCTAGTATCCGCCGGCGTGCCGGCAGCAGCTCCCACAAAAAATCACCACCCACCCGGAACAAAATCACTCATTGCAGCAGCGAAACGACCGGCAATATTTTGCCGCATTACCGTTTCTTAACCACGAATCCCAACCAAACGGTCACCGCCCCTTCCCTAAAACTCATCGAATGCAGGGCATTCTTCGCAAGTGCGGCATGATCGCCGCGGCAATCGGAGCGGCAACGCAGCTTGCCGCCCCGGCAAACGCAGCGGGCGGCAATCTGCTCGATTACGTCGGCCAGTGCGTCCCCTTCGCGCGCGAAGCATCGGGCATCCAGATCTACGGTGACGCCTGGACCTGGTGGTCGAAGGCGGACGGCCATTACGATCGCGGCCACGATCCGCGCGTCGGCTCGGTCATCGTCTTCGCCAAGAGCGGGCGCCTGCCGCTCGGCCATGTCGCCGTCGTCAGCCGCGTCGTCGAACGCCGCGTACTGATGCTCACCCACGCCAATTGGTCGCGCTTCAACGGTGAACGCGGTCATGCCGAACGCGACGTCACGTTGTACGACGTGTCGCCCGACAACGACTGGAGCGAGGTGAAGGTCTGGTTCCGCGATTCGGAGGGGCTGGGCAGCAGCGTCTATCCGGTAAAGGGCTTCATCTACGGCGGTCGCCCCTCCCCGCAGATCACCACCCGCAACCCCGATTACGTCGGCGCGCTGATCGACGCCTACGCCGCCCGCTGATCGCCGGCCGAAACCCGATCTTCAAAAAGGGGCTGTCCTACACGACCGAATGCTCCTAGCGTCGGTGGCAGGCCATGACCGATCCGTTCGCCCCGACGCTGTTCCCCGCCCTGCCGACGCCCCTGCACGCAGCCGCATTCGGAACGGTACGTACCGTCCACTTCGTCCACTTCCACGCTCGAAATGGCGAAAGTCGACCATGTTCCTGACCTTCCTCGACGAGCTGCGACTCGCCGGTATCCCGGCCAGCCTGAAGGAGCATCTGGTGCTTCTGGAGGCGCTCGACGCCGAAGTGATCGACCGCACGCCGGAAGCATTCTACTATCTCGCGCGCGCAACCTACGTGAAAGACGAGGGGCTGCTCGACCGCTTCGACCAGGTGTTCGCCAAGGTCTTTCGCGGGATCGCGACGACCTACGGCACCCAGCCGACGGAGATTCCCGCCGATTGGCTGAAGGCCGTTGCCGAGAAATATCTGACGCCCGAGGAAATGGAGCAGATCAAGTCCTTAGGGTCGTGGGACGAGATCATGGAGACGCTGAAACAGCGGCTCGCCGAACAGGAAGGGCGTCACCAGGGCGGCAACAAATGGATCGGCACCGGCGGCACCAGCCCCTACGGCAATTCGGGCTATAACCCCGAAGGCGTGCGGATCGGCGGGGAGAGCAAGCACGGTCGCGCGCTGAAAGTCTGGGACCAGCGCGAATTCAAGAACCTCGACAACACCCGCGAACTCGGCACGCGCAACATCAAGGTTGCGCTACGCCGCCTGCGCCGTTTTGCGCGTGAAGGTGCGGCCGACGAACTCGATATCGACGGCACGATCGACAGCACCGCAAGGGCGGGCTGGCTCGACGTGCGCATGCGGCCCGAACGACGCAATGCCGTGAAATTGCTGCTGTTTCTCGATGTCGGCGGGTCGATGGACCCGTGGATCAAGCTGTGCGAAGAGCTGTTCAGCGCCGCGACGTCGGAGTTCAAGAATCTCGAATTCTTCTACTTTCACAATTGCCCGTACGAAGGCGTGTGGAAGGATAACCGCCGCCGCTTCGCCGAACGCACGCCTTTGTGGGACGTGCTCCATAAATTCGGCCATGATTACAAGCTGGTACTGGTCGGCGATGCGTCGATGAGCCCATACGAGATCACGCATCCGGGCGGCTCGGTCGAACACTTCAACGAGGAAGCGGGCGCCGTCTGGATGCAGCGCCTGACGACGACCTACCCGGCCGCGGTCTGGCTCAACCCGATGCCCAAGGACCAATGGGGCTATAGCCAGTCGATCCGCATCCTGCGCGAATTGATGGCCGACCGCATGTACCCGCTCACCCTCGCCGGCCTCGATGACGCGATGCGCGAACTCACCAGAAAGCGCTGACTTACCAGGCGGTTGACACCCCGATCCGCACATTGCGGGGGCGCAGCGGCGTCGTCTCATTCCGCCCCGGCAGGCCAAATGGGTTACCGAAGGCGAAGCGGTTGGAGGCGGTATTGGTCAGATTCTCGACGCCCAACCCCAGGTCGATCCCCCGCCAGCGCAGTCCGGCGGTCAGGCCGATCGTCAGATACTTGCCCTGGCTCACGTCCAGAAGGTCCCCGGTCCCCAGCACGGACCGCCCGACGTAATCGGCGCTCGCCGCGATCCGCGGCGTCACCCGCCCCTCCGGCCAGCGATAGCTGACCCCGCCATGCGCCGCGAACGGCGGCGTCTGCGGCAGGCGCCGGTTGTTCAGCCGCGACTGATCGGCGATAGCGCCGTAGACGATATTGTGGGTGTACAGCGCCGACCCGTCGATCGTCAGCCGCGTCGTCGGCGTCCAGTCGAACGACGCCTCCACCGTCTGGATACGGGCATCGCCCAGATTGGTCGTATAAGGCTGGCCGCGCCGGTTGATCAGGTCCGCCTGGATGTTGCTCCACGCCGCCGTCGACCCGCTGATCGCAAAGCTGACGCCCCGCACCCCGCTCCGCAGCCGCCGCAGCCCGATCTCGGCAAAGCGGATCGAATCGGGATCGTAATTGGCGACCCGCCCGATCCCCTGCGCCACCGCCAGACCGCCGGTGCGAAAGCCCGTCTGATAGCGGGCGAACGCCGCCAGCTCCGGTGCGATGCGATAGGATAGCGCGATCGTCGGATCGAACCGCTGCGTCGATCGCCCCTTGATGTAATTGCCCGGCCGCCGCGTGCTCGACGGTTCGCCATCGACCCGCGCCGTCGTGACGCGGCCGCCCAACGTCACCGACAGATCACGCCACAGCCGCGCCGTCACCTCGCCAAAACCGGACGCAGACCGCGTGACGTTGGTGACACCGACGATATCGATCGTCGCACCGCCCAGCCCCACCGATCGCGTCAGGATCGACCGATCGCTCAACAGGCTCACGCCCGCCAACCACGATCGCCCGCCATCCAGCGATCGCGACAGCCGCAGTTCCTGCGACACCAGCAGCTTGTCGTTATCGAGGTCATACCGCGCCGCCCCCCGCGACACCGGTGCCGCAAATCCCGTCGCGTCGAACGTCTCGACCGTCCGGTAATCGGCGATGCCGGTCGCCGACACCAGCCGCAGCCCGCTCTCCCAATCCTTCGCGATCGTCAGCCGCCCGAACAGCAAGCGCCCGAAGAACGGCTGCGCGATATAATTGCGCTGTGCAAAGGGTGAGCGGCGCACGTCGCCATATTGGCCGTCCGCCGATTCGACCCGCTGTGCCGCCCCGCTCGCATCGATCTGCCAGCCGCTCCCCGGATCGACACGCAACGCCAGCCGTGCCCCCGTCGTGTCGCTATGGTTGGCGTCGACCACACGCCGCCGTGCCGCATCGATATACCCGCCGTCGCGCACCTGATAGGCAACGCCCCGCAGTGCCGCCTTGCCCGCAACGAGCGGCACGTTCGCCATCAGCGCCACATCGTACCCCGGCGCGCCGCCCTGCGTCAGCGTGGTGCCAGCACTCGCGCTACCAGCGAGACCGTCCAGCACCGGTGCGCGCGTCGTCAGCCGCAACAGCCCACCGATCGCACCCGCCCCGTAGAGCGTACCCTGCGGTCCTTCCAAGATCTCGACCGCCTGCATGTCGTACAGCCGCAACGCAGGATCAGGGCCGGAGGCGTTTAGCTGCACATCGTCCAGGTAGACACTCGCGGTCGACTGGGTCGTGCCATTGAAGCTGCTGTCCGCGATCCCGCGAATGAACACCTTGTTACGGCCAAGCCCCAGTTGCGTGCTTTGCAGGATCGGGAGTTGTCCTGCGATCTGGCTGAGGTCGGCCGTCGCACCATTCGCGCGCCGCGGCACGCCGCTCACCAGCGTCAGACTACCCGGATAGCGGAGAAGCGGCACGCGCTGCTTGCTTGCGGTCACGACGATATCCGCCGGCGCCGGTTCGGGGGGTGGGGGCGCTGCCGGGCGGGCGACCGGCCGCGGCGGTGGCGCCGAGGGCGCGACGACGATGCGATAGCTGCCGGGACCGCTCGCTACGGCACGAAAGCCACTACCCGCCAGCAGGCGATCGAGCGCCTGCCTTACCGTCAGCATGCCGCGCAAATCCGCCGTCCGCACGGCATGCAATCCACGCTCCGTACTGACGATATCGACCCCCGCGGCGCGCGCGAGCGCGATCACCGCACGGTCGAGTGTCATGGGCGCGATGGCAAGGGCGACGCGCCGCTGCGGCGAATTGGCTAATGCGGTGGCGGGCAGGCTCAGCGAACAGGCGGCGAGAAACCAGCCGGCACCCCGTCGGGATCGCCGCTTACCGCTCCGCCAACACCCAATCCGCCCCGTCACGCCGCCAAGTTGCCCCGATCAGATCGGCCAGATGCGGAATGTCGCGATCGGCTTCCCCCGTAAGGTGGATTATGCCGGTGAACGGACGCGTGGACAAGCCGCTCGCGATCCGCAGGCGGAATCCGTGTAGCCGCCGCAGGCTGGCCGCGACCTCGGCGACCGATGCCGCATCGAAGCTCAGCACACCCTGGCGCCAGCCACCCACGCTGTCCGCGGGGATCGTGCTGCGCACGATCCGGCCGGTCGCCCCGTCGCGGGTAAGAGCGTCGCCGGCCCGCAGTGTCACCGCGGCGCCGTCCGGCTCGAACATCACCGATCCCTCGCCGACCGCGACCGACAGATCGCCGTCGTCGCGCGTGACGTCGAAGGTCGTGCCCATGTCGCGGATGACTTGATCGCCAGCGTGCAGCGTAAACGGATGCGCCGCGTCATGGACGACATGCAGCGCCACCTCGCCCCGATCCATCGCGATCGTCCGCGGATCGGCCGGGTCGAACCGCAGCACCGTCCCGCCGTTCATCGCGATCTGCGTCCCGTCCGCCATCCGGATATCGCGCCGTTCGCCGTCACGGGTCGCGATCACCTCGCTCATGCCAGCCTGGGGCGACGGTTTGAACAGCACGCCCGGCACCAGCCATAGCGCCAGCGCGGCGGCGATCGCCGCCCCCGCGGTGCCGGCAAGCGGCCAGCGCCAGCGGAACACGCGCTCGTCGTCGTTCGCCGCCACCGGCGTTGCCGGTGCATCGGGGAAATGCGCTTCGGCGATCAGCGGATCCTGCAGGGCGATCGCGTCATAGGCGCGCGCATGCTCGGCATCCGCTTCCAGCCAGACTACGAACTGCTCCCATTCGTCGGCCGACATGTCCGCCTGGCGAACGTGCCACAGCGCGGCCTGATCGACGATCGCTGCCATGGCCGCGCTCATCGATCCTGCTCCATGCCGAGCACGGGCGTCGCGCCATTCACCTCGGCGAGGCGCGCGTGCAGGATGCGATAGGCGCGCTGCAGAAGCTTTTCGACGCCGCTCACGCTGATGCCCAATTCATCGGCGATGGCGCGCTGACTACGCCCTTCGATACGGAACAGGCGAAGCGCTCGCCCCATCCGCTCGGGCATGGCATCGATCGCCTGCTCGACGACGCGCAGGGCATCGCGCGCGACGAGCGCCCGTTCGGCATCCGGCATATCATCGGCCGCGGGCTGTGATGCGAGCCACGCGCCGTCGCGCGCATCGCGCCGAGCGCCGGCGATGCGGCGATCGGTCGCGAGATTGCTGGCGACGCGGTATAGAAAGGCAGCAGGCTGCGCGATGGGCGTCGCGCCGAGTTGGTCGAGCCGCAGCCACAGATCGTGGAGCGCGTCTTCGGCTTCCTCCCGCGAGCCAAGGCGCGCGACGAACAGCCGCAGGAGCATAGCGCGCTGCGCAAGGAAGACGGCACGCAGCCCCCCATCCGCCGTGCTCCCGTCAGCCAATCTGCGCCCAAGCTCCTCATGTCAGGCCGGAAAGGCCAGACCCTCAGCCGCTGCCATGTCGGCAATCGACCAAGTACGCAAGGCATCGGCTTCACGCGGACGCGCTGCCGCGATCGCGTCGCCGGGTCGTTTACCCCGCTCCGGGATGGCACATCACGAGATGCATGCTCGCCGCCTTGCGTAGAAACCGCGGGAATAATCCCCGATAATCGGTTGAGAAATCGTAGTGCCCCGCGAAACTGTCGTTGCAACGCAGGCCATAACGCGCGGCGTCCCGTTTCAGGCCCCGCGAATGGAAGGCGCTGCCGATCGCTTTGCCCGCAAACGGCCGCCGCAGCATCGCGCCGACACGGTCGACGCAGTCGCGCACCCAGGCGTTCGGCGCGCGATGGGCGGTTTCGAACAAGACGATGTCGCGAATCCCGGGAAGCGCATGGGAGTGCTGGTGGCCGTCGACGAAGTCCGGCGCCCGGCCCATTGCGGCAACGAAGGCATCGAACTGCGCGGCCACTTCGCCGGCGATCTCGTCGAGTGGCAGCTCGCCACGGGCCGCCGAACGGGTCAGCGGATCGATTTCCGGCATCACGCCGTCGGGCGCGAATTGCGACATATCGGTCAGCGGGCGCTCACCGGTCAGCGTCAGATGCAGGCCGATCTCGACATGGCGCGGCAGGTCGCGCAGCAGCGCGGCATCGGTCGCCCAGCCCGGCATCAGCGTCATGCAGCTGGTCGCGTTGAGCTTCCCCTCGCGCGCCAGGCCAGCGATCGTCTCGCTGACATCGCGCGAAAAGGCGAAATCGTCAGCGCACAGGATGAGACGCGGCACGGATCGGTCCTCCATGGTTCGACGGGACGGGTAAATGGGCAAAGCTGGTGACGGTCTGGAACGCGCGCTCGCGGATCTGCACGCTCATCAGGCGACGGCGCTGCAACCGGCGGGCCAGGAAATGGTAGAAGAACCAGTCGCCAGCCCAGGGCGCTGCCGCGGTGTACACGAGCCGTTCGAACAGCGTCCAACGGATCGAGGCGCGATCCCGCTCGCGTGGCGACGGCATGCACCACAGGTCCTTGGAATACCGCATGTCGCCTTGCGACATGGTGCGGTGGATCACCTCGTGATCCTCAAGGATATAGCCCCACAGCGCCGCATCGAAGCCGCCGACCGCCCGCAGCGCCGCGACGTCGAAGCACTGGCCCGCCCCGCCGGCATGGCATTGACGCGGCAGCACGCGCGCGGCGGTCAGGATCCGGCGTGCTTCGGCGTCGAGCGCGCTCTGGTCCGCGCCCGGATCGACGAAATAGGCGCCCGCAACGACGCAGCCGTCCTGCGCCAACAGCGCCTCCGCTTCGGCCAGATAATGCGGCGGGTACAGCGTGTCGGCATCGCAGGTGGCGACATAGCGGGTCCGCACGCGCCCCAGGCCGGTGCGCAGCGCGCTGACCTTGCCCGGCACGGTCTCGCTGATGATCGTCGCATCCAGGCCATGCGCAGCGATCGCCGCGCGAGCGATCGCGACGCTGTCGTCGGTCGAACCGTTGTCGACCAGCAGCAGCTGGAACGGCACCGTCTGCAAAGCGAGGCTGGCGATCGTCTGGCCCAGGAACGCCGCTTCGTTGAAGAACGGGATCAGCACGGTCCACAGCGGCGTCGCGCGCCGCTCCGGGCCGAACATGGCGGCCGACAGCGGCGAACCGCCCGTCTCCATCCGATCCTGGTCGACAACAAGATACATTCCAACGCCCCCCACGAGCCACGCTTCAGCCGCCATGCGACACGCACGCCCGTCCCTTGCTGACAGGACGACGCCGATCGTCTGGACCCGCACCGCGGCGGCGAAATTAATTTCGGGCATGACGCCGCGGGCGGCGCTGCTATGAGCGCGCGCCATGGCCCACAGCGCATCGTCCGCCCCTGACACACGGCTGTCGTCGACCGGATGGGTGGCGTTCACGCTGCTGCTGCTCTGGGCGATCGCCCTGCGTGCGCACGATTTCGGCAACCCAATCATCCATGTCGACGAGCAATATTATCTGCTCGTCGGCGACCGCATGCTGCACGGCGCCGTGCCCTATGTCGATCTGTGGGACCGCAAGCCCGTCGGCCTGTTCCTGATCTTCGCCGCGATCCGGCTGCTGCCCGGCGATGGCATCCTCGCCTACCAGCTGGTCGCGACGCTGTTCGCCGCCGCCACGGCGTGGCTGGTGGCACGCGGCGGGCGGATGCTGGGCGCGCGACCTGCAGCAGCCCTGATGGCGGGCGCGGCGTACATCCTGTGGCTGTCGCTGCTCAGCGGTCGCGGAGGGCAATCGCCCGTCTTCTACAACCTTTTCACCGCCGGCGCCGCGGTACTGACGCTGCGTCTGCCCGTGCTGGCCGAGGCTCGTGCGACGCGCGTGATCGTCCTCAACGGCGCGGCCGCCTGCCTGCTCGCCGGCCTCGCGATCCAAACCAAATATACGCCCGTCGTCGAAGGCGCGTTCTTCGGCGCGGCCCACCTCTGGTATCTGCACCGCGCGGGCGCCACGCTCCGGCTCTGCGTCGGCGCGGCGCTGCTGTGGATGCTGCTCGGCATTTTGCCGACGGGGCTGGTCGTCGCGGAGTATTGGCGCCGCGGCCCGGCGGTCTTCGACGCCTTCTGGTTCTCCAATTTCGCCTCCGTCTCGCTGCGCAAGGGCTATCCCGCCGCCAAGATCGCCGCGCGGCTCGCCGGCACGGGCGCACAGTTGCTTCCCTTCATCATCTGTACGGTGATCGCCCTTCGCCAGCGACCCATGGCGCCCGAGCGGGGGATCGCCTTCGGCTGGCTCGCCGCCGCCCTGATCGCCTTCGCGATGATCGGGGCCTTTTTCGATCATTATGCGCTGCCGCTGATGCTGCCGCTCGCCATGATCGCCGCGCCGGTGCTGGATCGCCACCGCGCCGCGCCGGTCGCGCTGATCGGCTATGGCCTGATCCTGTTCGTCGCCCGCGTGCTGCTGCCGCCTACCGATGCCAGCTCCGCCCGCGCGGTCGCACAGGTGATGAAAGCCAACGACCGTGGCGGCTGCCCCTATGTCTTCGCGGGCGATTCGGTGCTGTACCTGCTCGCCGACGCCTGCATCCCCACGCGCTACGCCTTCCCCTCGACGCTCGCGTACGATGCCGAGCGCGGCGCATCCGGGGCTGACGAGGTCGCCGAGCTGCACCGCATCCTCGCCACTCGCCCCCCGGTAATCGTGACGATGGACGAGCCGATGGCGCCGTGGAATCCCGCGACCCAGAACATCATGACCGCCACGCTCGCCCGCTCCTATCGCCAGGTCCTCACCGTTCCGCGTGAAGACGCCCACCTGCTCGTCTATCTCCGCCGCGATCTGCCCGTTCGTCGATAAAGCCGTACCGCTGGAGGCTTGGCGGCATCGCTCGGCCCGCGCTATGGCCGCGCGCATGACGCCGATGACGCTGTACAACAGCCTGACCCGAGCCGCGGAGCCGTTCCAGCCCGCCGACCCCGCCAACGTCCGCATCTATTCGTGCGGGCCGACGGTCTATCACTACGCCCATATCGGCAATCTGCGCGCGTACCTCTTCACCGATACGCTCGGCCGGACGCTGACGTGGAAGGGCTATGGCCTAACGCATATCATCAACATCACCGACGTCGGCCATCTGACCAGCGACGCCGATGCCGGCGACGACAAGATGGAGGCTGCCGCGAAGAAGAGCGGCCAGGATATCTGGGCGATCGCAGACCATTACACGCAGGCGTTCAAAGCCAATCTGAAGGACCTGAACGTCCGCGATCCCGCCCGCTTCCCGCTGGCGACCGACCATATCGACGGCATGATCGCGTTCGGACAGGCGATCGCCGACAAGCATTGCTACCGCTTGGCCGACGGCCTCTATTTCGACACCACCACCGTCCCCGATTACGGCCGCCTCGCCGGCACGCGCGATGAGGGTCCGGTGGAGGGCCGCATCGACAGCGTCGAGGGCAAGCGCCACCCCCGCCGACTTCGCGATCTGGCGCACCAGCGCGCCGGGCGAGAACCGCCAGATGGAGTGGGACAGCCCCTGGGGTCGCGGGGCGCCGGGCTGGCACCTCGAATGCTCGGTGATGAGCCGGCAGTATCTGGGTGATCATTTCGATATCCACACCGGCGGCATCGATCATCGCGAGATCCACCACCCCAATGAGATCGCGCAGAACCAGGCGATCAGCGGCACCGCGGATACCGGTGCGACGCTCTGGATGCACAACAACTTCCTCGTCGATCGTACGGGAAAGATGTCGAAATCCTCGGGCGAGTTCCTCACCCTGCCCGCTCTCGTCGCCCGCGGCTTCCACCCGCTCGCCTATCGGCTGATGTGCCTGCAGGCGCATTATCGCAGCGAGCTGGAATTTTCGTGGGAGAATCTCGCCGCCGCGCAGACGCGCCTCAAGCGCCTGATCCAAACCGTCGCCGCCCTGCGCGCCCGCGGTGAGGCCAAGGGCGCCGCGTCCGCCGCGCCCTATGCCGAACGCCTCGACGCCGCGCTGTCGGACGACCTCAACACGCCAAAGGCCCTGCCCGTGCTCGACGAACTGCTCGCCGACAAGCGCGTCAGTCCGGCCGACCGCCTCGCCGCGCTGGAAGACTTCGACGCGGTGCTTGGTCTCGACCTCCTCACCCTCTCCCGCGAAGACCTGCGCGTCCGCCCTGACAGTGCGACGATCGACGAAGCCGGCATCGCCGCCGCGCTCGCCGAGCGCCGTGAGGCCCGCGCCGCCAAGGACTTCGCCCGCTCGGACGCGCTACGCGACGAACTCGCCTCGGCCGGCGTGGAGGTGATGGACGGCGATCCGTTGGGCTGGGACTGGAGGCTGTCGCTGTGAAGGCCGTCCTGCCCGCGATCGCCCGTGGCCTCCTCGAACCGCACCTCCCCGCCGAAATCGAGCCTGTGTGGTTCACCTCTCCGGCCGAAGCGGAAACGATGATCGCCGACGCGACGATCGCCTGGGTCGACATGCAGCCGACCCACCTCACCGAACAGGCGATCCGCGCGGCGGGGCCGAAGCTGCAATGGGTTTCGACGCTCTACGCGGGCCTCGATGCCTTCCCGCTCGACCTGCTGCGCGATCGCCGCGTCACCGTCACCAACGGCGCCGGGATCAATGCGGTTGCGGTGGCCGAATATGCGGTGCTCGGCATCCTCGCCGCCGCGAAGCGCTATGATGAGGTCGTTCGCATGGCGGATCGCCGCGAATGGCCGATGGTCTCGCCGGGCCGCATCGAGCTGGCCGACACCCGCGTGCTCATCGTCGGCTATGGCACGATCGGCCGCCTGATCGGCGAGCGTCTCGCCGCTTTCGGCGTGGACGTCACCGGCGTCACCCGCTCCGGGCGCGACGGCACGCTCGCTCCCGATCAATGGGCGGCGCAGATCGGCGAATACGACTGGATCGTCCTCGCCGCCCCCTCGACCGATGCGACCCGCACGATGATCGGGACGGAGCAACTCGCGGCGATGAAGCGCAGCGCATGGCTCATCAATATCGCGCGCGGCGACATGATCGATCAGGACGCGCTGGTCTCGGCGCTGGCCGACGGGACGATCGCCGGCGCCTTCCTCGATCCCACCACGCCGGAGCCGCTCCCCGCGGATCATCCGCTGTGGAACGCGCCCAATTGCCTCATCTCGATGCATCTGTCGGGTCGCAGCCAGAACTCGATGTTCCAGCGTGCCGCCGCACTTTTCCTCGAAAACGTGCAGGCCTTCGTCGCCGGCAAACCGATGCGCAACGTCGCCGACCTCGACGCGGGTTACTGAAGCGGCCGATCTGCCTCCGCCGCGAGCTGGGGCGCGTAAAAGCCATGGCCCGCCGGCATTGTGGCGATCGCCGCCTCCAACGCCTTCGCGCGCGCCGAGGATGACGGATGCGTCCGGCTGCGGAACAGGCCGCCATCGACATCCCCGCCATGCTCGCGCCAGAACCGCACCGCGATCTGCGGATCATAGCCCGCGTTGCGCAGCAGATAGGCGCCCAGCAGATCGGCCTGATCCTCGGTCAGCCGGAACAGCCGGCCGTTGCGCCCCACTTCGGACAGCAGGCCGCGCTTGACGCCTGCCGCCTCCAGCCGGGCTGCGTGGCGCAGGATATTGTGCGACAGCTCATGTGCGACCACGACCGCCACCTCGTCATCCGTATATCGCTCGAAGAAGCGGACCCCGATCTGGACGATCCGCCCATCGGCCGACGCGGTCATGCCCGGCCCCAGCAGCACCTCGAACGCGCTCCGGCAGCCCGGCGAGGCGGGGATCGTCACGGCTCGCGTGCGCCCCTCGCGCATCAGCTCGACCGCCACAGGCCGATCAGCTGGGAGCCCCGCGATCTGCTCTACCGCCGCATCACGCGCGGAACTGCTCGCGTCCTTGCCCGGCGCGCCGCTACCGATCGGCCGACCGTCGACCGACACGATCGAATCGCCGGCTCGAACCCCCGCCTTGGCCGCCGCGGATCCGGGCACCACCGCCTCGACCGCGATCGGCGTTTCGAACCCGAAGCTCGCCCGCGCCTGGTCACGCAGCGCCGGATCATATTGCCCTAGGCTATGGATCGCCCAGCCCGGCGTCGGCGCCAGCGAGCGACACAGCGGGGCATTGGCCGTGGTCAACCGATAGGCGATCGCCGCCATCCGGCCGTCGACCTGCCGCAACGCGTCGAACGTCGCCGCGGTATCCGGGTCCGCTGCCACCGCCGGAGCAGCAACCGCCACGGCCGCTGCGACCGCCCACGAAATCCCATAGCGCATGCCGACCATCCTTACGCTTACTCGACCCCGCCCCTTACGGCAGCGTGCGACGCAGCGGAACCGGCCGTCGCACTATTTCAACGCCTTCGCATCGAGCGTAATCGTCTTGCCGACCGCCCTGCCCTGCACCTTGCCCTGGGACACCATTGCCCACACCTGCTTGGGCTGCGGCATCGCGCTGAACGAGGGCAGGACCGACGTCGATCCGTCGACGTCCGTCAGCGAGACGCTGTACGTGCCTGTCTTATCGATCTGCCCCATGATCGACGGAAACACGCTCACTGAGCGCCCGGCGTCGTATAGAGCCATCGTATAGCCCCGATCGTCTCGCATATTGCGATAGACGCCATATTCGGTGCGCCCTTCACCCTCCCGACACCATAAAGGTGCGTCATCGGTCTTGGCGGGCGTCTTGCCCTTTTCGCTCGCAGCGAGGCCCGGGAGCATCAGGGACATCAGCAGGTCGCCCGCGCCCGCCGCCACCTCCTTCGCCTTTCCGAACACCAGCGGCGTCGCGCATGGCTTCACCAGCCTTGCCGCCGTGCCGACCGCCACCACCTTCGGCCAGCGAACGCCCGCGATGAATTGCTCCAACGCCGCATCGAGTTTGTCCGCCGTCAGCGTCGTCGCGCTCATGCGGATCGCCACGATCCAGCCGTTCAGCGGCATGACGGCCAGCGCCGTGCTGCGATAGGCTCCACTCGCATTGGCATAGGTCTGGCGCAACGCAGACCCCGCGGCCCGCGCCGGGCAGCGCGAAGGCAAGCGGATCGGCGCTTGCGGGCGCCGCATTGCGGAACTCGGCACGCGTCTCCAGCGCCGTCTGCGACCGATCGAACCACAGGCCGACGTCGGCGATCGCGGGGCGAAAGATATAGACGGTCGCCGTGACGCTCTTGTCCGGCGCCCAATATTGCGCGGCGACATCGAACTCGCCCTGCGTCGCATCGGTCAGCGCTGTCCGCGTCAGCCCCGCGTTTTGCGCCATGAGGGCGACGCCCGTCTCGGCATGACGCCAGCCCTTGTCCGTCGGCACCGGCAGGTCGCGGGCCGACGCCATCGCGCCGGCCATCACCACCGTTCCGATCAACACCGCCGCCAGCCGTTTCCGCATCATCGCCCCCTCTATCTGTATCGCCTGCATAGCACGCCACCGGCCGATCGATACGCCTCCCAAGCGTTCCTTCATTGCGCAAAATCCGTTTTGGGCGCATGTGCCGCGACGTTTACACCCCGAAGGACGACATTATGGCCGCGAACTGGGCCCCCGACAGCTGGACCCGCGCCGAAGCCCGCCAGCTTCCCGACTATCCCGACGCCGCGGCACTGACCCGCGCGACCGACGCGCTCGCGAGCTTTCCGCCGCTCGTTTTCGCCGGCGAAGCGCGCAACCTGACCGCGGAGCTCGCCAAGGTCGCGGAGGGCAAGGCCTTCCTGCTCCAGGGCGGCGACTGCGCCGAATCCTTCGCCGAGCATAGCGCGAACAACATCCGCGACACCTTCCGCGTGATCCTGCAGATGGCGGTCGTCCTCACCTTCGCCTCGAAGCTGCCGGTGGTGAAGCTCGGCCGCATGGCCGGCCAGTTCGCCAAGCCCCGCTCCGCGCCGACCGAGGTGATCGACGGCGTCGAGCTGCCCAGCTATCGCGGCGATAACGTCAACGACATCGCCTTCACGCCCGAAAGCCGCATCCCCGATCCGCAGCGGATGATCCGCGCCTATTCGCAATCGGCCGCGACACTCAACCTGCTGCGCGCCTTCGCGCAGGGCGGCTACGCCAACCTGCACCAGGTGCATCGCTGGACGCACGACTTCATGGGTCGCAGCCCATGGAGCCGCAAATATGCGGAAACGGCGGACCGCATCGGCGAAGCGCTCGACTTCATGGCGGCGTGCGGCATCGATCCCGAAACCGTGCCCCAGCTGTCGCAGACGCATTTCTATACCAGCCACGAAGCGCTGCTGTTGCCGTTCGAACAGGCCTTAACACGCCAGGATTCGCTCACCGGCGACTGGTACGACACATCCGCACACTTCCTCTGGATCGGCGACCGCACCCGCTTCGAAAATTCGGCGCACGTCGAGTTCCTGCGCGGGATCGGCAACCCGATCGGCGTGAAGTGCGGCCCCAGCCTCGATCCCGACGCGCTGCTTCGCATGCTCGACACGCTCAACCCGGGTCGTGTGCCCGGTCGCATGACGCTCATCACCCGCTACGGCTACGACAAGATCGAGGCGCATCTGCCCAAGCTCGTCCGCGCCGTGACGCGCGAAGGCCATCCCGTCATCTGGTCCTGCGACCCGATGCACGGCAATACGGTGAAGGCCGCAACCGGCTACAAGACCCGCCCCTTCGACCGCATCCTGGCGGAGGTGCGCGGCTTCTTCGACGTTCACCGCGCCGAAGGCACGCACGCGGGCGGCATCCATGCGGAGATGACCGGCCAGAACGTGACCGAATGCACCGGTGGTGCGATCGACGTGACCGAACAGAGCCTGGCGGATCGCTACCACACTCATTGCGACCCGCGTCTCAACGCCGGCCAGAGCCTGGAACTCGCCTTCCTGCTCGCCGAAATGCTGAACACGGAAATGGCCGAACGCCGCAAAGCCGCCGCCTGATCGCGGCAATTCGCGAAGGGGGCGTCAACAAACCCGCTTGACGCCCCCCGCCCCCAAGCCTAGACGCGCCCCTCCACCGCACACGGCCCCTTCGTCTAGCGGTCTAGGACGTCGCCCTCTCACGGCGAAAACACGGGTTCGAGTCCCGTAGGGGTCACCAGCACCCGCCAGAATGGCGGATTTGCGCGGTTTAGGCGGTCTTCATGGACGCTTCACCCATCCTTGTGTACAAAGGATGCGTACAAAGTGATCCGCATGGCTGCTCCGTTCAAAGATCCTCGCACTGGCATTTTCTATTTCCGTCGGGTCATTCCTGAGGCGCTTCGGCCGTTCTTTGACGGCGCGTCGCGCGAGTACAAGCGGACCCTCGATACGCGCGATCCGGATGAAGCTCGTCAGCGCTACCACCCGCACGCCATCGTTTATGACCAGAAGCTGGCGGCAGCGCGGCGCAGCCTTGCCAGCCAGCAACTTCGATCGGCGCGATCCATGGTCGACGCCTATCTTGACGGCGTCAGCGACCAGCAACTGCAAGGCATGGCGCAGAAACTGGCGTCGCTCGAATTCGGTGCTTTCCAACACGCCCACGGCCTAACCGACCATGACCCCGGTTCGCGCTATGACTTCGGCAGCCCGCCGGAACGGCCTGACCTCCAAAACTTCGGCGACCGCAAGACGATGCTGGAGGCAGTGCCGGACTTTAGCCCGCTGCCTTGGCTTGAAACGCTACGGCGGATTTCCACTCTCCCGTCGCTGGATCCGATCGACTGGGCCATCCTCGCAATCGCGTTCAACAGCGGCATTGCCCAGCCAATCGACCCAGCGCTCTACGAAGCGATCGGCCAAGCCTTTCTTGACAGGCTTTCCGAGGCCTGCACGCCAAAGATCGATCCGGCCCGCACGCGCATCCTGCCATCCGCCATCACGTTCGGCGTGGTGCCAAGTACTCATCACGCGGCCGCAGGTCTGCAGTCGCCAGAAACCTCGTCGAACGCTTCGGTACCGACCATTACCAAGGTCTTCGAGGATTGGGCTGTGTCCCAGCCCCGCGAGCCCAAGCTCGTCGACGAATGGCGTACCGCGATTGCTCGGTTCGCCCGCCTGCACAACGATCCGCCCGTCGATACCATCACCGCGTCGATGGTCCGCACCTATCGCCGGACTTGTGCGGCGTTGCCGTCGCGTGTGGGCAAGGCGATCAACGCGCTTCCGCTGCTCGAGCAGGTGGAACTCGCCAAGGCGCAGGGGCTAAAAGTACTCGCGCCCGCAACGGTCAACAAGGCGCTGTCCGCCATCCGCGTGACGCTCGATCATGCCGTCGAAGAACTCGAAGTCATAACCGAGAACGTAGCGAAGACTGTCAAGTCCCTCCCAAAAAACGAGATCGAAGACCCTCGCCTGCCGTTCGAACCGCAGGATCTCGTCAAAATCTTCAGTGCAGAGCTTCCGAACAAGAGCGGTGTTGCACCCAGCACCCTGGCCTGGACTTTGCTCTTGGCTCCCTTCACCGGATGCCGGCTGGAGGAACTGGGCAAGCTGCGTCCAGGTAACGTCAGGACCTACGACGGCGTTCCCTACATCGCGATCGAGCCAGATCGCCTGCGTGTCCGCGAGGAACAGGAAGGCCCAGCCAAGCGGATGAAGACCGCGAGTGCCAAGCGCGATATCCCACTGCACCCCATCCTCATAAAGGCGGGCTTCCTCGATCTGGTGGCCAAGCGAAGGAATGAGAATGCCGAATGGCTTTTTCCGGAACTGGACACCAACAAATATGGCAGCCGGACACAGCGCCTTTCGCGGGTAATGAACGACTTTCTGGATAGCATTGGACTATCAGACCCAGAACTGGTCTTCTACTCGTTCCGCCACACCGGCAAGCGGGCAATCCGGGGCAAGGCTCCCGCCGAAATAGTCGACCTGTTGTTCGGCCATGCCAATGGATCAGTCAGCACGCGCTATGGGCGCGGCGCGGACATGCAGGTGCTACGAGATGCTATTGAAAAGATTAACTATCCGGAGGTGGACTGGAATAACGCAGTTGACGTGCTCCCCTGAAACTCCGCCAGTTTGAGCTAGAGTCCGCCTTCGTGAGGAGACGGACGTGAAGAAGAGCAGGTTCAGCGAGGAGCAGATCATCGCGATACTGCGCGAGCACGAAGGCGGGATGAAGACCGCCGACGTGTGTCGTAAGCACGGCATCAGCAGCGCGACGCTCTACGCCTGGAAGGCGAAGTATGGCGGCATGGACGTGTCGCAAGCACGCAAGCTAAAGGTGCTGGAGGACGAGAACGCCCGGCTGAAGCGGCTGCTGGCGGACGCGATGCTCGACAACGCTGTGCTCAAGGAGGCGGCAGCAAAAAACTGGTGAGGCCTGCCGCTCAGCGGAAGGCTGTCGAGCATGCGCGGCAGTTGTTCAGCATCAGCGAGCGTCGTAAGCGTCCGGTGACGGCGTCACCTCAAACGGGCCGGTAGTTCCACGGCAGCAGTTCAGCGACCCGGCGGGCCGGATGGTCTGCGATGCGTCTGATGGTGTCGGCCAGCCAGGCCTCGGGGTCGACGCCGTTGAGCCTGGCGGTTTCCACCAGGCTGTAGATGCTGGCGGCGCGGTGCCCGCCCTGGTCGGAGCCCGCGAATAGCCAGTTTTTGCGCCCGACGGCGATACCGCGCAGCGAGCGCTCGGCGGCATTGTTGTCGATCTCCAGGCGACCATCGTCGGCATAGCGGGTCAGCGCCGTCCAGCGGGTGAGCGCATAGCGGATAGCGACCGCAAGGTCGGAGCGCCGGGACAGTTTCGGTCCCGTTGCATCGAGCCACTGACGGAATGCATCGAGCAGCGGTCCGGCCCTGGCCTGGCGCGCGTGCCGTCGCTCGTCCGGGGGCCGACCACGCACATCCTGTTCGACGGCATAGAGGCCGGCGATATGGTCCAGTGCCTCGCGGGCCGTGGCGGAGCCGGTTGCGGCGTGGACGTCGAAGAACTTGCGCCTGACATGCGCCCAGCAGGCCACCTCTGCGATGCGGTCGCCATAGAGGCGGTCGAACCCGGCATAGCCATCGGCGTGCAGATCGCCCCGGAACCGGGCAAGATGTCCGGCGGGTCGTTCGCCCTTGCGGTCGGGCGCGTAGTGGAACAGCACGGCGGGCGGAGCCTCGCCGCCAGCCCCGCGCTCGTCGCGTACATAGGTCCACAGCCTGCCCGTCCTGGTGCGACCGGCGCCAGGGGCCAGTACCGGCACCGGCGTGTCGTCGGCATGGAGGGTCGCGCCGCCCATGACGTGGCGCTCGAGCGCGTCGACCAAGGGGCCGAGGAGCGCGGCCGAGCGCCCGACCCAGTCGGCCAGGGTGGAGCGGGCAAGGTCGACGCCCTGGCGAGCATAGATGCCCGACTGGCGGTAGAGCGGCAGATGGTCGGCGTATTTGGACACCAGCACATGGGCGAGCAGCCCCGCACCGGGTCGGCCGCGCTCGATGGGCATGGACGGCAACGGCGCCTGCACTATGCGCTCGCATGACCGGCAGCTGAGCCGCGGCCGGACGTGGCGCACGACCCGGAACGAGGCGGGCACATAGTCGAGCTGTTCCGTAACGTCCTCGCCCATGCGCCGCATGGCACCACCGCAGTCGGGGCAGACGCACAGTGCCTCATGCACGACCTCGGTGCGGGGCAGATGGTCGGGCAGCGGCTGTCGATACGGCCTGGCGGTCTCCCGTGTCCGGGTGACCACCGGCATCGCCGCAGTGGCGGCTTCCGCCTCGCGCTCTTCCAGCCCGAGTTCCAGCTGGTCAGCCTGGTGCGTCAGCTTCTCCGACGAACGGCCGAAGGCCATGCGCCGCAGCCGCGCGACCTGCATCCGCAACTGCTCCAGCTCGGCGCCGGCAGCAATGAGCATGGCCTTCAGAAGGGCGATATCGTCGGGCAGCGAGGCGGCATCGGGCGACACGCCCGCTTATACCAGAACCCCCGTGCCGATACACGCGAAAGCCGCAGGAAACCGTACTTTTTACCAGGCCAAGGTCGGCTGCGAGGACCGGATCGGATGCCGCCAGTCCACCCCTTCGAGCAGCATCGACAACTGCGCCGGGGTCAGCACCGCGACGCCGTCCGCGGTCGCCGGCCAGGTGAACCGGCCCCGCTCCAGACGCTTGGCATGCAGCACGAGACCCTGACCATCCCACCACAGCAGCTTGACCAGATCGCCACGCTTGCCCCGGAAGGCGTACACCGCACCGCCAAACGGATCCTGGCGCAGCCGCTGCTGTACCAGCGCGGCCAGCCCGTCGAAGCCCTTGCGCATGTCCGTGACCCCGGCCGCCAGATACACCCGGACACCGCCCGGCGGCCCGATCAAGCAAACCCCGCCAGCACGGTCTTGAGCACCCGCGCGTCGATGGGAGGTGCCAGGCGGATGCGTTGCCCGGCCGGGCCGACCACTTCCACCGCACCCGGCCCGAGCGGCTCCGAATGCGGCACCATGGGCGCGCCCGCCACCTCGACCGGAATGAATGCCGGCCCCGGCAACGGCAATGCTTCGCTCGCCACCCCATCGCGCAGCAGCGTGCGTCGCCAGCGATACACCAGCGACGTGCACACCCGGTGTCGCCGCGCCACCTCCAACACGCTGGCACCCGGCATCATCGCCTCCGACACGATCCGCGCCTTGTCATCTTCGCTGAACCGCCGGCGCGGTTCAGGCCCAACCATCTCGATAATTCGCGTCGCCATGATGCCGCACCGGTGTCTGCCACAGTGCCGCACCTGTGGCTTGCGCATCACCTCGTCAGCAAGGTGGAGAAGACCGGACGCTTACCGAGCGTCGGGCCTGTACCATCTTCAGCGTGGATCGGACGTCGATGCGCTATGCGCATCGGCGACCTGATGATGGCGACCTGCGGTCGCGGTTGCGCGAGATCGCGGCTGAGCGTCGTCGCTTCGGCTATCGGCGGTTGGGGATCATGCTTGCCCGGGAGGGCATCGTCATGAACCACAAGAAGCTGCTGCGGCTGTATCGCGAGGAAAACCTGCGGGTCAGGCGCCGGCGTGGCCGGAAGCGAGCCATAGGCACACGTGCGCCGATGACGCTGCCGCAGGGTCCGAACCAGCGGTGGAGCCTCGACTTCGTCAGTGACACGCTGGTCAGCGGCCGGCGCATCCGCATCCTTGCAGTGGTCGACGACTTCACGCGGGAATGCCTGGCGCTGGTGGTCGACACCTCGCTGTCAGGCGCACGCGTCGCTCGCGAGCTAGACGCCATCATCGCTGTGCGCGGCGTCCCGCTGATGATCGTCAGCGACAACGTCCTATGTCAGGAAGCAGCGGCGGGTTTTGGCCAGCAGATATCCATGCGCCGACAACCGTCGGCGCGGCATGCAATCTGAGCCAGATGGCTCCCACCGTCAACGGGATCGCTCCCTGCCATAGCAAACACAGGATCCAGCAGCGCCGAGGCGGCCGTGGTCCTCACCATCCTTAAAACGAGATACGCACCCAGGTGGAAGGCCCGAACATTATCTACAGGGTCGCTCGACGAGCGCCCTCACGGCACTTGCAGAGAGGGGTCCTTCCACCTGGCATCCGACCGTTCGAGGAACGGCCGGTACTCTGTCCCCGTCTTGATGACGGCGTGAGCCACGCGCGCCATCTTGGCGGTGAGCGCCGTCATCGCCTTGCGGCGACGGTCGGCATCGTCCGCGTGCCCGGCGACATATCGTCCGAGCTTGTCGCGGAAGCTGTTGTCGCGCTGACGCGCGGCGACCTGGGCAGCCATCCAGAAGGTCCGGCGCAGGCGCGCATTGCCGTACTTGGACAGCTTCGTGCGGCCACGGAACGTGCCTGACTGACACGTTGCGAGATCGAGACCGCAGAACTTCAGGAACTGACGATGATGGTTGAAGCGCCGCAGATCACCGGCCTCGGCCAGGATGGTCAGCGCGTTGATCGGACCGATGCCCGGAATGTTGCGCAGCAGCTGGTAATCGACGTCATCGGCGAGCCGCGCATGGGCCAGCCGCTCGATCTCGTCTCGCTGGTGGATGAGGCTGCGGCCCTGCGCGATGACCATGCGGAACATGGTGATGGCGGCTGAGCTCTCCGGCACCGGCAGTGCCGTCGAGGCGGACGCCGTCTCGTAGATGTCGTTGATGAGGCGTGCCTTGGAGACCTTGCGGCCGATGAGCGGCCATGCCGCGGCCGAGAACGCCTCGCGGTCCAGCGCCGTGATGGTGGCCGGCGTCGGAAACCGCTCGATGAGCGCCAGGAACCAGTCGGACCGGCTGTTGCCTGCGAAGCGGGCGATCTCGGGGAAGTACAGCGGCAGGTAGTGGGTCAGGATCCGATGCCAGGTCTGCGTCTTCATCCTTGAGATCGTCTCGTGAGTCTTCGAGAGCTCCTGCAGGTCGTTGATTCCGGCCACCAGCGGGTCGACGTAGCGCTGCGTCGCACCGATCCGCAGCATGTGCAGGATGACCTGCGCGTCCTTGGAGTCGTTCTTGTCCCAGCCGTTGTGCAGCGCCTCGCGCGTTCTGGCGAGCGCGACCGACGAGATGAGGCGCAGCTCGAACCCTGCCGTCAGCAGCCGGTGCGCCAGCGTACGATGGTAATTACCCGTCGCCTCGAACCCGACGATGATAGGGCGCCCGATGGCAGCGAGTTGCTCGGCAAAGCCGTCATAGTCCTGCCTGGTCGCCATGACGGTCATCCGCCGGCGCCGGCCGCCTTCCGGTCGCTCGATGAGAACCTCCTGTCGGCTCTTGGACATGTCGATGGCTACCAGCACGGCGCCGGCAGGCGTAGAGGTGAGCTTGGTCATGGTCGGTCGGCCTCCAAAGTGTTGTCTCGACAACCTCACTTTAGATACCTGCTGACCGGCCATGGCTTGCCCTGATGAAGTCTGCGGCCGCTACGCGGCCTTGTCTTCATCAGGGCCATAGCGGCTCCCGAACCAGCGCTTCCCAATGTGCTATGGCACCGAGCTGACCAGTCTCGCGATCCTGAGATGGACGCAGGAGCGGCCTATCGAGTGGCACTATATCGCGCCCGGCAAGCCGCAGCAGAACGGCTATGTCGAGAGCTTCAACGGCCGCCTGCGTGACGAGTGCCTCAACGAGACGCTGTTCATGTCGCTCGGCCATGCCCGGTCGGTGCTGCGGCTCTGGCGCGACGACTACAACCATGTGCGCCCGCATAGTGGTGTTGGAGGGCTGACGCCCGCCGATGCCGCCAGGCGGGTTGTGCAACACCGCCCAGAGGGGCACCATACCAACCCCGGACTCCAGTTATGACTGGTAGAGCTTTGGGGAGCACGTCACAGTCAAGCGCTTCATTACAGTAATTTAACAAAAATTGATCGTGGTGATACCGACATTGAATCCGTAACGTAGAACGCCTCGGGCCCAGAACCGGACGTTCCGGACGCCCCGCACGCGTCCCAACTTCGGTCGTTCATTTATGTAAACCGGTCCGCTACCAGTAAGCGACGTATCGAGGACGCGGAACGATGAAAAATGGGACTTACCGGTCATTCCAGCCCGACGACCATAGCGGCAGGTTCGTCCCCAAAAGCTGACGCTCGATTCTTGGTTCGCTCGGCGCGACTTGCGCCCGCGAGTGGGCCGTTGCAGTCTGGCAGCTGCCGGGTTGATCCACCGCCGAAAGCGGACTTCCGTTTGGCCGCGGCCGTCCTGCTGCGCCCCCAATGCTTCCAAGCCAGTGGCATTTTGTTGATATATTGATATATCGTCTTTTTTTGGGGGGGGGGGTGTATGACGGATGACACGCGACTGAAGCGCTACACAACGCTCGCGAGCGCTGTGGACATGCTGGTCAATGAACATCTTGCGTTGCTCGATCCCTCGAAGTGGAAAGACACCAACGACACGCATTTCCTCGGGGCATTTCTGGATTGCTTGCATAAGAGAAGCATTTACGCGGCGTGCTTCACCCAAGCGCCCGAAACCTATCATCACTGGCAGGTGTTTGCGGGTGAGAACGAGGGCGTCTGTGTCGAAGTCGACAAAGAGGCCCTGCTCGAGTCCCTAGTCGAGGAGCGCTCCTATATGTGGGACGATATGAAGTACCGCACGCTGCCTCAGTTAGAGCGCCGAAAGCAGATCAACGCCTATGAGCTACCGTTCCTCAAGCGCAAAGGTTTCTCCGACGAGAAGGAGTTTCGGCTTCTCTACCATTCAAACAAGCCCCAGAAATCAGTCCACCTCGTTCCCATCAAGCGTCGGTGGATCAAGCAAATTATCCTTAATCCGTGGATCAATGATGCGCTATTCGAGTCGATGAGGACAGCCCTTAAATCAATTCCCGGCTGCGGCAATGTGAGTGTCATCCACACGACGCTCATCAACAACACACAATGGAAGGATGCGTGCGAGAAGGTCGCCGAACTGCAGACGGTCAGGCGTCCACTTTCCCGGTCAATAAGCTAGCGAGGCGGGTCGGCCGCATTGCGCGGACGGACATCCAAAGTCGGTATTTGCGACCTAACTGGATGCAATGCTTCAGCTTTAGCGATTGGCACGATTGACCAGTTGCAAGTATTATGCGAGCCACCCGTTGTGGGTGGGCCAGTGAAACGATACTCGAACAACGTCGTCACGATCGATCCCAACGATCATCAATGGGCGGTCGTTCTCGAGGCATGCGATATCGACGCGCTGGACGACGGCATGTTGCGTCATGCAGTGGATGCGATCCGCGCCGCTTATGGCGAGCAGGAAATCCGCGACCTCGCCGAAAACGAACCGCTCCTTAACGTCCCCGATCCGGCAGAGGGCATCGGCGGCTTCGAGACCGATCATCTGATCAAGGCCTTCCGCTCCTCACTGCCCGATCCGTCGGCCGAAGGCGCCAAACCCGTCCACCTCACCAACTACCGATCAGAGACCGCCGAAATAATTGCGCGCGAAGCGCTGAGTGCCGTTTTCGGCATGGCCACACCGCCTGCGCTTCATGCTACAAAAGGTAATCGCAACCAGCCGATTCTCGGATTCGACGGCTGGAGCGTGATGAACAAATCTACCGGTGAGCTTGCGTTGGTCCTTATTCAGGTCAAGGGAACGGACGACGACAAGCGCCCGCCCGGCGAGGCGGCAAAACTCATCGTGGAATGCGGAAAAGTGACGACCGAGATCGAGAAACTCAAGGGTTTCCTCATGGCTTGCGTGCTCCGCTGCAAAGATACGCAATATCGTTCACCGCTGCTTGAAATGGTCATCGAACTCGAAAAGACTGGCAAGATCGCCGATCTGGTCGTTGCGCCCGTGATCATCCGGGGGCTGGTTGATGCGCATCTCGAAGACCTTTCAAGCCTGAGGGCTGCGACGAGCGACTTTGGTCACGCCAAGGCCCGCGGCATGACGCTTTCTCTGGGCGCGGAGCTGGGCAAATTCGGCCGAACCGCCATGGATGTGGCACGCCAGCATGACTGACGTCGAAAACATTCTTAACGCTAGCCACCTCGATACTTTGGTGTCAGCGCTCGACGATGCCGCATTCCAGGCCGTACTCGATGTTAGCCGCGAGCCGCCGAGCGCGGACCTGATCGAGCTGAAGGTAGGCGCGCTATTCGGTTACGAGGAATTGCTCGCCTCGACCGATCTTGGCTCGAACCTGTTCGGCTCCGAGCCGCGTCTCGTGCGAGAAGCACTCGACGGCAGCCAGCGTGTGTTCGAACAATGGCAGGCATATATTTTCGCCGCGATCGAACGCCGGACGGTCGAGATGCGGGATCTGCTGCTCCTGACGGCGACTGGACTCGCCGCGCGCCGCCCGACCGAACTGCGCCAGTTGCTCGGGCTCGGCACCATAGATGCCTTGCTCAAGGCCTCCGACGATAGCACTGCCTGGCCGTTGCGCGTGCAAGCGACTGTCTCGCGCGCGCTGATCCTGACGGCGCGGCAGCGCGATCGGCACGATATCGAGGCGGCCCGCGCCATGATCGACAAACTCGCCGAGCTCCAGGCGGGCGCCGATCGTAACTGGCTGGCGGAGGCGCCGCGCGAAGATCAGGCCGCCCTCACTCTCCTCGCGCTCTATCATGCCGCGCACGCGACGGTCGCGATCGTCAGCTATCTGCTTGATGGGGAAGTGCGCGGCACGCGCGGACAGACGCTCAATGTGCAAACCGAGCTCGAGATGCTGCTCAACAAGGCACATCAATATGCCGAGCTCTCTTCCGACCCCGAACTCATGACCTGGACGCGGTCGATCGCGCTGATCGCGGCCAAGCTGCGGTCGGATTCGATTTGGTCAAACGGTCTCAACATCACCCAAAAGATCGATGCGCTCATCCGCAACATGAGTGCGCGAGAGGGTGCAATCTACAGCATGCTTCCCTCCCAGCAGGAAGCGCTCAGCAACAACTTGCTCGACCCGCGGCAGGACGCAATAGTGCTGCAAATGCCGACCAGTTCGGGCAAGACTCTGATGGCCGAACTGGCGGCCGTCCAGACCGTTTCGAGCTACGAAGATGCCAAGATCGTCTATCTGACACCGACCCGAGCGCTCGCGACCCAAGTCAAGCGTACGCTCGGCGCCGATCTTTCGGATCTCGATATTCTCGTCACCGCCGCCGGCAGTGCGTTCGAGGAAGATCCGTTCGAACTGGCGCTCCTCGAACAGGTGAAGGGCGTCGTCGTTTCCACTCCTGAGAAGCTCGACCTGCTCTTGCGTGCGCACAGCGACTGGTTCGCCGGCGTGCGCCTAATCATCGTCGACGAAGCGCATCTTTTGAAGGACGGCGAACGCGGCGTGCGACTCGAATTGCTGCTCGCCAATCTACGCCGCGAGCACACGCATATCCGTCTCCTATTGCTCACGCCCTTTGTCGAGAATGCGCGGGATGTGGCCGACTGGCTGAGCGCCGGACGCAGCCACGAAGTCGGCGTCCAGTGGCGGCCGTCGCGACTAATTGTCGGTCTGACCAAGCTCACCGGACGCGGCAGGACGCGGGCAATCGAGATTGAGTGGAAGGAGCCACACCGCCCGAGCAATGCAATCAGTTCAACCCGGCTGCCGTTGACCGAGGCGGAGCGCAAGGAAATGAAGCCGCCCTCGGCGCGGGCGAACGCCGTGATCTTGAGCAAACGCCTTCGAGCCTTCGGTCCATCGCTGGCGATGTTTCCGGGCTCGCGGCTCAACGCGGAGGTCGCCGCCCTTTCGATCGCCGCCACCAACCCAATCGTGGATGCGGCTGCAGCCCCTCCCGAATTCAGGGTCGCAATTGCTCTTGCGACCGCAGACTATGGATCGAACAGCGATCTCGTCAAATGTCTCAGCCGTGGTGTTGCCTTTCATCATTCAGCCTTGAGCGGCGAATTGAGGTATCTCGTCGAGCGGCTCGCGACGCTGGGGGTGCTCGATTTCATCGCCGCCACGACGACGCTTGCCCAGGGTATGAACTTCCCGGTTTCGAGCGTCGTCATCCATTCGGTCACAAAGCCTCGTTCGGGGCCGCTTTCGCCGGGCGAATTCTGGAACATCGCCGGGCGCGCAGGGCGTGTCGGCCTGTCTGAGAAAGGCGTCGTCGTCTTCGCCAATCCCGAGCATCGCGAGGACTGGGAGCGCTACACCACCTATTTGAGCGAACGGATCGATTCCGCGCTCACCAGCGCGATCGGCCGGATCAACGAATCCGACACGATCAAATGGACCTACAAGATCAATGAGGGGATTCGCCCCTTCATTCAGTATCTGGGCCATGCAGTCGCAAGCCTTGGCGTACGCGAGACCCAGGCCGAGCTCGAGCGCCTAGTCACAGCGAGCCTTGCCGGAAAGTCGGCTGAGACGCGCCATGCGTTGATGCGTTTGGCCCGGCGCTACGTGTCCGAAGTGTCGGGCAAACAGTCCGGCTATATGAAGGCGGCCGACCAGACCGGACTGGCCTCTTTCAGTTTTGATGAACTTTACGCGTCGATTGGTAGCGATCCGGTCCTGACGCGCGGCGACGCCTCCGAATTGCAGGCACGCGACGGCTTGAAGCATCTGATCGACGCGTTGGTAAAGCTCCCCGAGCTGTCGCTCGCGCTCGAGAAAGGACATGGGGCGATTAACACCGAGCTCGTCGCCGACGTCGTCCATCAATGGATGAACGGCGCGGCGATCTACGAAATCGCACCCGCTTTCACTGGCGACGACGAGGCCGAGCGAATTCGAGAAGCGGGCAAATATGTCTTCGGCAAGGTGTCGCAGACAGTGTCGTGGGGCGCCCATGCCTATCTGCGCGGGCGGGACATGATCGCCGACGACCAGCAGTCGCCCAAGGATGAGCGTCGCATGTTACCGGCCTATATCCAATATGGCGTGAACGACCCCGGCGCGGTGTTGGCATCGATGTTTGGCGTGCCTCGTCAGGCAGCGACTGGCATTGCAGCCCAATATCGCGCACGGCATGGCGTGCTTGAGCCCGGTGACAATATGCGCTTCCGAAGCTTCCTCGAGAATAGTCCGGTCGAGGTCTGGCGCGGCGCCCTGACGGGATCGCGCGTCGATGGCCTGGTGTCGGCGGACGACCTTCGGCAGGTATGGCGCGACGCTCAGGGCCTTCGTGCCGTTAGCGGCGCGGAAACGGTCTGACACTCGCCGATGCCTACGAAACCTCTCACCCTCCCCAATGGCAAGACCTTCGTGTCGCGCGGCGCGGCCGAGACTCATTTCCTCAACATGCGGTCACGGTATCCTCTCAACACGCCGATCAACGATCCTTCCGATCATGACGACCTGTTGAGCTTGCTCGAGCGATATGACGAGGCGATCCATGACGGTCCTTCGAAGATCGGCGCTGGCATCGTCCATTTCGAAACGCGCCTGAACCGAACGAACGGGGGAATGAATGTCGGCTTTTGGGCCGTTCGGCAGAATAATAGCGAAACTGATTTCAGTATTATCAAAGCAGTCGCCGCCAAGGGCTCGACCGAGGCGCAGCAATTTTCCGATGCCTGCCGCGTAGCGGTTGCCGACGATTTAAGCGGGGCCAAACGTATTTTTTTCGAAAATTGGGGCGACTCCGCAGGGACCGTCGAATGCGAAGCAACAGGCGCCCGCGTCGAGCGGTCTAAGGCGCGCGCCGATTATGTCGTGACACCAATCCGCGACATCGTGAACGGCTTTCGCATCGTTGAGGGTTGGGCCGAGAAACTACCCGCCGGTGTCATCACCAAGCCAAACGACGCGCAGACGATCACGCGATTTGAAGACCCAATCGCGGCGGAGGCGTTCAGGCGCTATCATCACGACGTCGCACAAATTCGCATCGTAGCCAAAGATGCTCCAGCTGATCAGTTGCGCGCGGGACGATCAATGCCGCCGAAGAGACCCCTTCGCTTTTGAGCTTCTGTCACCGGCTATGGTTGCCCTTTATCGTAGTGGAATGACCGCATTTGAGTCGGCTAGTCGACATGCATCGCAGCCCAAACGAATGACCGCTTTCGGCACCCGTGGCGACGTCCTCCAATGACCTATAGTGTGGCGCGTTGCTGTCGGGCAGCATCGGGCTGGGCGAATGACAGGTTGCGTCAGAAGCTGCCGTTTGAAACCCCACCCGCGAACGTCCCTGTCTGGTCGGAAGCGGGCAGTCGGGTTTGAATGTCAGATACGGCGAAGCGGACCTTTATCACTCGATGCCGAGGTTGTTTAGCGGCTTAGCGCTTCGTTCGGCGCTGCACGATCGTCTGAGCGAGAATGCGGCGGTTGATCTTCCGCTTCCAATCCACCTGCGCCTGCGAAAGACTGCGTTTTCGAGCGGTCTGCAAAAGAAAGCGATATTCCTTCTCGCTATATAGATAGCCCATCCGCCAGGCGTGCTCGATCAAATCCTGGTTGGCATTCGCGGTGTCATCCTGCGCGATGCGCTTCAGTCCGTCGAACAGGTTTCCGGTGCTGATCTGGATGAAGCGGTTGATGCAGACATTGCCGACATACGTGCTGTTCCCGTTGTGCCTGTTACGGATGTAGCAGTGCTCCTTGATGTCCTGACCGCAAGGGCAATGATCCCATTCGTCGCTTATCTCGACGGCGACCAAATCCCATTCTTGACGTGCCACCTCGAAATGCGAGGCAACGGATAGCGGCAGTATATGCGCTTTGAGATGCTCGAAGTTAGGAGAAGCCTGTCAATCGGCGTCCAAAAAGGACCCCCTATCGGCGTGCAAAAGGGACCCCCTTCGTCGAGCAGCGTAACGGGTATGACGGGCGCACTGTTCGTGCTGGTTGCGGCGTAGGGCGGGCGTAGCCCGACCGGAGGCGCAACCAGCACGAAGCGTTCTCTGCCGGTGCCCCAGGCTTCAGCTTCGATGTTTGAAGCGCCAGCTGTCGTTGCCGGTTTCGACGATGTCGCAATGGTGGGTAATGCGGTCGAGCAGCGCGGTGGTCATCTTGGGGTCGCCAAAGACGGTCGGCCACTCACCAAAGGCCAGGTTGGTGGTGACGATGACCGAGGTCTTCTCGTAGAGCTTGCTGACGAGGTGGAAGAGCAGTTGACCGCCCGAGCGTGCAAACGGCAGGTAGCCAAGCTCGTCGAGCACCACGAGATCGAGGCGCGAAAGCTGGGCCGCCAGCGTGCCGGCCTTGCCGAGGCGCGTTTCCTCCTCGAGCCGGTTCACCAGGTCCACTGTGTTGAAGTAGCGTCCGCGGGCGCCGGCTCGTACCACATTGGCAGTGATGGCGGTGGCGAGATGCGTCTTGCCGGTACCCGTTCCACCGACCAGCACGACGTTGCGTTGGCCCGGAAGAAACGAGCCGCTGTACAGCGAGCGCACCAGTCCCTCGTTGATGGGAGTGTCGCCGAAGACGAAGGCGTCTAGGTCCTTCACCGCGGGTAACCTGGCGGCCGACATCCGGTAACGGACCGAGGCTGCATGGCGGTGCGTCGCCTCGGCACGCAGCAGGTCGGTCAGGACCTCCATGGTCGTGCGCTTGCGCTGGAGACCGGTAGTGACCGCCTCGTCGAAGGCGCCAGCCATGCCCTTCAGCCCCAACTCGGCCATGGCCGTCATCATCTCATGCCGCTGCATGGAGACCTCGCAGGCTGTCATAGCGGTTGCAGTCGGCACGGGGCGGATGGCGCAGCGCCAGATCTTCTGGCGTGACAATAGTCAGCGGTCGCGGCGGTTCGCGCCGGCGGGCCAGGATGTTGACGATGACGTCGTCGCTGGCGACGCCGGCCAGCAATGCTTCGCGCACGGCCACTTCTACCGCCTCCAGCCCGTCGTCGAGCACCGCTGCCAGCACCCGCACGAACCGCCGGTCGGCATCGTCGCCGGTGCCAAGCTTGCGCCGCAGTCGTGCCAGCGCAGGCGGCAACTCCCAGCCCTGGAACGGTGCGCCGTTGCGCAGGGCACCCGGCTTGGTCACCAGCACCGGCAGATAGTGCCACGGGTCGTAGATGGTCCGGTCGCGGCCGAAGAACCGGGGATGGTCGGCGACGACTTCACCGTCGCAGCGCACGACGATGCGGTCGGCATAGGCGCGGACCTGGACGGCACGTCGCACCACCCTGGCAGAAACGGAATAGCGGTTGCGGTCGAAGCTGATGAGGCATGTGCCGCTTACCGCATGCTCGCTCTCGTGGAAGCCGTCGAAGGGTGCGACAACAGGCTGGAGCACCGCCCGTTCTGCTGCCCATGCCTGGGCGACCGTCAGCTCCTTCTGCTCGGGATGCTGGTGCAACTCTGCCCAGCGCCGACACTCCGCCTCCAGCCAGCCGTTCAACTCCTCGAGGCCGGTAAATCGCAGGCGCGGCTGGAAGAAGCGACCGCGTGCGGTCTGCACCTGGTTCTCGACCTGACCTTTCTCCCAGCCCGACGCCGGCGAGCAGGCGGTCGGCTCGACCATGTAATGGTTGGCCATGACCAGGAAGCGACGGTTGAAGACCCGCTCCTTGCCGGTGAACACGCTCGTCACCGCCGTCTTCATGTTGTCGTAGATGCCGCGCGTCGGCACGCCTCCGAAGAAAGCAAACGCCCGTGCATGCGCGTCGAACAGCATCTCCTGTGTCTCGCGGGGATAGGCCCGCACATACATTGCCCGCGACGCGCACAGCCGGACATGCGCGACCTTCACGCGCATCGGCTTGCCCGAGATCTCGACGTCCTCGTGGCTCCAGTCGAACTGGTAAGCCTCGCCCGGCCGGAACAGCAGCGGGATGAACGCCGGCGCATTCATCACGTCGCGACGCTGCGCCTGCCGCCAGCGCGCCGCATAACGGCGAACCGCGTCGTACGAGCCATCGAACCCCTCGCGTAGCAGCAGGTCGTGGATGCGCGTGAGGCGCAGCTTCTCGCGCCGCGGCCGTGCCTCATCTTCCTCCAGCAACGCATCCAGTCGCGCCTGAAACGGCCCCAGCTTCGGCAGCGGCTGCACCTCTCGCCGATAACCCATGTCCGCTTCCGGCGCCCGGATCGCCTTGCGCACCACCTTGCGCGACAGGTGCAGGTCCCGCGCTATCGCCTTGATGGCCTTGCCCGACGCGTGCTCGCGCCGGATCCTCAACACCGTCTCCAATACCAGCATCCCGATCTCGCCGCCTGACACACCGCCAAGCGAACAGCCTAGAACACCAGGATGAGGGGTCCCTTTTCGACGCCGATCACCCCGCTAACGGGGTCCCTTTTCCACGCCGATCCACAGCGAAGCTTCGGGGTCATGATCCCGGAGACGATGAAGGCACGGCCTGCGTGCTGCCCATCACGGCCATTGCCCACGCTGAGGCGATGCCTCGGCTATATGGAGAGGTTGCATGCTGCGTTTTGCCCTTATACCGCTCAGCCCTATGTTTGGCCGCTGCCGCGACGATCGCGGGCCTTGCCAGCGACGCCATCGCCCAACCGGAGCGCGTTCGATCAGGGGGCAGCAGCGCCGTCGCCTTTCATGGGACGATGGAACTGGACCTGACGCGCATGCCCAGCACCTATGGACCGCCTCCCAGGCGGGTCGTCTACAGCTTTCAGGACATCGGTGAAGGCAAGTGGCGGATGATCGTCGACATCACCGGTCAGGACGGCCACGTCCGGCACATGGCAGCATCTTATCGTCCGGATGGAACGATGGCGCCCAGCGAGGGAGAAACGAGCGAGGCGGACAGCGTAGCCGTCATGACGCCGACACCCAATGTGCTCGTTCTCAATATCGCGAAGGCGAAGAGGCTGGGATCGGTGCGAGTCTACATCGTGTCGACGAACGGCAACGAAATGACCGAGGTCTGCGGCGGGCCTCACCGGCAAGGGAGAGCCATTCGTCCGCAACTTCCACTACAAGCGATTGCGCTGAAGTTCTGGCTGCGGCCCTGGCCCAACCACCCAAGTGGGCGACAGGGTCGGAGTCGGCGACCAGCCGTCTGAACCGCACGCCGTTCAATAAAGCGGCATCGATCACAATCATCCGTCTTCAGCCCGCGTGCGTACCACGCCACGGAGGCTGTCGACCCTCCTACAAAGGCAAAGCCATGAAAAGATCATGGGTGCTGAACGCACTTCTGCTGTCCGCTTGTGCCACGCCCCGCACGACGCCGCATTTACCGCCCGACATGATGGTGCGCTACGCCGACCTCGCGCTAGAGACCTCGGCTGGACGGACCAAGCTCGTGGAGCGCGTAGACCGGGCGGCTCGAGACTTCTGCGATGCGTACGATCCGCAAGACGAAAACTGCGATCTTTGATCCGCATCTTGCCAGCACTCGATACTGCCCCGGTTATGCGATCCTTTTGTTCATGAACAAAGCGCCTGGGTCCGTACGCCGCGCGTATCGTGAAGGTGTCGGTAGCAGGTAAACCGGTAATAGGTGCTCCAGATCGCGAGCGAGCGGCGATGTCAAAGGTTTTCGAATGGGACGATTATCGAGAAATCAAAGGCGGTCATGGCCTTTCAGGGCTCAGTATTTCACCTTTTTCGCGATCCATGTTGAGCTTCGGACTTATAACACGTGCGTCACACACAGAAATCCGTGTTCTAGAACTTACGGAAATAGCCAGCTTCGGGATGCCATGCCAATCCGCCAAGCTGCTAGCGATCCTTTTTCCACGATGATCAGCGCAAATACCAAGGACGCTCTTTCCGCCTTTCATGCCCGAAAAACGCTTTTCCCCCTAATGGAAGAAAGCGGTTTCATTGCATCGGCCACCTGAACGTGAGCGTTAAGGTTTCCGAATGTCTGGCAAAAGAAGCGTCTCATGAGGAAAGCGGCTGAGGGCGGAATTAGCAATTTCAACTATATTCGGTGCCTTGAAGCCCCCCACGCCGCGGCTTCCATAGCAATACTTGACTCTGTCAACAATTCCGAGCCAGCATGGCGGACATGGAAGATGCAGACGTCACCGCGATCCGCCGGTTCAACCGCTTCTACACCCAGACGATCGGCGCGCTCGACGCTCGGTTCCTCGGCACCGAAGCCACCCTGCCAGAAGCGCGGTTGCTGTTCGAGATCGCGACGCGCGAACCCGTCACCGCGACCGTGTTGCAGGATGCGCTCGACCATGGACGCGGGCTATCTGAGCCGCCTGGTCGCGCGCTTCGCGACGCGCGGCTGGATCGCGCGCGTACGGCGGGACGATGATGCCCGCGCGCGCGGCGGATGCGATCTATGCGGCGATCTAAGCAGAGGCCACGCCGGCACCACGCGCGGTGGCTCAGGCTTGTGCATAGCGCCGAGCCGGCTCGACCTCCCCGATTATCGAGAATGTCGCCCGCGCTCCGCATTTGCCAAGCGACACGCCGCGAAGTGTGTGCCGATAGCCACCACCGCCCTTCGCCGATCAGCTTGCACTACTATCCCGGGCGTCGCCGTATAGCGTCAACGTCTGCCGGATGCTGCCCGGCCGGGCGGCCTCTCCCGCGTCGTTGACCAGATGCGCGATCGTGCCCTTGCCGCCGCCCAAAGAGATCGTCGTGACATTCGAGACGCGCACGCCCGGCGCATCGGGCACTTCCACGGCGCTTGCGAGCACGATCGACGGATCGGCGGTGAAATTGGCATAGATCCCCATACCGACCGCCTGATGCCGGCGGACGTGATCGGCGACCTTGTACGCCGCCCACCCGCGCGGCGAATCCGAACGCCAGGCGCGCTGGCTAGGCGGATCGTACGGCAATTCGTTCTGGTAGAAGAAGGTGCGGCCGTCCTCGCCATTCCATAACGTCTGCCAGCCCTGGAAATGCTCGACGAACACGCCATAGCAGGTGACGTGATCCCCGTTGACGACGAGACCGTGCGTCGCCCGGCTTTCGTCCCAGCCGACGTGGACGCGGGCCGCCGTCGCGATCGCCGTGATCGGCGCGCCATATCCAGAGATGGTCGCCGATGACGTAGTGGCTGTTGATTTCCAGACAGGTCCCGGCGTTCCCACGGCAGCCCCGCCGACGCGGAAGAAGAGATCGGCGAGCAGTGTCGGATTGTCGCGATGATTACCGTCCGCGCCGCGCGGCCCGATTTGCACCAGCACCGGCGTCGTCAGGGGCCCGGCGTCGACCAGCAGTCCGGCGATCGTCACCCCCGGCACGTCGGCGACGGTGATGGCGGCCGATCCGCCTTCGGCCAGAAGGGGTCGCGAGACCGAGGCCGAGGACAACCGTATCGGCCCGCACCACGCGCAACGGTTCGCGCAGGCGATACACGCCGGGCGTCAGCAGCAGATGGCGCCCGGCGCGAGCGCGCGGTTGATGGTCGCGACCGGCGTGGTCGGATCGGCGATCAGCACGGCGTCCAGCGGCACATGGCGTCCGGCGGGTGCCTGATCCCAGGATATGCCGCGCGCATCACGGCGGAGCGCCGGGACGAAGATCGTCCATTCGCCCCCCGGCCCGACGCACAGGAACGGCTTCTCGCGCACCACCGGCACGGTCGCCACCGTCGTATAGGGTGGGGTCGGGAAGCTCGGCGGGGGCGCGCCCGCGACACCCATGAACATCATGTTCCAGTTCGATCCCTCCCAGCGCTGCATGCGGCTGTTGCGGGGTGAACCATTGCTGCTGCGTACCGGAGCGGATCGTCCCATCCACCCGGCAATCCGCCATGAAGCCGCCGCTCGACCAGCCGCCATCGTCCAGGGCGAGGTCGCCGGTCAGATGGATGCGGCGATAGGGCGCAGCCTGCGACACGGCCCAGCGATCCATATTGTCGGGTGGCCGCACCGTCAGATTTTCGACGCCGCGCCAGAAGTTGACCAGCGCCATGCCCTTCGCCCAATCCGCCTCGGCATGCACATGGCCAGCCACGGTGACGTCGCCTGGCATGAGGCCCAATCCCGCGACCTGCGTGAAGAAGCCGACGTTGATGTCGAGGCGGTGGTTGCCGGGTTTGAGCAGGATCGCGCGGCGCCGGTCGGTGAAATGCGCCCGCTCCTGTTCCTGGAACCAGCGGTCGATCACCGCCTGTGCGCCCGGCTCGTCTGCATCGACGATCAGGACGTTCGGCCCCAGGTCGGGATCGCGGCGTCTGACGACCGGCGCCGCGTTCGCAAGCGTGCCGAATCCGATCGCCGCCATGCCTGCCACCAGTTCCCGACGTGTCGTTGTCTGCATCCCGCCCTCTCCTACATTTCGGTTCCGCGTCGACAGTCTTGTCCTCTTAGCCTGGCACAGACTTAAGGAGCACTGTTCATGTCAACGGACAAATTAATAAACGCGCTGGCGCGCGTGCGGCTGTGGACAGGCGCACGCATAATAGGCCGTTGCTCCTATGACGCATGATGTACGTGAACCTGCGGAAGCACCCCAACGCACATATGCTAAACGACCCCAGCGCGGTCAGTCGCCAGGGCCTTGCCGATTCCCGGCTCCGGCCAATCGTTCACCTTGCGAATAGCGACTAGTCCCTCGCCAAGAGAGATGGTTGAACGGCAGGCATCGGCGAGGACCAATCTACATAAGCCGCGCCAACGCTTGCCCTTTGTGCCTCCGTGGATTGCTTTGCAGCGAAGGCCGCGGCGCCACCCGACGCGTTCACGATATCGTCGTGTAGGGTCTTGCCGGCTTCGCCAAGATGCAGGCGCCGCGCGGCCGCGAGCCGGTGATGGTCAACACCACCATCACTGACGAGATTGCAGCGATGACCGTCTGGCAGGCGGTTACCGCTGCGCTGCTGGTGCGCGAGCGAACCGGCATAGGTCGGCATGTGCAAGCCAGCATATTGGATGCGGCAATCTCGTTCCTCTGGCCGGATGTGATGGCGGACCCCAGCCTCAACGGTGACAACATCGGCACCGGCGCGTTTCCTTCGTCCGTGCGCTACATCTTCCCGACCGCGGACGAGCATATCATTGTAGGGATGTTCGCCCAGCCGGAATGGAAATTGCCTCTGCCTTGCCATCGATCGTCCCGAACTCGTCGAGCCCCCCCGCTTCCTGACGTTGAAAGAGCGGCTGATCAAGGTGGCAGAGATGAACGCGGCGCTTGCCTCCGCTTTCGAGAGCCGACCAACTCAGCAATGGATTGACGCCTAAGGCCCCGCTTTAGATCGAGGTAACGCAATGGGACCAGAGCTGCCATGCAACCGGGATTCTCTCTTCCTGTGGGAGATTAATCCGGCGACTTAGGTGATAAACGGCGGTCCGCAGCCCCTACATGCCGCGAATTTTTGGCCAAAGCGCTACTCAAATTACTGTGACAAACTTGTTCGATCAGTTTGATCGAACCGGGCTTATGATCGCTCTGCTTGGGCGCTGCTGAGCACCAGCGCCTGATTTCAGTGCGGGGCATCGATCATACGCCTGTCACACTGCAAGGTCTCCGCGGTGAGCGAAGGCGCAAAGGCATTACCAATCCGCCGCACGGCTTCGAGTTGCTCCGTCGCGGGCACGCGCGATGGTGATGGATACGGCCAAGTCAGCGCCATCCTTGATTTCATCGACCTTGATGACGGGTGCTGGGTCGTTAAGCCCATCACCTGCGCGCCAAAAAAACGTCAAGCTCGCAGCCAGGAGAGTATCTGGGCTCAAACCCCCATGAGCCGGGCAGGATGACGTCAATGGGTCACCCGGTTCCGCGGGATCACCGCATCGACTGCACTACGGCAACAGCGATGAAACGCGCCGGCGCCCCCCTTCCCGTAAAGACACAGATCCATTGAAATCGCTGACTGCGTAGCTTTCTTGCCGGTACTATTTGGCCTGAGCCGCTCGCCAGGACGTAACTGCATTGCATATGTGAAAACGAGCGCCAGAATAAAGACCAATTTAGATGATGCAATCTTCACGTATCCGATGTCATTCCACTGAGCCGGATTTGCACGTTGCCATATGCGTTTATCAATTCGATGGCGCTTCAACTGTGTGTATGGGAATCGGGAAAAAACGCTGATGAAGGTGCTGGTGCCGGTCAAGCGCGTGCTTGACTATAACGTGAAAGCCCCGCGTGAAGGCGGACGGTTCGGGCGTGGATCTGGCGAACGTCAAGATGAGCATGAATCCCTTCGACGAAATCGCCGTCGAAGAGGCGATCCGCCTCAAGGACAAGGGCGTCACCGAGATCGTCGGTCGTCTCGATCGCGAAGCGAAGGCGCAGGAAACGATCCGCACCGCGCTCGCGATGGGCGCCGACCGCGGCATCCTCGTGACCAGCGACACCAAGGTCGAGCCGCTGGGCGTCGCCAAGATCCTCGCCAAGATCGTCGAGGAAGAGCAGCCTAGCCTCGTCATCCTGGGCAAGCAGGCGATCGACGACGACAACAACCAGACCGGCCAGATGCTCGCCGGCCTGCTCGGTTGGGGCCAGGGCACGTTCGCCTCGAACGTCGAGCTGACGGACAGCGACGTCACCGTGACGCGCGAAGTCGATGGCGGCCTGGAGACGGACAAATTCCCGCTCCCCGCAATCGTCACCACCGACCTGCGCCTCAACGAGCCGCGCTACGCCTCGCTGCCCAACATCATGAAGGCCAAGTCGAAGCCGCTCGCGCAGAAGACCGCCGCCGATTACGGCGTCGACGTCACGCCCCGCATCACGACGCTGAAGGTCGTCGAGCCGGGCAAGCGCCAGGCCGGGATCAAGGTCGCCGATGTCGACGAACTCGTGACCAAGCTGCATGCCATGGGGATTGCCAAGTGAAGACGCTCGTCTGGGTCGAACACGACGGTCAGACCGTCAAGGATGCCACGCTGTCGGCGGTGACCGCCGCGTCGAAGCTGGGCGAGGTGCATCTGCTCGTTGCGGGGCAGGGCGTCGATGGCGTCGCGCAGGCAGCGGCGAAGATCGCCGGTGTCGGCAAGGTCCATGTCGCCGACGAACGCGGCCTATGCCCATGCGCTCGCCGAGAATATCGCGCCGCTGGTGGTGGAGCTGATGGGGCATCACGATGCCTTCGTCGCGCCGTCGACGACCACCGGCAAGAATGTCGCACCGCGCGTTGCCGCGCTGCTCGACGTGATGCAGATCAGCGACATCCTGTCGGTCGAGGGCGAGGACACGTTCACGCGGCCGATCTACGCCGGCAATGCGATCGCGACCGTCCAGACGTCGGATGCCAAGAAGGTGATCACCGTCCGCGGCACTGCCTTCGAAAAGGCGGCGGCCGAGGGCGGCTCCGCGGAGATCGAAGCGGTGGCGTCGGCCGGCGACAAGGGCGTGTCGTCCTATGTCGGGTCCGAGATCGCGCAGAACGCGCGTCCCGAACTGACGTCGGCCAAGATCATCGTGTCGGGCGGCCGCGCGCTGCAGAACGGCGAGAACTTCCACGCGCTGATCGAACCGCTCGCTGACAAGCTGGGCGCGGGCGTCGGTGCGAGCCGCGCGGCGGTCGACGCGGGCTTCGTGCCCAACGACTATCAGGTCGGCCAGACCGGCAAGATCGTCGCCCCGGAAGTCTATATCGCGGTCGGCATCTCGGGCGCGATCCAGCACCTCGCCGGCATGAAGGACTCGAAGGTCATCGTCGCGATCAACAAGGACGAAGACGCCCCGATCTTCCAGGTCGCGGACATCGGCCTCGTCGGCGACCTGTTCAAGGTCGTGCCGGAACTCACCGAGAAGCTGTGATGGATCAGACCCATGACCACTATAAACGTCGTCCGCCGCAGCGGTGAGACCGTGTCGATCGAGGCGAGCGAGGATGGATCGCTGATGGAAGCGATCCGCAACGCTGGGATCGACGAGCTACTGGCCTTGTGCGGCGGCTGCTGTTCGTGCGCGACCTGTCATATCCATGTCGAACCAGGTTACGAAAATGCCCTGCCGCCGGTCGGCGAAGACGAGAGCGACTTGCTGGACAGTTCCGACGATCGCGACGCGACCTCGCGGCTGTCGTGTCAGATCCGGGTTACGTCCGCACTGGACGGCATGACCGTGCGGATCGCGGCGGAGGACTGATGGATGGTTTGGCGGTCGATCCCTCCAATGGGGTGAGCATTCGCCACGCCAGCAGGGCTGGCTTAGGACATCGCTAGGACGTCGACGAGTATGCTGCCGATCACTCCCGAACAGGCAATCGAGGCTGCAAGCCGCGGATCAGCGTCTCGGTCATCCCGTCGGCGACGTGGCGGAAATCGCGGATCGGGCCGCTGATGTAATAGCGGGTGATCGCCTGCATCATCGATGCGGTGGCAAGGCTCGCCTGACGCGCGTCGAGCGTGGCGTGGAGTTCGTCCTGCACCCGCGCCTCCTCGAACAAGCGGTCGAGCAGGCGGCGGACGCGGCGTGTCTCGTGGTCGATCGTCGCGCGCTGGTCGACGCTCAGATGCTCGCGCTGTTCGTAATAGACGTGGCGATAGTCGGCATGATCTTCGAGATCGGCGATATTCTCGGCGACGAAGCGGCGGATGCGCGCCGCCATCGGGGCGGGCGACCCCAACAAAGCATCCAGTCGGTCAGCGGAGTCGCGAATGCCGGTCAGGCAGACCTGAAGGAGCGCTTCCTCCTTCGACCGGAAATAGTGATAGAGGCTTGCAGGGTTGACGCCCGCCCGCTCGGCGAGCGCGCGCATGCTGGTGCCATGATAACCATCACGCGCGAACATTGCCGCGGCGACGTCCAGCATCTCGCGCCGGCGGGTGGCGGAGGGCGGCCGCCCGCGCGGCCGCGGCGGTGCCGATCCGGCGTCCGATGCCACCACCTCACCCATGTCCGGCCGCCGTCATGGCGATCCGGTCGCACAGGCGGCCGAACCGATCAAGCGACCGCGCGCGGGATTGCGCGTTCGCGCATCGTCGCGGACGTCGGGCCTACCTCGCGCTCCATCAGTCGGGCAAGGCGACCGAAGCTCTCTTCCGCCTCCGCAACGACCCGTTCGATCACCTCGGCGATCGAAGGAATGTCGTGAACGAGACCCACCGACATGCCCGCACCGCACTGGCCATGTTCAATGTCCCCGGTATCGCGCGCGATCGTGCCCATCTTCAGCATCCGTGCCATGCGCATCATCGCGAAGGTTTCCTTCGGCCCCTTCTGGATGACGTTGGCGAACATCTTGAGGTAAGGCTGGTCGAGTTCGCGCGCGATCGCGAAAGACTGCAGGAATATTGAAACGGGATTAAGCGTCTGCTTGCCGTTGTAAATCCGTTCGGGCCCCGGCGTGTTGAGGACGCGGCACATGTGGCCATCGAATTTGTTAGAGAACAACGTCCGGTCGACGTCCGATTCCACGGCGCGCTGCTTGAAATTGTCATGGACGACGCCCTCGTGAGTCAGCAACATCCGGGTGCCCATCGACACGCCCTCTGCGCCGAGCGCGAGCGCGCCGACAAGGCCTGCGCCGTTGGCGACGCCGCCCGCCGCGATGATCGGGATGTCGAGCAACTCCACCAATCGGGGTATCAGGACGAACGTCGGAATGCTTCCGGCATGACCGGCCGCCTCATGCCCCGCGGCGATCACCGCGTCGGCGCCATGCTTCTGCGCGCTGACGGCCAGCTTGACGCTGTTGACCGATGCCATGACCTTGCCGCCATAGGCATGCGCGCGCTTCACGATCCAGTCGCCGCGGCCCATCGAATAGTTGATCACGGGCACCTGCTCGTCGAGCGCGATCTTGACGTTCTCCAGCGCATTGGGAAGCGCGAGAGGCGCGTTGATGCCGAACGGCCGGTCGGTCCCGGCACGGATGCGGCGAATGTCCTCGCGCACGCGCTCGGGCGGGTTGGAGCCAGCGCCATACACGCCGAGGCCACCCGCGTTGCACACGGCGATCACCATCTCGGGATAGGCGATGCGACCCATGCCGGCGTTCAGGATCGGATGCTGAATGTCGAACAATTCGGTAACGGCAGTTTTCATGATCCACCTCTCTCGGACGGACGGGGTCAGCTGTAGGCGGGCTCGTCCCACCACGGGAAAAAGTCGGGCATGTCGCTCGACACCTTGCATTCGAATTCCGGCAGGCGCCGTTCGACGAAGGATCTGATGCCTTCTTTGGCATCGGGCGTACGACCGCGTGTCGAGATGCCCCGGCTCTCGATCCGATGCGCCGCCATGGGATCGGACATGCCGAGGCCGCGCCACAGCATCTGCCGCATCAGCGCGATCGAAACCGGCGCGGTATTCTCGGCGATCTCGCGACCGATCGCATAAGCGGTCGGCAGCAGGTCCTCCGGCGGCACGATCTGGCTCAGCAATCCCGCGGCCTTCAACTCCTCGGCCGGAACGATCCTGCCGCTGAAGCTCCACTCCAGCGCCTTGTTGATCCCGACCGCGCGCGGCAGGAACCAGGACGAGCAGCATTCGTGCACGATCCCGCGCCGTGCATAGACGAAGCCCAACCGTGCCTTGTCGCTGCCGATCCGGATATCCATCGGCAACGTCATCGACGCACCGACACCGGCGCCCGCGCCATTGATCGCGGCGATGACGGGCTTCAGGCTGCGAAAGATCCGCAGCGCCAGAATGCCGCCGCCATCACGAGACAGCGGATTGCTGTAATCGATGCTGCCGTCTGCGCGAACGGGGCTGTTGGCGGGATCGCGGTTCTTGTCGAAGACCGCCGCGCCCTTCGAAAAGTCGGCGCCACCGCAGAACGCCTTTCCAGCACCCGTGACGACCACCGCGCGGACGTCGTCGTCCTGATCGGTCAGGTCGAACACGTCGATCAACTCCTGCCGCATCCCCCCGCCCATGGCGTTCATCACCTCGGGCCGATTCAGCGTGATCGTCGCGATCTGGTCCTTCACGTCGTACAGGATCGTCTCGAAACCCATGCAGATCCGCTCCTTGGTCGATCGCCGTCGACTGGTTCGGCAGCGTCGTTCGTCGGGCTTGTAGCACGTTATTCAAACGATCGTTAGATAAATTATATCCATGACGTCGGGATCGTCGCACATCCTGCGGCCCCGCCCCCGCCAACGCGGCCGTGAATTGGTCCTGCACCGTCAAGGGATCGTCGCCGTTCGCAGGGTAGCAGCTGGCATCACAAGGCTTCGCGCCATCATAACCGTCACTTATTTGAGCCCCGTGCCGTGCGCGCGGCGACGACCGTGTCCATTTCGGCAAGGCCGCTCAAGGGCACGTCGAAGCCCGCAAGATCGTCGATTTGCGCGATGTGCGCGAGGATGTCCTCGCTGCTCGGCGCAATATTGTCAGGCTGATGCCAGCCTTGCGTCAGGCCGATGAAGATGCGGGCGAACTTGCCACCCAGCACGGAATACATCGATTGCGACGTCGTGCAGGCGTTGCTGACGAGATAGACCGCCATCGCAGCGACCGATTCCGCAGTCATCGCATCGGCGTAATGGCGGCTGCGTTCGCCAGCGGCCTTCAGAAAATCGCCGTCCGGCCGTTCGGCGAGCGGTGTGCCGCCCAGCCGGCCACCGCGAGCGTTTGGGAACAGGCAGTTCACCGCGACGCCGGGTGGCGCTTCCTGCGCGATGACGTTCATCAGACCGATCATCGCCGTCTTCGCCGCGCCGTAATTGGCCCGCACCGGATTGCCGAACACCCCCGATTGCGATCCGATCAGCAGCAGCCGGCCATAGCCCTGGCGAACCATCGCGCGATAGGCCGGCTGGCAGACGAAGAACGCCCCCTTCAGATGTACCGCCAGCACCGATTCGATATCGTCGGCGGTCAATTCGCCGAAGCGGCGGTTGCGCTGATTGCCGGCGTTGCTGATGACCGCATCGACGCCGCCGAAATGCGCCAAGGCGGCGTCGATGATCGCCTCACCCCCCGCCTCGGTCGCGACGGTGTCGTAATTGGCGATCGCCCGACCGCCCGCCGCGGTGATCCGGCGCACGACGGCATCAGCATAGTCGACGCCCCCGCCCTGGCCCGTGGGGTCGCCGCCCAGATCGTTGACGACGACGGCCGCGCCTCGCTGCGCCAATTCCTCCGAGAAGGCCGCGCCCAGCGCGCCACCACCACCGGTGACGACAACGACCCTGTCACGGAAATCGATCGCGGACACCGCCGCCGCGCCGCTCACAGCATGCCTCGCTCTTGCGGGGTGGTCGCGACCGGTTCGAGGCCCATCTCACGCAGCACCTCGATCACCGGCGCCTGTGCCGACGCGACCGCGGGAAAACCCAGATACGGCACGCACTGGACCAGCGCCTCCTCGATCTCCGTGGGGGTCAGTCCGTTGCGGATGCCGATGCGGACATGGTTCTTGAGTTCGGCATACTGACGGGTCGCGATCAGGATCGCGATCACGACCAAGCTGCGCTGCTTCATCTCCAGTCCCGGCCGCGACCAGACGCCGCCGAAGGCGAAATCGAGCGCGAGCGCAGACGTACCCGACAGGAAGGCGCCCGCATCGGCATTGGCCGCCATGCGCTGCGCGACATCGTCGCCCATCATCTGCGAAAACGTCGCCAGACCCTTGGCGCGATAGTCGGTCATCGTCGGTCCTTCCCGGAATGCTCCGCGAGCGTGGCGGATGTGTGCCGGACCGTACCCCATCCCCGCAACGGCGATCCGGAACGATCAGGATTGTGATGGCGTCCGCCTCGGGTGACGACCGCGGACGGCACATATGTGATCCGGTCGGACGGCCCGTCGTTTCCCCTCGTAACTCCGTGGCTTAGCGGGGAAGATCGCGGCAAAGACCCAAAGGGAGAACCGGCCGTGACCAGCGACGAGACCACGCCGATCCGTGCCTGGTGGACGCTGGCGACGCTGGTGATCCTGTATATCGTGTCGATGCTCGACCGGCAGATCATTGCGCTGCTCATCAATCAGATCAAGGCAACGCTGCGGATCAGCGACCTGCAGGTCAGCCTCGTCTACGGTCTCGCCTTCGCGGTGTTCTTCTGCCTTGCGGGCCTGCCGATCGGCTATGCCATCGACCGCTATGCGCGGCGTCCGATCGTCTTCGCGGGCGTAATCGTCTGGTCGCTGGCGACCGCGGGATGCGGCCTCGCCACGCAATATTGGCACCTCGCGGTCGCCCGCTTTGCGGTTGGCGCGGGCGAGGCGGTGCTGTCGCCTGCCGCCTATTCGCTACTCGCCGACACCATCCCAAAGCGCCGGCTCAGCCTGGCGCTCGGGATCTTTGGCATCGGCGGCGCGCTGGGCACCGGCATCGCCCTGGCGGCAGGTGGCTATATCCTGTCACGCATCCCCGCCTCGGGCATCGCGACCCCGTTCGGCACATTCGAGCCGTGGCAGCTGACATTCATTCTGGTCGCGATCCCCGCCCTGCTGTTCGCGCCGCTCGTCTTCACCTTTCCCGAACCGCCCCGCCGCGACGTCATCGCGATCGAGCAGCCCGGCATACGCCCGACCTTGGCCTTTATCGCGGCACGGCGAGCCTTCTTCCTGCGCTTCTTCATCGGCAACGGCATCCTGGTCCTGTGTGCCTATGGCTTCGCCGCCTGGGCACCGACCTTCCTGGTCCGCCGCTTTGGCGTGACGATGCCGGTCGCCAGCTCCTGGATCGCCGCCTGCGCATTGGTCGCGGTGCCGGCTGGGCTGATGATCCTGGGTCAGATCGCCGACCGGCTGTTCACGCGGGGCCATCGCGACGCCCATATGACGCTGTTTAGCGTCATCGGTCTGATCTACGCCATAGCCGGGTTTGTGATGGCGTCGGCCGCGACGCTGGCGGTGGCCCTGGGCGCGATCTTCGTGATCTTCCTGTTCAGCGGGATCGCCGCGATCGCCGCCGCGGTGCCGCTGACGACGCCGAACCAGTTTCGCGGACAGGTGTCGTCCATCTATCTGCTCGTGACCAACCTGCTCGGCACGGGGCTTGGCCCGACGATGGTCGCGCTGTTTACCGACGCCTATTTCAAAGACGATGCGATGGTCGGGTGGAGCATCGCCGCGGTATTGTGCATCTTCGGCCCCCTCTCTTCGATCCTGCTGCTCACCGCGCGCAAACCGATGCTCAGGGCGATCGACGCAGCGGCGGTCTGGAGCACACCGCCAGCCGGATCGCGGCTCTAGGCAGGGAGCCGGTCGGCTCATGCGGGGCCCGCCTACCGTTTGCAGACGACGCGGTCGACATAGGCGTCCAGCGCACCAATCACGCGAGCCTCTCGGGAGCGGCGGGCTAGAGGATCATGATCCCGCGCTAGCGGCCGTGCTCCGCAACGAAACCCGCTTCCATCGCAGCGTCCAGCCCTACTCCGCGGCGACGATCGACCACGGAACGATCGAGGTTCTACCGTGACCAGCATTGAAATCACCCACACAATGCGCGCGGTCGTTTTCGACCGATATGGCGATCCCTGCGTCCTCCGCGAGGCGCGAGTCCCGATGCCAACCCTGCGGCCGGGAGGGGTGCTGATCCGCGTGCGGGCGATCGGTGTCAATCCGGCCGACGGCAAGTGGCGATCGGGGATGTTTGCCGGCGTCCGTCCGCTGCGCCTGCCCCATGTCGGCGGCTATGACATCGCGGGCGAGGTGGTGTCCGCCGATGCCGATTGGCTTGCTCCCGGCATGCGGGTCGTCGCGATGCTCGATGCCCTGACCCAGGGCGCTTATGCCGACTATGCCGTGGCGGATCGTTCGTCGGTGGCGGCGATCCCGGACCGACTGTCGTTCGAGCGGGCGGCGGCTCTGCCGACGCCGGGGCTGACCGGCATACAGATGATTGAGGAGCAGCTTGACGTTCAGCCAGGACACCGCGTGCTGCTGACGGGAGCGACAGGCGCGGTCGGCCGCTTCGCGCTACAAGCCGCGCTGGGGCGGAGCGCGACGGTCGTCGCCGCAGTTCGCGACCGGCACGTGTCGACGGCGCGAGCGCTCGGTGCGACGCAGACGATCGTCCTCGGGCAGCAGTCGTCGATGGGCGCGCCGTTCGACCATGTCGCCGACACGGTAGGCGGCGCGGCGGTCGCGGATTTGTGTCGGCATGTCCACCCTGCGGGCCGGATCCGTACCGTTGCCACCACGCCGATCCAGCCCGACGGGCTGCCGGTCCCGCCCATCTTCTTCGGTGTTCGGCCCGATGCGAGGCAACTCGACAGACTCGCTGTGGCAGTCGCCGACGGCAGCGTCGCGGTCGAGATCGCCGATTGCCTACCGCTGGTGGAAGCAGCCGAAGCGCAGCGGCGCTTGGAGGCCGGCCGCGGTGGAGGCAAGATCATCCTGATCCCCTGAACCGGCGGACGCATCAGGAATATGATGAGCCGCCCCCGCCCCGCGCAGCCGCCGCGACGCGTGCTATTCCTCGCTCCGATCCCGCATTCCCGGAGCCGATGATGACCGACCGTTACGCCAAGTACGAACGCCTGACCTTCGACCGGCCGCACCCCAAGGTGCTGCGCATCCGCCTCGACAACGGCAAGATGAACACCGCTGATCACCGCATGCACTGGGAATTGGCGGAAATCTGGAACGACGTCGATGCCGATCCCGACATCAACGCCGCGATCATCACCGGCAACGACCGCTTCTTCTCGGCGGGTGGCGACTTCGCGATGGTCGAGGACCTGATGAACGATGCCGAAGCGCGCGCACGCGGATGGAAGGAAGCGCGCGCGATCGTCTACAACCTCATCAACTGCAACAAGCCGGTCGTCAGCGCGATGCGCGGCGTCGCGGTGGGTGCGGGCCTAGTCACCGGCATCCTCGCCGATATCTCGATCGCCACCAAGGACTGCCGGATCATCGATGGCCATACCCGGCTGGGCGTCGCAGCTGGCGATCATGCGGCGATCATCTGGCCGCTGTTGTGCGGCATGGCGCGCGCGAAATACTGGTTGTTGCTGTGCGACACGCTGCACGGCGAGCAGGCTGCCGACATCGGCCTGATCTCGCTCGCGGTCGAGGATGCGGAACTGGACGACAAGGCGGTGGAACTGGCCACCCGTCTCGCCACGGGCGCGCAATCGGCGATCCGCTGGACCAAGCATTCGCTCAACAACTGGCTGCGCCAGATGGGACCGACCTTCGACGCCAGCCTCGCCCTCGAATTCCTGGGGTTCGCCGGCGCCGAACCGCAGGAAGGCGTTCGGTCGCACAAGGAAAAGCGCAGCCCCGCCTGGCCCACGACCAGCGCCGTTTGACACCGTCCGACAGGAGCACGACCGATGGCCACCGCCGCCGAGACATTTCCCATTCCCGCGCACGTCCCGCCCGAACTGGTCGTCGATTTCGACGCCTATCGCCCGATCAAGGGGGGCGAACAGTATCACGAACCTTTCCTCGCGCTGCAGCAGCAGGCGCCCGACATCTTCTGGTCGCCCTATAATGGCGGCCACTGGATCCTGACGCGCCGCGACCATCTGGCCGAGGCATTCGCCGATTATAACCGGTTCACGTCCAGCAAGGGGGCGAGCCTCAACCCCGATCGCCCGCCCGACGCGCCCAAGCTCGCACCGATCGAACTCGATCCGCCGACGCAACAGACGTTTCGGAAGCTGTTCGCATCTGCGTTCATCGTCTCGGCGATCAAGGAACGCGGCGACGAAGCGCGCGCGCTCGCGATCGAGCTGATCGACGGCCTCAAGCCGCAAGGCCGCTGCGAATTCATCAACGACTTCGCGCAGCATCTGCCGATCAAGATCTTCATGCGCATGGTCGACCTGCCAGAGGAGGATCGCACCACCCTGCTGCCGCTCGCCAACGCCCAGGTCGTGGCCGACGCCCCCAAGGAAGAGACGATCAAGCTGCTGTTCGAATATACCGCCCGGCACGTCGTCCAGCGCGCTGCCAATCCCGGGGACGACCTAATCAGCAAGATCGCGACGGCCGAAATCGACGGGCGCCGGATCACGACGCAGGAAGCGGTGGGCGTGTCCACCCTGCTGCTGATCGGGGGGCTCGATACCGTCGCGTCGATGATGGGGCATATCATGCAGTTCCTCGCCCGATCGCCCGACCATCGTCGCCAGCTCGTCGATCAGCCGGCGCTGATCCCCGCTGCGGTCGAGGAATTCCTGCGACGGTTCGCCCTGACCAATCCGGCACGCGGCGTGGTGGCGGACATGGAGTTCCACGGCGTCGCAATGCGCGCCGGTGATCGCGTCCTGCTATCGACGCCGTTCGGTGCCGTCGATCCGCGCGACTATGCCGATGCGCTCGCCGTCGACTTCACGCGCAAGTCGGGCAGCAAGACGACGTTCGGCGCGGGTCCGCACGTCTGCCCCGGTTCGATGCTGGCGCGACTGGAGTTGAAGATTCTGCTGGAGGAGTGGCTGACGCGCATTCCCGACTTCGCGCTCGATCCGGCCGACGCGCCGCGGCTGAAGACCGGGGTCAACGGCAGCTTCGAGCATCTGCCGCTGATCTGGTAGCCGCCGGCATCACAAGGAAACCCAAGAAAAGGGGCGGGTTCGATCGACGAACCCGCCCCTGTCTTTTACTTGTCAGGCGTCGAAGCCTTCAGCCTTCGGACCGCGCCTTGACCATGCGCAGCGGCGTGTAGGTTAGGACATGGCTGCCGTCCTGTTTGAGCACCCGATTGCGGGTACGCACCAGCCCGCGATTGGGCCGGCTGCCGCTGCGCCGGCTCTCGATCACCTCGCATTCGGCATGGATCGTATCGCCGACGAAGGTCGGGCCTTCGATCTTGAAGTCCATGCCCAGGAAGGCGAATCCGGTGTGCTGCATCGTCGACTGTACCAGCAGCCCTTCGATGAAGGTGAACACCATCGCGCCCGGGATCACCTGCCGCTTGATGTCGCTTTCCGCCTTGAGGAATTCGAGGTTGGTGAACAGCACCTCGGTCATGCCGGTGCAGGTGGTGAACGCGATCAGGTCTGCTTCGAACAGAGTCCGTCCGATCGTGCGGAACTTCCGCCCGATCGGCAGGTCTTCGTAGAAACAGCCGAGGCCGATCACCGGATAGTCGTCGTTCGCGTCGTTCATGCCCGTGCATCCTGTTCGCGCCCCAGCATCGTGCGCGCGATCAGGTTGCGCTGGATCTGGTTCGTCCCTTCGATGATCTGCAACACCTTGGCGTCGCGGAAATAGCGGCCGATCGGATATTCTGCCGAAATGCCGGCAGCCCCGAACAATTGGACCGCGTCGCTCGCCACCTTCATCGCGGTGTCGCTGGAAAAGGTCTTGGCGATCGCGGCGGCCTTGCCCATCGCCTGGCCGGTGATGCCGGCATCGACCATCGTCGCCGCGCGATAGGTCAGCTGGCGCGCCGCCTCGGTCTGGATTTCCATGTCGGCGACCATCCAACGGATGCCCTGGAAGTCCGCGACGCTTCGCCCGAATGCCCTGCGGCCGCTGATGAAATCGGTGGCATGGTCGATCGCGCCCTGTGCCAACCCGACGCCGCGTGCAGCGACGATCGGGCGCGAGCTGTTGAGCGCCTCCATCACGCTGCGGAAGCCATCGCCTTCGGGGCCGATCCGCTGTTCCGCGCCGACGACCACATTGTCCAGGAACAGTGCATTGGACGGCACGCCGCGGGCGCCGCTCTTGTCCTCCTTGCGCCCGATCTCGAAGCCGGGAGCGTCGGTGGGGACGATGAAGAAGTTGATGCCCGACTTCTCGGGTCCGTCCACCTTGGCGGCGACCAGGACGAAGTCCGATTTCGCGGCGTTGGTACACCAAATCTTGTTGCCCGTGATCCGGTATCCGTCGCCATCGCGCACGGCGCGGGTCTTGATGCCGGACACGTCGGACCCCGACTGCGCCTCGGTCAGCGAGAAGGCGCCGCGCGTGCGCCCCGCTGCGAGATCGGGCAGATAGCGATCCTGCTGCTCTTTCGTACCCCCGCCGATGATCGCGCCGATCGGCAGCCACTGCATGAAGAGAATATAAGCGGTGTTATAGCACACGCGCCCCAGTTCCTCGACCGCAACGCATCCGGACAATAGATCGTTCGCCCCACCGTAACTTTCGGGAAAGGGTAGCAGGAACAGGCCAAGCTCGTTCAACAGGTCGAACATGTCCTGCGGATACTCCGCCGAGGCGTCGATGGCGGCAGCCCGCGGCGCAACCCTTTCACGCGCGACCCGGCGGACGAGGTCGCGCACCGCAATTTGCTGTTCGCCCAGCGCGAACATGGCATTCGTCTGTGTCATGGTGAATCGCCCGTCAGGACATCGTGAGACCACCGGAAATACTGATCGTCTGCCCGGTCATAAAGGCGGCGTCATCGGATAACAGGAATGCGATCATTCCCGCGTAATCATCGGGCCGACCGAGCCGGCGCAGCGGAATCGCCTTGGCCAGACCTTCGGCGAGACGGTCGCCGCCGGCCATGTCCTTGGTGAAATCGGCGAACAACGGGGTGTCGGTGGGTCCGGGACACAGAACGTTCAGCGTCACGCCACTGCGCGCCAGCTCACGCGCCAGCGTCTTGGTGAAGGCGATGATGCCGCCCTTGCACGCGGCATAGACCGATTCGCCAGACGATCCGACGCGGCCGGCATCCGACGAGACGTTGACGACGCGACCGAACCCACGCGCCGCCATCCCCCGCACGACGACATGGTGCATGACCAGCGAGCCGTAGAGGTTGATGCGGATGATCTTATCCCAGACGGCGGGGTCGGTGTCCATGAACAGGCGCGCCGAATCCCATCCCGCAACATTGGCGAGGCCCTGCGTCGGTCCAAACCGCGCTTCGCATGCGGCGAGTGCGGTGGTCACCTGGTCCCGGTCGCTGATGTCGACGCGATAGGCCGCGGCGCGGTCCGCCCCGATGCGCTCGACCGTCGCCTGCGCGCCCGCTTCGTCGAGGTCGAAGATGCCCACCCGAGCCCCCTCCTCCGCCAGACGGATCGCCGCGTCGCGACCGATTCCGCTGGCTCCGCCCGTCAGGATAATCGCTTTGTCCTGCAATCCGCGCATGTCATCCCCTCTCGCTCAGCCGTTCGAAATACGGCGTTGACACATTCTCTGAACGCGGTTCATATACATGAACGCTGGACTGTAAACAGAATAGTGTCCGGAAGGGCGCAGCCCCCGGACCAGCGCTAGGAGACGGAGGATCGACATGGACGTTGCCACCCCAAAGCCCGCCGCCCGGAAGCACCGCATGCCGGAGACCGTGAAATCGGCCGTACGCGTTCTTGAAATCCTGGAGTATTTCGACCGCCGTCGCGGGTCCGCCACTGTAGGCGATGTCGCGCACGATCTGGGCTATCCCCAGTCGAGCACCTCGGCATTGATGCGCAGCCTCGTCGCCGTCGGCTATCTCAGCTACGATGCGCACGAGCGGGCGTTCATGCCGACGCACCGCCTGCCGCTGCTCGGCTGCTGGCTCGGTGAGCCGTTCTTTCAGGAAGGGCCGCTGCTGGGCGTCGCGCGCGAACTGGCGGACCGCACCGGCTTTGCGGTGGGCATTGCCCGGCGCAACGTCAACAAGTTGCAGTGGATGCACGCGTCGACCACCGTCGATCTGTCGGTGGACGACGTCTTCGCCAGCGCCACCTCGCTGTTGCATTCCGCGGTCGGGCTGAGCCTGATGGCCGCCCTCGACGACCGCCAGGTCCGCGCGCTGGTCCACCGGCTGAACGCCGAAGTCATCGACCTGGCCGATGTCGTGTCGCCGACCGACATGATCACCCGGATGGGCGATATCCGCCGCGACCGCCACGTCTTCACCAACGATGGCGAGATCGCGATGCTGGCGATGACCACCCCGCCCAGCGAGGCGATGGAAACCGTGTCGATCGCGATCATCGATCGGTCTGGCCTGCTCGCCGATCACCTGACCGACACGCTCAACATCGCCCGCGATTGCGTTGCGCGCCTCAGCGGGGCCTATCCGCCGCCGGGCACGCTCGCCCTACGGCATCAGGCGAGCCGCTCGCATATCGTCCCGCACGAGTTGCCGTCCTTACGCACCGCGATGGCGTAGGGGCCGCGATCGGCCTATCCCTGCTCCCTCCCCTGTCCCCTAACGCCCGCTGAACTTCGGCGGGCGCTTTTCCATCCAGGCCGTCCGCGCTTCCCGATGATCCTCGGTCATCGCACACCGGCTCTGGTTCGAGGCTTCCAGGTCGAGCGTCTCCGCCAGTCCCTGGGTTTCGGCGAAGTTCAGGTTCCGCTTCATCATCGTCCAGGCGACCACAGGTCCCGACGCCAGCGTGGTGGCAAAGGTCATCGCCTCCTCCATCAGACTTGCGCCGTCTACCAGCCGGGTGACCAGCCCGAGCCGCTCGGCGGCCTCGGCGTTCAGCCGAGGGTTGAGCATCAGCAGCTCGCGCGCCTTGGCTGGGCCGACCAGCCGCGGCAGCGACCAGCTAATGCCGAAGTCTCCCGAAAAGCCGACCGCGGCAAAGGCCGTGGCAAAGGTTGCGGTCGTCGCGACGATGCGGAAATCAGCCATCAGCGCGATGCTGAGCCCCGCCCCCATGGCAGCGCCGTTGACCGCGGCGACGATCGGTTTCGGGCAGCGATGCATCGTCAGCGCCACACCCTGTTTATGGCGCAGATCCTCGATCCGCTTCTCCAGCGTCCGCTCCGCACGGCCCGACAGGTCCTTGACGTCACCCCCCGCGCAAAAAGCGCGGCCCGCGCCGGTCAGCACAATGACGCCGACATCCGGATCGCGCCCGAGCCGCTGAAAGGCTTCGATCATTGCGTCGATGAGATAGTCGGTCAGCGCGTTCATGGCGTCCGGCCGATTCATCGTCAGCGTCACGACGCCGCCCTCGCGCTGCTCGATCAGCTCTGCCATGCCATTCCTCCCCGCTGTCTTCTCATGCGTTCGCGCGATCTGACCGGTAAGCCGGATGTCCCGCAAGGAGCGGATCGGGTCTCATCGCGTATGTGTTCACGCCGCCTAGCGCGTGGCTAGGGAACCATCCCCCGGCTTGCGCAACGAACGGCGCATCGTAGAGTCGTGTCATGAAGTATCGGAGACATTGAGCAATGCTGGCCGAGCCCGACGCCCAGGAAACCCGCCGGCCGATGCAGGATGCGCCGCGCAGCGTCGGACGGGTGCTGAGCGTCCTCGAAACCGTGGCCGATCGCCGCGACGGCCTGTCGCTGACGGAATTGGCGGTCCTGGTCGACACGCCCAAAAGCAGCCTGCTCAACATGTTGAAAGGTCTGGTCGCGTCGCAACACCTGACACTGCTCAACCAGCGATACCGGCTCGGCGGTGCGGCGTACCGGATGGCGCATATGATCCTTGCCGCGCGTCCCAGCATGTCGCCGGTGCTGCACGAGGCTCTGGAGGAACTGCACGAGCGGACGGGGGAGACTGCGGTCCTGACCCGGCTCGATCCGGCGACGATGACCGTCATCTATGTCGAGGGAATCGATAGCCGACAGACCATCCGCTACACCGTGTCCTTGGGGGCCAGCCGCCCACTCTATTCGACCGCCTCTGGGCAGGTCATTCTGGCCTATGAGGACGACGCGACCCAGGAACGTTATCTGACGCAGACCGACTTTCAGCACCTGACGCCTCATACGATCACGGATCCGGATCGCCTGCGTGCCAAGCTGGCGGCAATTCGCGATGACGGTGTCGCGGTCAGCGTACAGGAGGGCATCGTCGGCGCGGTGGGTATTTCGGCGGCGCTCCGTGACGATCATGGCCGTGGACGCCAGGCGCTGCTGGTGGCCGGTCCGATCGGTCGCCTCGATAAACGCATCCAGGAAGTGTCGGATATCGTCGCAGAGGTTGCCGACAAGACGGCAGCGATGCTGCGCTTTTCGCGATAGCGCGCCCCGCGCTATCGCGCGCCGCCGCACACTTCCAGGTTCGTGCCCGTCATCATCGCGGCCCGGTCCGATAACAGGAAGACGATCGCGTCGGCGACCTCCGACGGCTGGACGGCGCGCGCGATCAGTTGACCGCGTGCGGCGGTGGCGGCCTGTTGTTCGGGCGAAAACATCCGCTGCACGATGGCGGTGGCGGTCAATCCGGGCGAGACGCTATTCACGCGGATTCCGTCAGATGCATGTGCGTGCGCGGCATAGCGCGTCAGATGCAGGACACCCGCCTTGGCCGCAGAATAGGATGGCGACGCCGTGGGCGACACGCGCAGCCCCGCCATCGAGGCGGTGTTGACGATCGCACCACCGCCGCCTGCGATCATCGCCGGGATCTGATGTTTCATGCCGAGCCAGGTCGATGTGAGCGATAGCGCGAGGGTGCGATCCCAGTCCTCCCGGGCTTCGTCGCAGACGCCGACGCCGGTAGTGCCGGCACCGACGTTGTTGGCCGCCCAATCCAGCCGTCCGAAGCGCGCAACCGTCGCGGCGACCAGCGACGCGTGGTCCTCCTCGCGCGTCGCATCGATCCGCAATCCCGCCACGTCGCCGCCCGCGGCCCGTGCATCCGCGACGATGCGATCGAGACCATCGACATTAAGGTCGGCGAGCATCACGCGCGCACCGTTCGCCACCAGCGCCAGCGCCGTGGCGCGCCCGATGCCCGACGCCGCTCCGGTGACGATCGCGACAGGGCCGTCCGTCCGGGTCATCGTGCGTCGCCCTGCACGGGCAACGTGGTCAACGCGGCGACCTGCTCCGCTGGCACGTCCTGCCAGAACCGGCTCCAGGTGGGAAATGCCGCCGGCAGGCGCGGCACGCTGCGTTCGTGCCCCGGCCAGCCGAGGAACGGCGCCGTCGGCCGTTCGAGCAGGTCCGCCGCATACCAGTGGCGTTCGCGCCGCCGGGTGAACAGCCAGTCGCCGTTACGCCGCTCGTAGTCGTCGAAGTAGCAGATCGCCATGACATACCACCCGCCGCGATCCTCATGCTCGGCGCGACAATAGACCCGCCCCGTAGCGTGATCAGCGTCGACGAAATCGACCGCGTGGCCGCAGATCTGGTGGATCGAGCGATAGAAGGTTCGCACCGCCGGCTCGATGACCGCGCGCAGCGCCTCGCGCCCCCGGCCGGCCTTGCCGCAGTCGACATCCGGGACGAACAGCGACACCCACGTATCGATGTCACGCCCGTCGATCGCCAGCGCGTAACGGATCGGCAGTTGCTGGATCGCGAGCTGCGATTCGATCCGGTCGATCCGGGCGGCAGGATCGCGGGTGCTCATGCCAGCCGCTCAAGATTGGCCGGATCGAACGGCAGGAAGTCGCGCCCCTCGATCGCACGACGCAGCCAGGTAGCATCGTTCAGGAGCGACCGGCCGACCGCGACGAGATCGAACTCCCCGCGCTCGAACCGCTCGACCAGCCGCGGCAGGTTATCGTCAGACGGCTGACTGCCATCGATATGCGCCGCGGGCTTGCCGCTCTTGCCCAGCCCCACGCCGCCGACCGTCATCGTGCGTGCGCCCGTCAGCGTCTTCACCCAGCCCGCAAGGTTCAGCAGCGAGCCGTCGAACAAGGGCGTGTCGAAGAAGCGCTGGCTACAATCGAACAGGTCGACCCCGGCATCCGCAAGCGGACCGAGCAGTTCGGCGAGATCGTCCGGCGTATCGGCCAGCCGCGCGCGATAATCCTGCATCTTGAACTGCGATATGCGCAGCGCGATCGGCACGTCGTCGCCGACGGCGGCACGGATCGCTCGCACCACCTCCGCACCGAAGCGCGCGCGCGCGGCGTGGCCCCCGCCCCAGCCGTCGACGCGGCGATTGGTATAGGCCCATAGGAAGCTGTCGATTAGGTAACCGTGTGCGCCATGGATCGCGATGCCCTCGAAGCCCGCTGCGATCGCATGTCGTGCCGACCTTGCGTAAGCGGCGATCGCGTCGGCGATGTCCTCTTCGGTCATCGGCGCGGTTTCGGGCAGCGACTGCGCGCGCTTGTCGGGTCGAACCGAGATCACGCCGTCGGGCGGTCCCCAGATGCCCGATGGTCGCAGGGCCTGCCCGCTCGCTGCCGTGGCGCCGGTGAATTCGACGTTCCACATCACGCCCTGATGCCACAGCTGCGGCCAGATCGGGCACGATGCGGCATGCACCGCCTCAACGACTCCACGCCATCCGGCCAGCGCGTCCTCACCATGCAGGCGCGGAATGCCCGGATTGTCGGTGGCGACAGGATGATCGACCGCCACCCCTTCGGTGATGATGAGACCCACGCCCCCTTCCGCGCGTCGGCGGTAATAGTCGGCGACGTCCGCGGTCGGGACACCGCCCGCGCAGAAATAGCGCGACATCGGCGACATGACGATGCGGTTGGCAAGCGTCGTCCCACGAAGCTGCAACGGCGTCTGCAAGGAATCGAGCATGGCCGGCAGCCTAGGATCCATAGTCCGCCACGACGAGATACGGCGACGCCAGGGGTGGCATGCATCGCATATCGGATGGGCAGCGCCTCCGCCCCTATCGCGATTGTCGCCCGCGTGGCGCACTGCCATGCTCGCCGGAGAGAGGACGTTCATGACCGCCGATGACCCGTTTCGCACCGCCGTCATCGCCGCAACCGGCTGCGACCTGACATGGCTGGCCGACGCGCTGCAGGCGCTCGGCTGGATCATCCATATGGCCCCTGATGACGATCTGACGCGGGCACCGACGCCCGCCAAGGTGGACCTGATCGTCCATTGCCATATGCCTCCGATCGCGAAACCGACCGCTGCCGCCGCCCTGTCCAGCGACGACTGGCACCGCGGCGCCATGCAGCCGATGCTCGCCACGCTCGCGACGTTGCGCGCGGCGCCGGCGCTGCTCGGCGATCGCGGTGCCGTCGTCGGGCTCGGACCGGCGTTCGCGCTGAACGGCACCGCCGGCCTGGTGGCGCTGGCGACCGCGGCGGAGGGACAGAGGACGCTCGTGAAGGCGGCGGCGCGGCAATGGCTGGGCGGACGGATCGTCTGCAACTGGATCGCGGTAGCGACCGAGATGCTGCTCCCCGCACTGGCGACTGTCCCCAACCTGGGGCGCTATGCGGTCGGCAAGCCCGTACGCCGACCGCCCGGTGCGACCGGGATCGCCGCACTGGTCGATGCGATCGCCGGCGCGGCCGGCCGGGCGATCGCGGGACAGACGCTGATCGCCGATGGCGGCGACTGGATGGTGCCATGACGGAAGGATTGCTCGCGGGCCGCGTCGCCTTGCTGACCGGCGTGGGGTCCGGACTCGGTCACGGCCTGGCGACCGCCTTTGCCGCGGCGGGCGCACGGGTGGCGCTGGTGGCGCGCAGTCGAGGGGTTTCGGACGCGTTGGCGGCCGACATTCGCGAGGCCGGCGGCGAGGCGATCGTCCTCACCGGCAACATCGGCGACGACGGATCGGTCGAACGCGCGGTCGCGGCGACCACCGACCGGTTCGGCACGATCGACATCGCCGTCCAGATCGCGGCGCATCCACGCGCCAACCTGCCGCTCGACCTGTCGGCGGTCACGGATGACGAATGGTCGGCGCAGGGCGACGTCACGCTGACCGGATGCTTCCGGCTGGCCCGCGCCGTTCATCCGGCGCTGAAAGCCAGCGGCCGCGGGCGGTTCATAGCCATCACATCGGCCTATGGCCTGTCGGGCGATGGCGGCAATCCGATCTACTCGGCGCAAAAGGGGGCGCTGCGCGGCATGGCCAAATCGCTCGCCAAGGAATGGGGGCCCGACGGTATCACCGTCAATCTGTTCGCGCCGTCGAGCGAGAGCGAAGCGACCAACGCCTATTTCGCGCGCTTTCCCGAAGCGTGGGCGGGCTTCCGCAAGGCGTTTCCACTCGGGCGGATGGGCAGGCCGGTCAGCGATATTGCTCCTGCGGTGGTGGCACTGGCCGGCGATCAGTTCGGGTTCGTGACCGGCCAGACGATCCCGATCGACGGCGGCTTCTACACGACGCTGTAGCGCGCGCTCGTCAGCGCCAAACACCGCGGGTGCGAAGACCAGCATCGAAGGCGTGGAGCGGTGGCTGATAGAGTATCCCACGCAACCGGACGACCGTGCGGGCGGTCGTGGCAGCGATCTGCCAACGGGGCTGCTGAATCGAACCGGCGGCGGCAGCCATCCGGGCAGCGCTCACGCCGCCATCAACAGACCGTAGCGCTTGCGATGCCAGCCCGCGCTGCCGCCCTGGTTGACGAGCACCATTGCGCGGCGAAGGTACAGGCCGATATCACTTTCGTCGGCGAACCCGATGCCGCCGTGCAGCTGGATGCCCTGGCGGGTGACCAGCAATGCCATGTCGGCGGCGCGTGCCTTGGCCCGCGACACCGTCCGGCGGATCGCGTCGGCATCGTGCCCCGCGTCGAAGGCACGCGCCGCGGCGTCGGTCGCCGCCCGTGCCAGCTCGATCTGGACGAGCAGGTCCGCGCAACGATGCTGGAGCGCCTGAAAACTGCCGATCGCCCGGCCGAACTGCTGACGCGTACGCAGATGGTCGAGCGTGATAGCGAACGCGCGTTGGCCGAGGCCGAGCAATTCGGCGGCGATACCCAGCGTCAGGCGTTCGGCCACCAGTCCGTCATCGCGCCCCCGCCGCCTTCCCGATGCGCCCGCCAGCGTCAGCGTGCCTATGCTGCGGCCATCCTGCGCCGCCGCACTTTCGACCGATAGCTGGTCGGCATCGACCACCCAGAGCGCCTGTCCGCTGCGCACGACGAACGCGTCGGCGGCACGGGCCGAGATCACGCCCGGGCACCGCCCGCTCAGCCGCCCCGCCCGCTCAGTCACGTCGCCGTTAAGCGCAGGCAGCACCACGCGCGTTCCCGCGATCACGGCGGCGCGGTCGTCGTCGTCCAGCGTCGCGACGATCGGTGCGATCGAAACGAACGGTTCGGGGATCAGGCCGCCGCCCATCGCCTCGGCCAGAGCGGCATATTCCCCCATGCCCAGCCCGGCGCCGCCAGCCTCCTCCCCAACCAGCAACGCCGGCCAGCCCAGTGCCGCCATCTCGCGCCAGACCGCGACGTCGAAGTCGCGCTCGCCGAAGCGCAATGCCCTGACGCGCGCGACGTTGCCGTCGGCGGGCACGACTGCGGAGGCGCTGTCGCGGATCATCTGGATACGGTCGGCGCGGTCCTGGTCCATCGTCACGGCTCCGAAGGGGTTGGCCCGCCTGTTACCGACACCGCGGCGGGGTTCGCCATCCGGGTGAAGGCGCCATCACATATGTGCAGTGGCCGCCCGGTCGGTTGCCCGGTCCCGGCGGTCGCCATAGCTTGTCGGCACAGCCACGCCCCCAGGCGAAGGACCGACCATCATGTTGAAGACCGCACCCACCCCCTCCCCCGTCCGCGACGATTTCGTGCCCGCCAGCGATTACCTGTCCCCCGATTTCGCCCGGCTGGAGCGCGAGCGATTGTGGACCCGCGCGTGGCAGATGGCCGGGCGCGAGGAGGAGCTGGAAAAGCCGGGCGACTTCATCACCTATGAGATCGCCAACGAATCCATCACGGTCGTGCGCAACGCGGCCGGCGCGCTCAAGGCGTTCTACAACGTCTGTCCGCATCGCGGTCGTAAGCTGACCAGCGGTTGCGGCCGGATGGGCCGCTTCCATTGTAAATATCACGGCTGGAAATGGGATCTCGACGGCCGCTCGGTCGACGTGATCGACCGTCAGGATTGGGACGGCACGCTGGACGACGCTGACATCGCGCTGGAGCCGGTTCGGGTCGACACCTGGAGCGGCTGGGTATTCGTCTGCCCGGACGCGGAGACGCCGCCGCTGCTGGAATGGCTGAACCCGGCGCCCGAATATCTCGACATGTTCGAAATCGGCAAGATGCGTTACAAATGGCGGCGTCAGGCGATCCTGCCCGCCAATTGGAAGGTCGCGCTGGAGGCCTTTACCGAGGGCTATCACGTCCAGACGACGCACCGGCAGCTGCTCGCTTTCACCTCCGATTATACCGTCAGCCGCAAGCACGGGTTGCACGGGATGTTCGGCTATGGTCCGGGCCGCCCGCTCGGCCTGCCCTCACCCCGGCTGGGTGATCCTCCGGCCGATCTCGACGTGCGTGAGGCAGTCGTCAGCGTGTTCGAGGAACTCCTCGAAACGCTCGACACGACGATGACCGAACACACCCTACGCGCCGCGAAGCGGTTGCGCGAAGAGGTGCCCGCCGACGCGGAGCCGATGGACGTCGTACGCGCCTTCATGCGCTTCAACCGGGAGGAGCATGAGGCCGGCGGCGCGGGCTGGCCCGCCAACCTGACGCCCGAAGCGATGGGCAAGGCGGGAACGTCGTGGCATCTCTTCCCGAACATGGTGTTCCTGCACGGTCCCTGCCACCTGCTCGGCTACCGCGCGCGGCCTAACGGCGAGGATCCCGACAGCTGCATCTTCGACGTCTACGCCCTCGAGCGCTATCCGGAAGGCCAGGAACCGCGTCCCGAGCTGTCGGTCCGCCCGGATATTACCAGCGTCGCCGACTGGGGCCTGATCCTGACGCAGGACTTCCAGAACATGGCCGACATTCAACAGGGCATGAAGAGCCGCGGCTTCAAGGGATCACGGACCAATCCGAAGCAGGAACTCGCGGTATCGAACTTCCATCGGGCGCTGCACGAGTTTCTGGCATGACGCAGACGCCGGGCAGCGAGGCCTTTGACGAAGAGGTCGACTTCCTGATCGTCGGGTCGGGCGGCGGCTCCTTCGCCGCCGCGCTGGCAGTGAAGGACGCGGGCAAGACGCCGGTGGTGTTGGAAAAGACCGACAAGGTCGGCGGATCGACCGCCATGTCGGGGGGCGTGCTATGGATCCCCAACAACCCGCTGCTAAAGCGCGACGGCATCCCGGACAGTTACGAGCGCGGGTTGGAATATTTGGCCGCCACCGTCGGCGACACCGCCAGCGGCGGCAAGGGCGTGACGCCCGCCCGGACCGACGCCTATCTGCGCACCGGGCCGGAAATGGTCGAATATCTGGAAGGCAAAGGCGTTCGCTTCCGCCGGTTCGACGGTTGGTCCGATTATTACGACGACCGGCCCGGGGGCGCGCCGCGCGGCCGTTCGCTGGGGATGACGCTGTTCGACACGCGAAAGCTCGGCGCATGGGAAGGCCGGCTGCGGCGCGGTCCGTTCCCCGTGCCGTTCAAGCGGCGCGAGATGCATCGCGTGTCGCTCGCCAAGCGCACCTGGGAGGGCCGCCTGGCCGCGTTGGCGCTGGCGTTCCGGATGATGCGGATGCGGATCACCGGCAAGCATCTGGTCAGCGCCGGCACCGCGATTCAGGCGCAGATGCTGGATGCGGCACTGCGCAACGATATCGACATCCGCATCAATACCGGTGTCGAGGACTTCATCCTGTCGGACAGCGGCGCCGTCATCGGTGTCGTCGCGACCATGCGTGGCGAACGGCGCCGGATCGGCGCGCGCGACGGCGTCCTGCTCAACGTCGGCGGCTTCGCGCGCAACCAAGCGATGCGCGACCGCTATCACCGGACAAGCACGTCGACGACCTGGACCAACGCCAATCCCGGCGACACCGGCGAGATGTTGGAACGGGCGATCGCCCTTGGCGCCGACACCGACAATCTCGACAAGGCGGTGTGGATCCCCGGATCTTTGCCCCCCGGGGCCGAGGTGCCGCTGATGCACCCGCAGGACCTGGCCAAGCCGTATATGATGCTGGTCGACGTGAACGGCGACCGCTTCTGCAACGAAGCGGGCAGCTATATGGAAACCGGCGAGCGAATGCACGATGTCGCCGAGCGCACCGGGCAGCCGAGCTGGGCGATCCTCGACAGCCGCCACCGCAACAATTACGTCTGGGGCAAATATCCCCCCCTGCTGACCCCGCCGAGCTGGTTCGAAAAGGGCTATATGGTCAAGGCCGACAGCCTCGACGAACTCGCCGCCAAGATCGGCGTCGATGCCGCCGGGCTGAAGCGCAGCGCGGAACGGATGACCCGCTTCGCCAAGACCGGGGTCGACGAGGATTTCAACAAGGGCGGCCGCCACTACGATCGCTTCGGCGGCGATGCGTCGGTGAAGCCCAACCCCTGCCTCGGCGCAATCGATCGGCCGCCCTTCTACGCCGTGCGCATGTTTCCGGGTGACGTCGGCACCTATGGTGGCCTCGTCACCGACGAGGATGGTCGCGTCCTGAAACCGGATGGCCGCGCGATCCCGGGTCTCTACGCCACGGGCAACTGCACCGCATCGGTGACGGGTGGCGTCTATCCGGGGGCCGGTGCATCGATTGCGGCATCCTTCATCTTCGGCCTGCGTGCCGCGCGCCGTGCCGTGCGGAGCAACCGTTAGTCTTATTGCCCTCGATCGCCCCCCGGGGTGGGCGCGTTTCTCGACAGGAATTTATCCATGGCCGACCTCCCGCTTTCCGGCATCCGTGTTCTAGACCTCACCCGTGTCCTCGCCGGGCCGCTGACCGCGCAGATGCTGGGCGACCTCGGCGCCGAAGTGACCAAAGTCGAACGGCCCGGCAGCGGCGACGATTCGCGCATTTACGGCGCGCCCTATCTGACCGATGCGGACGGACGCCCGACGCGCGAGAACGCCTTCTATATCTCAGCCAATCGCAACAAGAAGTCGGTCACGATCAATATCGCGACGCCGGAGGGGCAGGATCTGATCCGACGTCTCGCCACGCAGGCGGACGTGCTGCTGGAGAATTACAAGGTCGGCGATCTCAAGCGATACGGCCTCGACTATGACAGCCTTAAGGCACTGAATCCAAGCCTGATCTATTGCTCGATCACCGGTTACGGGCAGGATGGCCCATATGCGAAGCGGCCTGGGTATGATGCGATCTTCCAGGGCATGGGTGGCCTGATGAGCGTGACCGGCCTGCCCGATGGCGTCGAAGGCGGTGGCCCCATGAAAATCGGACCGTCGATCGCCGACGTGCTGGCATCGCTCAACGCGCTGTCGGCAGTGCTCGGCGCGCTCTACCATCGCGACGCGCAAGGCGGCAGCGGCCAGTCGATCGATATCGCGTTGCTCGATTCGGTCGTCGCCGCCATGTCGCATTATGCGCAAATCCACCTGATTTCCGGCGAGGTGCCGGTGCGGCGCGGCACGCAGGGCAACGGCGGCATGCCGGCGGCGATGTTCCCCACGGCGGATCGGCCAATCATGCTGACCGCGGGCAACGAGACCCAATATGTCCGGCTGTGCCACGCCGTGGAGCGTCCCGAACTGATCGAGGACGAGCGCTTCCGCACCAACGCCGATCGCGTTCGCAACCGCGATGCGCTGACCGAGGTGTTCAACGCCATCTTCATGACCCGATCACGCGCGGAATGGCTCGATCGGCTCGATCAGGCCGGGGTGCCGAGCGGTCCGGTCAACGATTTGGGCGAGGTATTCCAGGACGATCACGTCCGCCACCGTGGGCTCCGCGTTGAGGTCGACCATCCCTTGGGCACGCCCCTCGGTCTCATCCGCAGCCCGCTGCGCTATTCGGACACGCCGATCGAAACCTATGCCCCGCCGCCGATGTTCGGCCAGCATACCGACGAGGTGCTTGACCAACTGCTTGGAATCGGTGCGCACCAACGCGAGCGTCTGCGGGCATCCGGTGTGATCTGACGGCGGGAGCCGGGCGCGGTGGCGACGAGCCTACCGCCCCGCCCGAGCCATGTTCGATCCCTCGCGAGGCGATCGACTGCGACCCCGGCATGCTGGGCAGGTTTCGGTTTCCTCTATACCTATCACCGCATGGCCCTCCGCCCTGAACAGGAGGCCGACCGCATCCGGGTAACGCCTCCCTGCGACACCTGCGGCTCCATCACACACGCGTAACCCAACGAAAAAAGGCGACGGTCTTCCCGTCGCCCCATCGTTCACGAACGCCGCGGTTTAGAAGCGGACGCCAAGCTCCGCACCAATCTGGCGTGGCTGATTCTGGATGTAATTGCCGCTCGGCGCGGAATAGATCGGGTAGATCTCGTTGGTGACGTTGTTTGCATAGACGGAGAGGCGTGCGGTCGTCGGCCCTAACTTGATGCCGTCCAGTGTCAGGCGGGCATTGCCTTGGTGACGTTCCAGCGGCCAAACGAACTGCGTGACGGCGACGCGACCAGTGCCAAACACCGTGTCGGCAAACGCATAGTCGGCGTGCGCATTGAGCGTTACGTCGCCCACCCGCAGCACCGTCCAGTCGATCGAGGTGCTTGCCTGGAGTTCCGGCGTGTTCTGAACCGTGTAGAAGCCCTGCGCAGATGCGGGCAGCGCCGCGTTCGCGGCGAGCAATTCGTTGGGCAGGCGGAACGTGGTATAAGCACCGTTGAAGCTCACCGACAGGTCCCTGGTCGGTCGCATGACGAGTTCCAGTTCGGCGCCGCGCACCCTGGTCGTCCCCGGCGTATTGACCGTGTCGACAATGCTCGGTGCGGTAATCGGCTCCGGCTGGAAATTGAGCTGGCGATTGCGGATGTCGTTCTGAAACAGCGCGACGTTCGCGGTCAGGGCGCGATCGAGGAACTGGCTCTTGATGCCGAATTCATACGACTTGACTGATTCGAGGCCGAAGGGGCGGAAATTGGGCGAGCGGACGCTCACCCCCGCGGCCTTATAGCCTGTCGCGTATCGGATGTAGGCGTTGATGTCCTTGGTGAAATCATAGGAGATCGTCGCCATCGGATCGAACCGGTTGGCGCGGAACGGCGTGCCGACATTGTTCACCGGCGCGCCATTGGTCAGCGTGCGCAGGAAGTCCTTCTGGTCGTCCGTATAGCGCAGACCGCCGGTCAGATGCAGGTTGCCGTCGGCGAATTCGGGCGACCACGTCACCTGACCATAGCCCGCGATGGTCCGCGATTCAGCGGTAATCCGAGTAATCCCCCCCGTGCCGAGCGCGGCGCTCGCCACCGCCCCTCTCAGCTGGAACGGGTTGAGTGCCAGAAAGCTCGTATACGTCGGATTGGTATAGATGAGCGTAAAGGCACTGGACCGGGCGTCCAGCACGTCCTCATGGTAATAATAGGCGCCGAACTGATACTGGAGCGTATCCGTCGATCCGATCAGCTGCAGCTCCTGACTGAAAGCTTTCGAGTGGAGGTCGTTGACGATCGGGGTCGATCCGCTGATCGCATAGACCGGGGTGCTGCCGGCGACATTCAGCGGTTGATTCGAATAGGCCGGCTGGATGTTGAGCGAGGCGACGGTCGATCCCGCCGGGATCAGGAAGGGACTGTTCACGAAGGCGAATGCGCCACCCAGATTGGACGGCCCCCGGAAGTCGATCAGGCGATACCCGGTGATCGCTTTCAGTTGAAGGCGGTCCGTCACCTCATACGAGGCGGTGAAGGCATGCGCATCGGTCGCTGTGCGGAAGACGTCCTGATACAATCCGGTCCACGACGTATCGTTGAACGAGTGAATGTCGGTTTCTGCACTGCCTCGCTGGGGCGGGATAAACTGCGGATAAGCGGCCGGCGCACGCGCACCGGGATTGGTCAGCGAGAAATAGTCGTTGGCGACGCGCGTAATGAGATGCGTGTAGGAATAGTCGAAGACCAGGCCGTCGACCGGCTTGAACCGCACCGCACCGCGAAAGCCCGTGTTGTTCTGATAGCCGAAATCATGTTGCTTGGCGACAAGCGGGTTCCGCGTCGTGCCATTCTTGACGTAGCCGCCGACGTCATCGTGCAGCGCGTCGAGCTTGATCGAGATGCCGGCGAACTCGGGCAGGTTAAGGTGTCCGACGTAATGGCGGTTGCCATATTCGCCGACCGAGGCGCGGAAGTCGCCACCGAAGACGCCGGTCGGGCGCCGCGTGACGATGCGGATCGCACCGCCTTCCGCGTTACGGCCGAACAGCGTGCCCTGCGGCCCACGGAGCACCTCGACCCGTTCAGGGTCCGCCAGGGTATTGCCCGCCGCTTGCGCACGGCTGACGTAGATGTCGTCTTCGTAGATCGCGACGCCGGGTTCGATCGTTCCCTGCCCCGGATCGGTCGTGGTCACGCCGCGCATGTCGAGCAACAGGACCTGGGGATTGCCGGCGAAGGGCTGGACGGAGACGCTATTCACGGGAACGCGTGCCAGATCGGCGACCGACCGCACACCGCGCGTTTCAAGCTGTGCGCCGCCCAGCGCGGTGATCGAGATGGGCACGCGCTGCAGCCGCTCCTCGCGGCGCTGCGCGGTAACGACGATGTCGCCGGTATCCGCGTTGCTTTGCGCAGGCACGGCGGACTGATCCGTGACCGTTGCCGTATTCGCCGTTGCTGCATCGGCGGCCGGGGCGGGAACGGTCGCCTGCGTTGCGTCCGCCCCAGCGGGTGCCGCCTGTGCCATTGCCGTTGCGGGCATAACGAGTGCCGTCGCGCACATCAGGGCCAATTTAGCCGTCATGGTCATCCTCCCCATCCTTCGCTTTGCTTGAAAGCCGATGCCTCGTCGCACCGTGGATCGGCGCTTGTCGGCCCGCTTCGGCGGTCTTGGCTCGGCGTAAAAACGCTCACGTCGAGAGCGCTGAGTTAGAAGCCGTAACGTCGGCCTACAATCGATGCCGGCGCCGCAAGCCGTTCGATCATAAGCATGATGCAGGGTCGGCATCGCGCTTGTGATGGCGCCCATAAACACCGCGGGGCGCGACGCGGCCGCGCCCGCCTTGGCGGTCGGCGGAACGGCACGGACAGGGCGGATGAAAGCGTTATGCGGTCAGCGATTGGTGTCGCGCAGGATCAGATCGGCCGCACGCCAAGCGCTTGCCATGATCGGGCCGTTGGTGTTCGCCGACACCATCGTCGGCATGATCGCACCGTCCATGACCCGCAATCGCGACACGCCACGCACGCGCAAGGCCTCATCGAGCACGGCGTCGGCGAAATCGCCCATCCGGCAGGTGCCGCAGGCGTGATAACCGGCATGGCCGCGCGTACGGAAGGCGCGCAGGATATCTTCGTCCGATTGCAGGTGCCGCGTCGATTCCCGCTCGGTGATCACCATCGGTGCGATCGCCGGCCGCGCCATCCAGTCGCGCAGAAAGCGGTGCATCGCCACCGTCACCCGCTGATCGTACGGATCCGTCAGATAGCCGGCGCGGATTGCGGCAGGCGCAGCCGGATCGGCGGAGGTGATATGCACCGATCCCTCGCTGCGCGACCGCAGCGGATAGCCGAAGAGCTGGACGCTGGGCACCGCGTCCGGGCGGTATTTGCCCTTCGCGTCGGGCGTCGCGACGGCGGGGCTGAACAGCACCTCGATATCCGGCGTCTCGGATTCGGCGAGCACGGTGGCGAAGGCGCCGATCGTGCCATAACCCGCCGCCATCGGCCCCGACCGCGCGAGATAGTAGCGCAGCACGCTCAGCGGCAATCGCCATCCACGCAGCTGCGCATTGTGGCTGTAGGGCACGTTGATCTCGAACTGCATCATCATCAGACGATGTTCGAGCATATGTTCGCCGACGCCCGGACTGTCGGCACGGACCTCGATCCCCAGGGCGCGCAGCCGCGCCGCATCGCCCACGCCGGAGCGCTCGAGGATCTGCGGCGACATCAGCGCGCCGGCGCTCAGGATCACCTCGCCATCCGTGGCGAATTCGGTGACGACGCCGTCGACGTTCGCGCGAACACCGCGCGCGCGGGCGCCATCGAACAGCACGCGGTCGACCGTCGCGTTGGTGACGATGCGCAGGTTGGGCCGCTGGCGCGCGCGCTTGAGGAACGTCTGCGCCGCACTTTGCCGCCGCCCCTTCCAGATCGTGCGCGTGGCATAGCCGACCACCCCGCCCTGATCCGGACGATTGAGATCATCGACGCGCGACAGCCCCATCTGTTCACCCGCGGCGATGAACGCCTCGCTGAGCGGCGTGCGCTCGGTCTCGACGGTGATGCCGAGCGGCCCGTCGTCGCCACGCACGTCGTCGCCGCCCAAAGCGTGGCGTTCCATCGCGCGGAACGCCGGGCCCATCGCGTCCCAGCCCCACCCCCGGGCGCCGAGCATCTGCCAGGTGTCGTAATCCTGCGGCTGTCCGCGAAAGTACATCATGCCGTTCACCGACGACGACCCGCCCAGCATCTTGCCACGGATCCACACTTCCGGCGGAACGTCATCATGCCCCTGGGTGCGGAAGTGCCATACGTGCCGCGGGTCCGCGAACAGCTTCGCCGCACCGCGGGGCATGTGGACGAACGGGGAGCGATCCACGGGCCCCGCCTCGAGCAACAGCACGCGGTTGCGCGGGTTCTCCGACAGGCGATCGGCAAGCACGCACCCCGCCGACCCCGCGCCGACGATGATATAGTCCCAGTCGCTCATCTGCCTCTCACAATGCCGCGCGGATCGCGTCGCCGATGATCGTCCGGCTATCCTGCGCCACCTCACGGGTATCGAACATCCGGTTGTGGCAGAAGGCGACGGCCAGCCGGCGGTCGGGATCGGCCCATCCGATCGATCCGCCCATGCCGGGGTGACACAAAGCGTTCATACTGCGTGGCGCGGCGACGGGCGGCATCGCAGCGCCACCCAGCCAATAGCCGGCCCAGCCGATCGGCACGACCATGCCGAAGAAGACCGGATCGGCATCCTCGAAATGGGGGCGCGGCGCCGCGAAGTTCCTGACGCGCTCCTCCGACAGCAGGCGCACGCCGTTCAGCTGGCCACCGTTGGCCAGCATCGCCCAGAACCGTGCCTCGCTGCGCGCGTTGAAAATGCCGCCGACTGCGGGAATGCAGGCGCGGCGGACGTAAGGGCGCTCGAACGGGTCCGGCATCAGGTCGACAATCTTCGGCTGCGCCTCGCGCATCAGATTGCCGTCGGGCGCGACATAGACCGCAACGGCATCCAGCGTCGCGACCCGCGGTTCGGCATCATCGGGAATGCCGAGCCACAGGTCGGTTGCGCCGAGCGGGTCGGCGATCTCCTCGCGCACGAACTGACCGAAGGGACGCCGCTTCGGATCGGTGCGACGCACGATCTCGCCGACCAGCCAGCCGAAGGTCATCGACTGGTAGGAAGACCGGCTGCCCGCCGGATAGACGCCGGGCATCTCCGCGATCCGCCGGCACATCCAGTCCCAGTTGGTCATCAGCTCGGGCGTCACGTCGGGCGGCATGCGCAAGACGCCTGAGACGTGGCTGAGGACGTGGCGGACGGTGACGTCGCCCTTCCCCGCCGCCGCGAAATCGGGCCAATAGGTCGCCACCGCCGCGTCATAGTCGACCAAGCCGCGTTCGGCTTGGATATGCACCGCGGTCGCGCTGACCGCCTTCGACACCGAGAAGACGTTGAACAGCGTGTCGCCATCGACCGGCCGGCCGCTGGCCTCGTCGGCCAGTCCGGCCCAGCAATCGACGATCTGATCGTCCCCCTGCCAGGCGCAGATCTGGATGCCGATCTCGCGCCCCTCGGCCACCAGTTGGTCGAGCACCGGCTGGATGGCGGCGTTCAGGCGATGGGAATGGGCCATGCTATCTCGATGCGTGTGAGGGGTCAGGCGACCAGGTCGGTCGCGGCGAGGCGATCGGCGACGAACCGCACGAAGCGCGCCGCATCGGCGCCGTTGATGACGCGGTGGTCGTAGCTCAGCGACAGCGGCAACATCTCCCGCCACGCCACGCCGCCGTCCGTGCCACGCGTCGCCACGGTGCGCGCACGGGTGACGCCCAGAATGGCGACCTCCGGCGCGTTGACGATCGGCGTGAAGGCGGTGCCGCCGATATGGCCGAGCGAGGTCAGTGTGATGCACCCGCCCGCCATGTCCTGCATGGGAAGTCCCTTGGTCCGCGCTCTGTCGGACAGTATCGCGACCTCGCCAGCGATTGCGCTCGCGCTCTTGCGATCGCAATCGCGGATCACCGGCACGAGCAGCCCACCCGGCGTATCCACCGCGACGCCGACATGGACGTATTTCTTCATCACCACCGTCCCCGCCGCCGGATCGAGCGAGGCGTTGAACTGCGGGAAGGCGACCAGCGCATCGGCCAGCGCCTTCACCAGCAGCGGCACGATCGTCAGCTTCGTGCCGCCGCCGGCGTTGTGGGCGCGACGCCGTTCCTCCAGATCGGTGATGTCGGCATCGTCGTGATGCGTGACGTGCGGGATCGTCACCCAATTGCGGCCGAGGAACGATCCGACCAACGTCTGGATGCGACTGAGCTTCCTAACCTCCACCGCGCCGAACGCAGCGAAGTCGCTCACGGGCCAGGGGGCCAGGCCGGATAGCAGATCACTCATGCGCGGGTTGCCTTGTCGCCGAGGCTGCGGAATACCTCGGTCCGCACCGATGCGGTGTCGAGCGCGTCGGACAGCTGGAGGCCCGCCGTGCGCATCTGGCCGAGCGTGGCGGCGAGATCGTCCGTCTCGATCTCATAGACCGCCAGATACGTCTCGGGCACCGGCGCGTCCGGGGCCAGCGGAACGGGAGCGAAGCGCTCGCCGGTCAGGAAGCCGCTCAGCCCGACGACTTCGGCAATGTGCGTCATGTCGTACCAGCGGTGATACTCCTCCTCGCGCCCGGCTACGGGGCGCGTATGGAGATGGAGCTGGTAGCGCGTCACTCGATCACCGCGAGCAGCGTGCCGACCTCATAGGTTTCGCCCACCGGCTTGACGATGCGCAGCGTCCCCGACGCGGGCGACTCCACCTCCTGCGTCGATTTGTCGCTCTCCAGCGCATACAGAGGCTCGCCCTCGACGGCCTGGCCGCCATCGGCCACCAGCCACTCCGCGAGGAAACCTTCGTTCATCGAAAAGCCGATCTTCGGCAACAGCACGTCGGTGCTCATTCACAGTCTCCGGTTCGGGTGGTTCAGCGATGCTCGACGAGCTGCCGCGCGGCAGCGACGATGTCGGCGGTGCGCGGCGCGAAGGCGGTTTCCAGCGGCTTGGAGAACGGCACCGGGCAGAAGGCGCCGCCGAGCCGCTTCACCGGGGCTGCCAGCTCCCCGAACAGCGCCTCGCTGACGGTCGCCGCGATCTCGGCACCCACGCCAAAGGGCGTCACCGCCTCATGCACGATGACCAGCCGCCGCGTCTTCGCGACAGAGGCGAGCACCGTATCACGGTCCCATGGCGCGATCGTGCGCAGATCGATCAGCTCGGCGGAAATGCCGGCGTCCGCCAGTTCAGCGATTGCCGGCGTCGCCTCCTGGACCATCCGGGCATAGGCCAGGATGGTGACGTCGCGGCCCTCCGCCAGCATGTTCGCCTTGCCGATCGGCACGCGATGGCCGCTCGGCGCAGCATCCGCCTGCGTCCAGTAGGTCGGCAGGTTCTCGATGAACAACACGGGATCGGGATCGTCGATCGCCGATCGCATCAGGCCGTAAGCGTCCGCCGGACTGGACGGCGCGACCACCTTGATGCCGGCGGTGTGCGCGAACCACGCCTCCAGATAATCGCAATGCTGCCCGCCCGAGCCGAAACCGGTGCCGGTCATGGTGCGGATCACGATCGGCACGTTGGTCTGCCCGCCCGACATGAAGCGCAGCTTGGCGGCATGATTCACGATCATGTCCATCGCCACGGTCGTGAAGTTCATCAGCATGATCTCGGCGACCGGCTTGAACCCCGCCAGGCTGGCGCCGATCGCCGCGCCGATGATCGCTTGTTCCGAAATCGGCGTGGTCCGTACGCGGTGATCGCCGAACCGGGTCGACAGGCCGCGGGTCACGCCGACGACGCCGCCCTCCTCCGCGTCGCCGATATCCTCGCCCAGCATCAGCACCGTCTCGTCATCGGCCAGCGCATCGGCGAGCGCGGCGTTGACCGACTGGAGGATGTTCGACTTGCCCTCGGCAAGCGCAGCACCCCGGCTCATGCCGCCACCTCTTCGCCAAAGACATCGCGCGTGAGTTCGACCGGATCGGGAAAATCGCTCGCCAGCGCGAATTCCACCGCGTCGTCCAGCGCCGCCTCGATTTCAGCTTCCATCGCGGCGAGCTGCGCCTCGTCGGCGATGCCGCTGTCGATCAGGTGCGTGCGGAAGCGGGGAAACGGGGTCAGCGGCGACGGCAGCGGCCTTGCGATCCTTGTCCATATAGCCGTCGGCATCACCGAAGACATGACCGTGGAAGCGATAGGTCATCGCCTCGATCAGTGTCGGCCCTTCCCCGGCGCGCGCGCGCTCGATCGCGGTGCGGGCGGCGTCGTACATCGCAAAGACGTCGTTGCCGTCGACCCGCACTGCCGGCATGCCATAGGAGCCGCCACGCGCCGCGACCGGCACCTTGCTCGTCTTGTCATAGGCTGTGTGTTCGCCCCACTCGTTGTTCTGGCAGACGAAGACCACCGGCAGGTTCCACACCGCGGCGAGGTTCAGCGATTCATGGAAGGCGCCGATATTGGACGCGCCGTCACCGAAATTCGCGATCGTCACCCGGCCATCGCCCTTGAGCTGTGCCGCCCAGGCAAGGCCGTTGGCGATCGGCATCGACGAACCGACGATGCCGGTGGTCACCATCACGCCCGACGCCGGATGCGTGATGTGCATCGGGCCGCCCTTGCCCTTGCAGGTGCCGGTGACGCGCCCGGCGAGTTCCGCCCACAAATCGCGCAGCGGCACGCCCTTCGCGAGCATGTCGTGCGTGCCGCGATAGATGGTGCAGACATAATCGTCGTCGGTCAGGCAGGCCGAGATGCAGCTCGGGATGACCTCCTGCCCGCGCGGGCTGTAATAGGGCATGACGAGACGGCCCGAGCGGATCACCTTGCGGCTGCGCTCGTCGTTCGCCTTGATCAGCGCCATGCGCCGGTAGATGCCGAGCTGCGTATCGGCGTCGGGTGAGAGCCTGTTCTCCATGGCCGAAGGACTGCCATGCTTCCCGCTCGCCTGCCACCGCCCCCCGCCCCGATATCCCGTTTGTGAAAAGTGGCGCGACCTCTGCATCATCACGGCTTGTCACGGCATCCCCGATCGGGACGCAGGAATACGCCCGATCGCGCCCAGTCTGTGACGGCATCGACGCTCGACGGCGGAATCGCGCCGACCGGCCTATGCCGGGGCCGAAGGCGGCGACGGCCACCTGCCGGCGTGATGATCAGGCGGGCAGTTGGAGTACTTCGCGCGCCAGAATGCCACGCTGGATTTCGCTGGTGCCGCCGTAGATCGTCGTCGGGCGCGACTGGATGAAGAAACCCGCCGGATTGATCGCCCGGTCGCCCCCCACCGGATCGAGCAGGCCGGCATCGGTGCCGGCAATCTCGATCATCAGGTCGGTGATGCGCTGGTACAGGTCGGTCTGGTGCAGCTTCAGCATCGAGACATCGGATCCCAGCGGCTCGCCGCGCCGGACTTGGTCGGCAAAGCGCTCGAACAGGTCCGAATGGTCGGCAAGGTCCATGTGCAACCGCACGAACTTGTCATGGAACAGCGGGTCGTCCGCGACGCCATAATGCGCCGCGAGGTGGCGGAGCCGCTCCAGCGCGAAGGCCGATTGCTTCGGGCTGCCGAAGAAGATGCGCTCGAACCCGAGCAGCGCCTTCGCCATCGGCCAGCCGCGATTGACCTCGCCGACCAGATGACCGGCAGGCACACGGACATTATCGAAGAAGACCTCGAAATACTCGTCATGCATCTCGAGGTTGATGATCGGTCGCACCGTGACGCCGGGCGCATCCATGGGCACCAGTAGAAAGCTGATCCCCGCCTGCTTCTTCGCATGTTTGTCGGTCCGCGTGAGCAGGAACATCCATTGCGCGTCAGAGGCGAGCGTGGTCCAGGTCTTCTGGCCGTTGATGACCCATTCGTCGCCGTCGAGCACCGCCCCGGTCCGCAGCGCGGCGAGATCGGAACCGGCGCCCGGTTCCGAATAACCCTGGCACCAGATATGTTCGCCCGACAGGATCTTGGGCAGGAACCGTTCGCGCTGCGCATCGCTGCCGTAGCGGATCAGCAGCGGGCCGAGCATGATAATGCCGTGATCGGGCAGACGCGGCGCACCGTGGCGCTCGAACTCATCGATCAGGATCAGCTGGCGCGCGGGCGACAAGCCCATGCCGCCATGTTCGCGCGGCCAAACCCGGCGCCAGCCAGCCCTTATCCGCCAGGATCAGATACCAGTCGCGCACCTCGTGGAAGTGCAGCCGCTTGGCGGGGAAGCGCACATGGTCGGGACAGGCAGCCTCGACCCATTCGCGCACGGTGGCGCGAAAGGCACCGTCATCCAGCCGGTCCAGCGCATCATGTGCGGCGCGGTGATCTTGCAGTGTCATGGCTGCACCAGCTCGCGGCGGCGAAGCGCCATTTTGTCGATCTTGCCATTGGCGATCCGGGGCAATGTGTCGACGAACACGACATGCTTGGGGCATTTGTAGCGAGCGATACGCGTGCGGGCATGCTCGATCATCGCCTCGGCGGACGGGGTTGCACCCGCGGCAAGTACCACGAACGCTTTCACCGCTTCGCCCCATTTGGCGTCAGCCACGCCGATCACCGCCGCCTCGATGACGTCGGCGTGACTGTGCAGCGCATCCTCGACCTCGCGGCTGTAGATATTCTCGGCCGCCGGAGATGATCATGTCCTTCTTCCGGTCGACCAGATAGAGGTAATTGTCCTCGTCGATATAACCGACGTCGCCCGAATGCATCCAGCCATCGCGCAACGCCTCGGCCGTCGCTATCGAATTGTTCCAGTAGCCGCCAAAGACGTTCGGCGATCGGAAGGTGACTTCGCCCGGAACGTTGGGCGGGCAGATGCGTCCCGCCTCGTCGCGGATCTCGACCTCGACCTGGGGTGCAGGGCGACCGACCGATCGCAACCGCTGAGCCGACTTCGGCCCGGCATCGGGATCGACCTCGTAGCGGTAGAGACCCGACACGCGGCCTTCCGTCATGCCGTATTGGATGATGAAGATCTTGCCGAGCTTGGCGATCGCGCGGCGCATCAGTTCGGGCGAGGCGGGCGCGCCGGCAACCATCCACGACTGCATCGACGACAGGTCGTAACCGTCGGCTACGTCGAGCACCGCCTGCAGCATCGTGCCAACCGTCATCGTGCCGGTGACGCGCTCCGCCTGGATGTCGCGCAGCGCGCGCGCGGGATCGAAGCTGCGGTGCAAGACCACACGGCCCGATCGCATCTGTTGGCTCAGCCGCGTGCCGTTGCCGCCGATATGGAACTGCGGCGAATGGACCAGCCACGTGCCGCCCTTCACCATCTCGGATTCCGACGCGCCAATCTCCGCCCCTGCCAATACGGCATGTTGCATGAGCATGGCACCTTTGGGTCGGCCGGTCGTGCCGCTGGTGTACATCAGGTAGCACAGATCGTCGGGCCGGGCGCGCATCGGTGGTCCGTCGCTGCCCCCGGCGCTCAGAAAGTCCTCGAAATGCTGCGTGTCATCGCCGGCTCCCCCATCGCGCATCCGCACCCAGACGAGTCCGGGGTGCTGCGCCCGGAACGTCTGGGCGAGCGGCATCAGGTCGCTCTCGTAGACGATCGCGGCAGGTTGGATGTCGGCCAGCAGATATTCAATTTCCGCCGGCGCGAGGCGGAAGTTCAGCGGCACCGCGGCAAACCCGGCGAGTTCCGCCGCGCCCATGATCTCGTAGATCTCAAGGCAATTGAGCGCCAGCACCGCGATCCGGTCGCCGCGCCGCAATCCCCGCTCGTAGAAGGCGTCGGCCAGCCGGCGGATGCGATCAAGGAAGCCCGCGTTGGTTAGGCGCCGATCTTCGAACACGAATGCCTCGCGATCGGCGAAATAGCGCGCATTATATTCGTGCAGGTCGCCGACCGTCTTCATCGCGGAAGCCCCAGGATACGCTCGGCGAGAATGTTCTTGAGCACCTCGTTCGATCCGCCCGAAATCGTCCAGCTGTAGGCTGACAGATAATCGTCCATATGGTTATTGGTCAGCTTTCCCGCCCCCAGTGCCTTGGGCTGCGTGACCTGTGCCGCCATCCCGTCGCGCTTCAGGACGAAGGTGGTGTAGCGGCGCAGCAGCTCCGAATAGGTCAGCTTGACGAGAGTCGGCGTCGGCGATGCGCCCATGTGCGGATCGTTGACGATCTCGTCGATCATCCGGTCGACAAGGCTGCGCACGGCCAGCGCCTGGGCGTAGAGACGCAGGAATGCACGCCGCAATTCGTCGTCGTGCCACCACGGCAACTGTCCCGCGCGTGCTTCGGCCAGGACGCCTTCCAGAACGAACTGCATCCGCTGCGCCTGGTCGACGATGATCAGCCCGCGTTCGGCGGACAGCGTCGATTGCGCGATCGCCCAGCCGTCGTTCTCGCGCCCCACCAAATTTTCCGCCGGAATCTCGACGTCGTCGAGGAAGACCTCGCAAAATTCGACATCGCCGTTGATCTGCCGGATCGGCCGGCGGGTGAGACCCGGCGTGTCCATCGGCAACAGGAAGAAGCTGATGCCGCCCTGCTTCTTGGGGGCATTGGGATCGGTGCGCGCCAGCAGCATGTAATGGTCGGCGTGCATGCCGAACGACGACCACACCTTCTGCCCGTTGACCACATAGACGACGCTGCCGTCGGGCTTCACCCGGCGCTCCGCGCGGGTCCGCAGCGAAGCGAGGTCCGATCCCGCTCCCGGTTCCGAAAAGCCCTGGCACCACAATTCGCCGCGTTCGCGCACCCCGGTGAGGTATCGGTCCGCGCTGTTCCGGCGTGCCGTGCGCGAACAAGGTCGCCGGCAAATGATAGAGCGAGACGGTGTAGAGCAGCGGACGCGGCGCGCGGACCTTACCGAACTCTTCGTTCATGACGACCTGATAGGCGAGCGGCAACTCCTCCCCGCCCCACGCCTTGGGCCAGTGCGCCGTGGCCAGCCCTACCGCCATCAGCTCGCGGAACCACCAGCGCTGGAAATCGACATAGGCCTGTTCGCCGCCACCGGTAATTGTCGCCATCCAGTCGTCGGGCAGCGTCGCCTTCAACCAGGCGCCGACCTCCGCCCGAAAGGCCGCGAGGTCGCCCAGCTTCGCCAGCGGCTCGAACCGACGCGCCAGCGTCGCCGCCGTCATGCCGCCTGCCCCATGAGATGGGCCGCAGCACGGTCGAGATGCCGCTCGGCATTGCCATACAGCATTTCGTTCATGCGCGCCCGTTTCAGATAAAGGTGGCAGTCGTGCTCCCAGGTGAAGCCGATACCGCCGTGCAGCTGCACCGCATCGTCGGCGATGGCGGCATAGCTCTCCGCCGCCGTCACCCGGGCAAGCGCCGCCAGCGCGTGACCATTCGCGCCATCATCCTGCGCAGCGATCGCGGTGGTCATCAGCGATTGGGCCAGCTCCAGCGCCAGATGATGATCCGCGATGCGGTGCTTGAGCGCCTGGAACGATCCGATCGGCTTGCCGAACTGCACCCGCACCTTCAGATACTCGATCGTCTTCGCCAGAACCGCCGCCGCGCCGCCAATGCAATCGGCCGCCACGCCCAGGGCGGCATGCGTGGCGAGAGCCTCGGCATCCACCGCGATAGTCGCGCCCGTGGCATCGGTCAGGGCGATCGCGGCGAGCGTTCGCGTCCGATCGACCGCCGGCAGCGGCGTAATCGTGACGCCGGGTTGATCCGCCTCCACCAACGCATAACCGTCGCCAGCGGGAATGAGCAGCAGCGCCGCACCGACGGCATCGACGACATGCTCGAACCGTCCGCTCAACTGCCCATCGGCGAACGTGGCACGACCGTCGCACGCGAGGGCGGCGAACGTGCCGCCGTCAGCCAGGGCAGGCAGCCAGCGCGCCTGCAGATCGGCACTACCGCTGCGGGCCAGCACGTCGGCAACGACCATCGTCGACAGCAGCGGCAGTGGGGCCGGCCCGCGGCCCAGTTCCTCGTACAGGACGGCGAGACCGCGCAGGCCCAGCCCCAGCCCCCCAAACCTCTCGGGCACACCCAGCGCGCTCCAGCCGAGTTCGCCCGCGATCCGCCGCAGGTCTGCCGCAATGCGGGCGTCGCCGTCATAATGGCGATGGATGCACTCGCTCGACGCTTCGGCATCCAACACGTCGCGGATACCGGTACGCAGTTCTGCAAGATCGATGGCTTCGCTCACCTCGACTCCCGTCCGCGCCCGAAGGGGCGCACGTTGATTACGATAGGGATTACGGTAGGCCGCGAGACGGCGGCAACGCTCCCCCTTAGCCCATCACGTTTGTGAAGAACCGGCGCGGTCAGAGCCCGCCAAACCGGGGCAGGCGCTTCTCCAGCATCGCGCGCACTGCCTCGCCATGGTCGGCGCTCATCATCGTCAGCGCCTCATAGGCGATGCCAGCGTCGAAAACGGTATTGAGCTGCGCCTTGATGCCCTTGTTGATGCTCGCCTTGGTCCAGCGCACCGACAGCGGTGGCAAGCGCGCGATCTCCTCGGCGATCTCCATGGCACGCGCCAGCACCTGATCGACCGGTGCGACGTAGTTGCAGATGCCCTGACGCTCCGCCTCGATGCCGTCGATAACTCGACCGCGCATCAGGAAATCCTTGGCCCGGTTGGCACCGATCAGCAGCGGCCAGATGACCGCACCGCCATCCCCTGCGACCAGCCCGACGCGGACGTGCGTATCGCCGAACTTGGCCGTTTCCGCGATGACGCTGACGTCGCACGCCAGCGCGATGGTCGCGCCCAGCCCCATCGCATCGCCGTTCACCGCGGCGATGATCGGCGTCTCCACTTCGAACATCCCCTGCAGCAGCAGGCGGGCAAGACCCGGCACGATCATCGCATGATCACGGCCCTGATCGGTGCCGAAGCGCGCCGCCATCGCCTTCAGGTCGCCGCCCGCCGAGAACGCCCGCCCCGCGCCGGTCAGCACGATCGCCCGCACGTCGAGATCGTTGGACAGTGCCAGCAACGTCTGCGGAATGGCGTGATGCAGGTCGCGGTCGATGGCATTCAGCGCCTCGGGGCGGTTGAGCGTGACGATCGCGACATGCCCCTCGCGAGTCACGGTCAGCGTGTCGGTTTCCAGCACGGAGGGCGGATTGCTCATTGGTGGACCATCCCCATCTCGATGTAGCGGCGGCGGTGCGCCGCGGCGTTGCCAAGCCATGCCGACAGCGTCAGCGCGCGTTTCAGATACAGGCCGATGTCGTGTTCGTCGGTGAAGCCGATCGCGCCATGCAGGTGGAGCGACTCGCGCGCGATCCGGTTCGCGGCGGCGCTGGCGCGGCCCTTGGCACGCAACGCGCCCGCGACGCGTTCGCCCCGCTGCTCCAGATCGAGGCCATAAGCCACGGTGGCGACCGCGATCTCCTTCTGGATATACAGATCGACCACCTTGTGCTGCAGCGCCTGGAACGATCCGATCGCCACGTCGAATTGGGTGCGGACCTTCAGATAGGCGATGGTCAGGTCAAGCATCTGTTCGCTCAACCCGACGAGGCCTGCGGCGGCCACCAGCCGGGTCTCATCGATCGCCGCCGCGACCGCTTGCTCTGCACGGTCGGCCTCGGCGAGCAGCACGGCGTCGGCCACGCCGTCGAGCGTCACCAATCCCACCGGGGTCTCGTCGGCGCGCCAGCGCTGAGTCTGCGTTAGTCCCGGGGCATCTGCGGCGACGGCATAGAGCGCCACCCCCGCATCCCCACGCGCGGGAACGATCAGATGCGTTGCCGCCGCCCCGCCGGCCACCGCCTCGCACCGCCCGGTCAGCGTTCCGTCCGAACAGCGCACGTCGGGCAGCGCGTCGTCGAAGTCGAGTGCCAGCGCCGGTCGCACCTCTCCGCTCAGAACGCCGCCCAGTAGCCGATCGGCCGCCTCAGTGCCGGCGTGGACAAGGGCGCGCGTGCCCAGCACCGCGATCGGGAGCAACGGATCGGACATGAGCCCTTTCTCCAGCGCACGGACCAGCACCGCCATGTCGGCCAACCCTAGTCCCAGCCCGCCCTTTTCCTCAGGCACCAGAACCCCGAACCAGCCAAGATCCGTGAACGTGTCGACCAGTGCCGTATCGTAGCCCGGCGTGGTACGCCGCAGCCGACGCGTGCGGCCATGATCGATCCGATCCGCAACCACCCGTTCCGCCGCGGCGCGCAATTCGGCGGCCATGCCCTGATCGGCATCGTCATGCGTCATGTCTGTCACGCTCATCGGTTCAGCCCGGCAGGCCAAGCACTTGCTTGGCCAGGATGTTGCGGTGGATCTGCACGGTGCCGCCGTAGATCATCGGCGCTCGGGCAAAGAGGAAGGTCTTCAGCAGGTTCGACGATCCCTCGCCGAAATCCACGTCCCCGAACATCGCGCCGCGCTCGCCCGCCATGTCGAGCATCAGTTCGGTCACGCGCGCGAATGTTTCGGTATTGGCGACCTTCAGGGTCGAGACCTCGAAGCCGAAGCTGTGGCCCTTGCGCACTTCCTGCGCCAGCGCCTCGAAGGCGACAGCGATGTCCTCCACCTCCAGCTTCAGTTCGGCAAGGCGGTCGACCATCACGGGATCGCGGTCGAGCCCGGTGAGGGCCAGCATCTCGGCCGCCTGGGCCACGGCGTTCCGGCTGAAATGCGGGGCGCCCGCGAAGATGCGCTCGAAGCCGAGCAGCGACTTGGCGACGGTCCATCCGCGGTTCAGCCCGCCGACCACGTTCGTCAGCGGCGCGCGCACCTCATCGAAGAACACTTCGGCGAAATCGGTATCGTGATTGACCGTGACGATCGGCTTCACGGTGATGCCCGGCTGGTCCATGTCGACCAGGATGAAGCTGATGCCCCTCTGCTTCTGCACGCTCTTGTCGGTACGCGCGAGGACGTAGATGTGGTTGGCGTCGAGCGCGCCGGACGTCCAGATCTTCTGTCCGTTGATGACGAATTCGTCGCCCTCGATCCGCGCTTCGGTGCGCAGGCCGGCGAGGTCCGATCCAGCGCCCGGCTCCGAAAACCCCTGGCACCAGCGATGTTCGCCCGACAGGATCTTGGGCAGATATTCCGCGATCTGCTCTGCCGTGCCGTTGGCGAGCAGCGCCGGGCCGACGTTGAGCGGCCCTTGCGGCAGGATCGTGGGCACGCCGAGCCGCGTCCATTCCTCCAGATAGATGAGGTATTTGGCGGGCTTCAGCGCCATGCCGCCATGCTCGACGGGCCAGCTCGGCGCCAGCCAGCCATGTTCGGACATACGGTGATACCAGACCGCCGCCTCGTCCCAGCGTGGATGTTCCTTGCGGTGGCGCAGCGCGGGCGGGCACCATGTTTCGATGAAGTCGATCGTCGCGCGACGAAAGTCGCCGTCCGACATCGCGTTCCAGTCCGGCATGCAATCCTCCTTGGCCACCAAGGGTATCCGTCACGGGCGGGGGACGCCACGTCTCGCCCCACCTCATCAGGGATATGAACGGTACAGGCCCCCGTCGTGCTCAGCGCCCCGTGAAGACCGGCTTCCGCTTCTCCACGAACGCCTTGCGCTTCTCAGCCGTGTCCTCGGTCGAGGTGCTGGTAAAAATGCCCCGGTTCTCCAGCTCGATCGCGTGCGCGAGGCTGCCGGCATCGGCATTCATGTGCATGCTCTGCTTAGTGATGGCGATGCCGATCGGGCTGTTGACCATGATCGCCTCCGCCAGTTTCAGCGTTTCCGCCTCCAGCTCGGCATCCTCTACCATGCGCAACGCCAGCCCGATCTGCGCAGCCTCTTCCGCCGGGACAGCGCGACCGGTCAGCATGATTTCCGCGGCGCGCTGGGTTCCCACCGCGCGGGGCAGCAGATAGGAGAAGCCCATCTCGTGCCCGGTGCCGGCGTTGTGGAAGGCGTTGACGAACTTGGCGGAGCGCGCGGCGAGAACGAGATCGCCGGCCAGCGCGAAGGCATAGCCCGCGCCCGCCGCGACGCCGTTGACCGCGACGATGATCGGCTGGGGCAGGCCGCGCATCAGCAGTGGGATTTGCCCCAGTCGCGCCAGTGTCGCGCGGTTGCGCTGTGCGCGACCCAGGTCCTCGTCCACCCAACCGGGCTTGCCGCCGGCCCGCAGGTCGTGCCCGGCGCAGAAGCCGCGACCGCTGCCGGTCAGCACCACCACCTGGATGGTATGATCGAACCGGATGCGCTCCAGTTGCGCAATCAAATCCTCGTACATCGCGAAGGTCAGCGCATTGAGCGCGTCGGGTCGGTTCAGCGTCAGCCGGCAAACGCCCGCGATGGGTGTGTCGATCGCAATATCGCTCATGGCATCGTCCCGCTGGATATTCTTGCGTCCGCCTTACGCCATCGCCGTTCGATCGCCAGAAGGGCGGCCCAGCCATCACAAGACTGAAATGATGCGGCCCCGTCAGCGGTCACGCTTGCCGCAGCCCTTGCTGTCGATAGGCCGATGCGCACTTCGGCCGCCGGCCGTCCATCTTCCGATGAGAGAGGTGCCACGACATGACCAGCATCAACGACCAGGTTTCGGTGCGACGCGAGGGCGACATCGGCGTGATTGTCGTCGACAACCCACCGGTCAACGCGCTCGGCCACACGGTGCGTGACGGGCTCGTGCAAGGGATTACCGCACTCGCCGCCGACGAGGCAATCCAAGCCATCGTCGTCGCCTGCGCGGGCCGGACCTTCTTCGCGGGTGCCGACATCACCGAATTCGGCAAGCCGCGGCAGGAACCGTGGCTGCAGGAGGCGATCGAGCGGATCGAGCATTGCGGCAAGCCGACCGTGGCCGCGATCCATGGCACCGCATTGGGCGGCGGGTTCGAGGTCGCGCTGGGCTGCACCTATCGCGTGATGGTGGAGGGTGCGCAGGTGGGGCTGCCCGAAATCCACCTGGGGCTGCTCGCCGCAGGAGGCGGCACGAAGCGCCTGCCGCGCCTCATCGGGCCGGAAGCGACGTTGAAACTTTGCCTTTCTGGCGAACGGCTATCGGCGGCCAAGGCGCTCGACATGGGGATCGCGGATCACGTCGCCAGCGACGATCCCATCACCGTCGGCATCGCCTTCGCGCAGACCGTCGTCGGCAAACCCTACGTCCCGGTCAGCGAACGGGAGGACCAGATCGCCGCGGCATGCAAGGACGCGTCGGCCTTCGACGCGCTGGCGGCGAAGCTGACCGCCCGCTCAGCCGGGCAGGCCGCGCCGCAGGCCAATGTCGAGTCGGTCCGCGACTCGTTCACGCTGCCCTTCGCGGAAGGAATGGTGAAGGATGCGAAGACGATCGACGCGCTGATCGCCGGAAGCCAGTCGCGCGCGTTGCGCCACCTCTTCTTCGCCGAGCGTGAGGCGGCCCGCATCCCCGGCCAGCCCGCCGGCGTGAAGCCACGTCCGGTGCGCACCGCCGCGGTGATCGGTGCCGGCACGATGGGCGGTGGTATCGCCATGTCGTTCGCCGGCGCGGGCATTCCCGTAACATTGGTCGACACGACCCAGGACGCGCTCGACCGCGGTCTCGATCGCGTGCGCGCCAACTACGCGACATCGGTCAAGCGCGGATCGGTGACCCAGGCCATGATGGACGAGCGGATGACGCGGATCACCGGCACCACCGATCGCGCCGCCGCGGCGGCGGCCGATCTGGTCGTCGAGGCGGTGTTCGAGGATATGGATGTCAAGCGGGAGATATTCGCCGACCTGGGGGCGACGGCGTCGCCGGGTGTCGTCCTGTCGTCCAATACCTCGGCGCTCGACGTCGATGGAATTGCGGCCGTGCTCGACCGGCCCGAGGATTTTGTCGGCATGCATTTCTTTGCGCCCGCCAACGTCATGAAGCTGTTGGAGGTGGTGCGGGGTGCGAAGACCTCGCCTGAAACGCTGGCGACCGCGATGGCGGCGGGCCGCGCCATCGGCAAGGTGCCCGTGGTGGCGGGCAATTGCGACGGCTTCATCGGCAACCGCATGCTCGCGAAACGATCGCAGGAGGTCGAGCGGTTGCTCCAGCGCGGCGCGACGCCCCGCCAGATCGACGACGCGGCAAAGACCTTCGGCTTCCCGATGGGACCGCTCGCGATCGCCGACATGTCAGGCCTGGATGTAGGCTGGTTCATCCGCAAGCGTCGCGGCACCCCCTTCCCGATTGCCGATGCGATCTGCGAAAAGGGCTGGTTCGGTCAGAAGACCGGCGCCGGCTATTACCGCTACGACCCCGGTGTGCGTGAGGGCGCCGACAATCCGGACGTCGCCGCGCTGATCGCCACCACCTCGGCCACGCTCGGCATCGAGCAGCGGACCTTCGATGCTGACGAGATGATCGCGCATATGCTCTATCCGCTGGTCAACGAGGGCGCACGCATCCTGGAAGAAGGCATCGCCTATCGCGCATCCGACATCGATGTGGTCTGGGTCAACGGCTATGGCTGGCCGCGGCATAGCGGCGGGCCGATGTTCTGGGCCGACGAAGTCGGACTGGGGACGTTGGTCGACCGCCTCGATGCATTTGCCGCCGATACGCCCGAGGATCCGTCGCTACGCCCGGCGGCGCTACTGCGCGAGCTGGCGGCAAATGGATCGAGCTTTGCCGCGTGGCAGCGGGCCAGGGCGCGCTGACGCTCTCCTGACGGGGGGCGGCGCGCTGACCAGCCGCCGCCGCCCCACGGTCGCGTGGCCGCGATCGATCAGGCGAGCTCGGGCAACCCGCGCGCCGCGGCGATCCGCGTGAGATGATGATCCGCATCGCCGAACAGCGCGTCGATCGCGGTCAGTCGCTTGAACAGATGGCCCACCTTGTATTCCGATGTGAACCCGATCGCGCCGTGTAGCTGGACGGCGTTCTGCCCGACCATGCGGCCCGCCCGACCGATCTGCGCCTTCGCCGCCGACACGTTCAGCGCACGTTCCGCTGCCGACGATGAGGCATCGACCGCCAACGCGGCATGGATTGCGATCGAGCGCGACAATTCGACCTGGATAAGCATGTCGACGAGGCGGTGCTGCAGCGCCTGGAACGCGCCGAGCGGCGTGCCGAATTGCTGGCGGGTCTTCAGATATTCGGCCGTCAGGTCGATCGTTTCGGCCATGACACCCACCGCCTCCGCGCACAACGCCGCGATCGCATCGTCGATCACCGCCGCCAGCACGTCGTGCGCAGCGACATCGCCCGCGAGTGGCTCGGCGGGCGCCCCGTCAAAGCGGATCGCCGCCACCGGTATGCCGTCATAGCCCGTCACGCCGTCGCGCACGACGCTAGGTGCTGCCGCGTCGACCAGGAACAATGCGAGGCCCGCGTCGGTGGCGGCACTCACGACCAGCTCATCCGCGTCGGCGCCATGGAGTACTGCGATCTTGGCGCCCGTAAGCGTCCAGCCGGCGCCTTCATACGTCGCCGACGTTCGCGTCGCATGGAGCGTGTGCCGCGGGGCGTTCGCCTCGGCATGGGCGAGCGCCATGATCCGCTCGCCGCCAATGATCGCAGGGATACGTGATGCCCGCTGTTCGGCACTGGCACCACGCCGCAACGCGCCGCCCGCCAGCACGACCGTCGCGAGCCATGGCTCCAGCGACAGGCCGCGACCCAGTGCCTCGGCGACGACCATCGCTTCAACCCCGCCGCCCCCAAGGCCGCCGTCGTCCTCGGCGAAGCCGAGGCCGAGCACGCCGAGGTCCGCCATGTCGCGCCACAAGGCGCGGTTCCATCCGCGCCCCTCGCGCAGCACGGCGGCGCGCGCCTCGAAGCCGCCGCGCTCGGTCATCAGCCGTCCGACACTGTCCGCCAGCAGGCGCTGATCGTCGTTGAGATCGAAATCCATGGCGTCAGAGTCCCAATACGCTTTTGGCGATGATGTTCTTCTGGATCTCGTTTGCGCCGCCGTAGATCGACACCGCGCGCTTGGAGAAATAGAAGGGTGCCGCCGTTCCCATCCAGCTGTCCGGGGTGCCGGCGCGGTGGTCGCCCTCGCCATAGCCGGGTGGCACGGCCAGCCCGGCGGAACCTGCCAGTTCCAGCAGCAGTTCGGTCATCCGCTGCTGGAGCTCGCTGCCCCGGATCTTGAGGATCGACGCCGCCGCGGCGGCCCCGCCACCCTGCGCATCGGCCGCGACGACACGCAACTGGGTCAACTCCAGCGCGCGCAGTTCCACCTCGACCTCGGCCAGCTTCCACGCCAGCCGCTGCTGTTCGGCGGCATCCAGCATGCCGCGTGCGATCAGGTCTGCCTGAACGTGCCGCATTTGCAGCAGCCTCTCCTTCGACAGGCCGATCCGCGCGATGCCGCTGCGTTCGTTGCCGAGCAGGAACTTGGCATAGTCCCAGCCCTTGCCCTCCTCGCCAATCAGGTTCTCGACCGGCAGGCGGACGTCGTCAAAGAACACCTCGTTCAAATCCTCGACGCCGTCGATCGAGCCGATCGGCCGCACCGTGATCCCCGGCGTCGTCATGTCGAGCAGTAGGAAGGATATGCCCTGCTGCTTCTTCACGTCCGGGTTGGTCCGCGCGAGCAGGAACATCCAGTCGGCATATTGCGCCTGCGTCGTCCAGATCTTCTGCCCGTTGAGGACATAGTGATCGCCGTCGCGCACCGCCCGCGTCTTGAGACTGGCGAGATCGGATCCGGAGCCCGGTTCCGAAAAGCCCTGGCACCACCAGATATCCAGATTGGCGGTCGGCGGCAGAAACCGCGCCTTTTGCGCCTCGCTGCCGAACCGGCACAGAATCGGCCCGATCATGTTGATGTTGAAGGGCAGCCATTCAGGGGCATGCGCCAGCGCCATCTCTTCCTGAAAGATGTAGCGCTGCGCGGGCGACCAGCCCATGCCGCCATATTCGACGGGCCAGTTGATCGTCGCCCAGCCCTGGCGGTTCAGTATACGCTGCCACGCGACATAATCGTCGCGGGTCAGGTGCCCGCGATCGATCATCCTGGCGCGCAGCTCTGGGGTCAGGGCCGACGCGAAGAACGCGCGGACCTCGGCGCGAAACGCGCGCTCGTCCTCGGTGAAGCTCAAGTCCATGACCCCGGCTCTGCCCTCGCGACGCTGCGGAATCCATCGCCGGCCCCACACCATCGCATCCGTGAAAAGCGAAGACCGTGCAGTTGCGGTGGCGGGCCGAATGGCGGACGGTGATCGCTCGAACCAGGGGAGACGATCGTTGACCGCTGCGGCGCTACCGCACGATCTGGCGGCCTTTGTCGGCGCACTAAGGGACCGGCACGATATCGAACAATGCCTGCTGCGCTATACGCGCGGCATCGACCGGTTCGATTACGATCTGATGCGATCCGCCTATCACGACGATGCCTGGGACCAGCACGGTGTCGCCTCGGGCGATCCTGACGACTTCTGCCGCTGGGCGATCGGCTTCCACGGCAAGGCGCAGCACAGCCATCACCACATGATCTCAAACGTCACGATCGACCTCGACGGCGATATCGCCCATGTCGAAAGCTATTATCTGTTCGTCGGCGACAATCGCAGCGGGGCGCCAACTCTGTCCTACGGCCGCTACGTCGACCGGTTCGAACGGCGCGGCGGTGACTGGCGGATCGCGCATCGCGTCTGCCTCATCGAATATTCGGGCTACTTCAGCGAGACCCGCGTGCCCGACGACGTACGCGCGCGCATCGCACTCGGACCACCGAGCCGCGATCGGAACGACCCGTCGTACCGGCGCCCGCTCGGCCGCCTGCCCGAACCTGCGGCCTGATGTCTTGCCGCCAGCCCACCCGCGCCGCAGCATGACGGCCGACGACATGAAAGGACGCGGATGACCATCGCCTATTCGGTTCAGGACGGCATCGCCCGGCTGGTTATCGACCGGCCGGAACGGCGCAACGCGCTGGATGCCGACATGCGCGTCTGGATGGCGGACCGCATCGACGAGGCGTCAGGCGATCCCGCGGTTCGCGTGCTGATGATCACAGCCACCGGCGACGTCTTCTGCTCCGGCGCCGACCTCAGCCAGTTCAAGGGCGAGTCGATCCCATCCTCGCGTCGCCGGATGCAGCATGGCGGCCTGAGGCTGGTTCGCGGCCTGTGGGATATGGAGAAGCCCGCGATCGCGGTCGTGCGCGGCGCGGCGATCGGGCTGGGCGCGGCGATCGCGCTCGCCTGCGACCAGGTCGTCGCCGATTCCACCGCCCGCTATGCCTTCACCTACGCGCGCGTGGGCCTGGTGCCCGATACCGGCGCGGCTTATCTCCTCACCCGCCAGATGGGGCTGCTGCGCGCCAAGTCGCTGCTGTTCTCGAGTCGGTTCGTCCACGCGGCGGAAGCGCTGTCGCTGGGGCTGGTCAGCGAGGTGGTGGCCGACGACGAGCTGGCCGCTCGCGCGGACGCGATCGCACACGAGCTTGCCGCCGGACCGACCTTCGGCCTTGGTATGATGAAGCGCCTGCTGCATCGCGCCGCCGATCCGTCGCTGGCCGACTTCATGGAATATGAGGCGCTGATCGCCCCGCAGATGCGCTTCACCGAGGATTATGTCGAAGGCACGAGCGCGTTTCGCGAAAAGCGGGCGCCGCAGTTCAAGGGATATTGACGATGGGTGTGCGGATCGAACGCAATGGTCATGCCGTAATCGCCACGCTCGACTGGCCGGAACAGCGCAACGCGATGGGCCCCGACGAATGCCGCGAGCTGACCGCTGCGCTGACCGGCATCGCCGACGACCCCGACATCCACGGTGTCGTCATTACCGGCAACGGAGCCTTCTGCGCCGGCGGGAACATCAAGGGCGCCGTCGCCCGGCGCGACATGTCGCCCGAGGAACGCAAATCCATCGTCTATGCCGCCTATCAGGGGATGATCCGATCAATCGTCGCGTTGCCCGTCCCGACCGTCGCCGCGGTGGATGGCGCGTGCGTCGGCATGGGCCTCGACATCGCGCTTGCCTGCGACAGCCGGTTCTTCGGGCCCAAGGGGTGGTGCATCCAGGGCTGGGGCCGGGTGGGGCTGATCCCGGGGACGGGGGGCGAATGGCTGTTGCGGCTGAAGGCGCCGGGGCTGCTGTGGAAGCTGCTCGAGGAGCAGGAGCGCCTCTACGCCTCCGAGGCCGCGGCGCTGGGCCTCGCCGAAGTGGCGGGTGAGCAAGGGGCCCTGGTCCGTGCCCTGGCACGGGTCGAAAAGCTCGCGGCGATGGGCCGGCGCCCGCTCGAAGGCTATGTCGACCTCTATCGCGGCGATCTGCGCGATGGGCTGGAGGCGCATCTGGAAGCGGCCGTAGACCGCCAGATCGCGCTGCTGCAAAGCCCCGGAATCAGCCATCGCGTCGAAGCGATCCTGGGCCCGGTGGGATAGGCCGCCCGGGCGGCGGCGCTACAGCGTCGCCGCCGTTCCCAGCACCACCGTCGCCTGGCTGGACAACACGCCGCCATTGCCATGTGCCAGCGCCAGCGCGGCATCGGCGATCTGGCGCTCCCCGGCCTCCCCGCGCAACTGTCGCGTCGCCTCGACCAACAGGAACAGCCCGTACATGCCGGGATGGACGCACGACAGACCGCCGCCGTTCGTGTTGACCGCCAGCCGTCCGCCCGGCGCGATCGCCCCATCGGCCACGAAGCGTCCGCCTTCACCCTTGGGACAGAAGCCCAGGTCTTCCAAAAACAGGATCGGCGTGATCGTGAAGGCGTCGTAGAGCATCACGACGTCGATCTCCGCAACGCCGACCTTCGCCTGTGCGAAGGCCTGCGGGCCCGTGATCGCGGCACCGGTGACGGTCAGATCGGGCATCGAACTGATCTCGCGATGCGTGACCGTGCTCGCAGCGCCCAGAACATAGACTGGCGGCTTGGCGCTATCGCACGCGCGATCGGCACGGGTCATCACGATGGCCGCCGCACCGTCGTTGAACAGGCAGGCGTCGCGCACGCTCAACGGGTCCGACAGCATTCGAGCGCCCAGTACGTCGTTGATCGTCAGCGGATCGCGCACCGCCGCCTCAGGATTCAGCTGCGCCCAGCGTCGCGCTGCCACCGCGACGTCGGCGAGGTCGCGCCGCGTCGTTCCATACACGTGCATGTGGCGGCTGGCGGCGAGCGCATAGGACGAGGCCGGTGCGATGGGGCGATAGGGCGCTTCCCACATGCTCTGCCGCGACATGCCGACCGCGCCGGGGGGATTGCTCGCCGGGTTCGATCCATAGGCGATGAGCGCACAGTCGATCAGGCCGGCGTCGAGTGCTAGCGCCGCCTGCTGAACATAGACTTCGAACGCCGATCCGCCGGTGCGGTTACAGTCGGTAACCCGCGGCTGGACGCCGAGATACTCGGCCATTTCCATGCCGCCCAGCGCTTCATAGGGCGCCGACGTGTAGATCGCATCGACGTCGGCGAGCGACAGGCCCGCGTCCTCCAGCGCCATCAGCGATGCCCTGGCCGCCATGTCGACCGCCGATACGCCCGGACAGCGGCCGATGCCGTAGGTGGCGGCACCGACGATCGCCGCGCGACCGCGGGGGAAAACATCAGCCATCGATCGTCTCCACCACGAAAACCAGGCGCGGCATGGCGCCCTGCCCGTCGATCCGCGCGCGCACCGCCATGCCGATCGTAACGGTATCCGGCGGGGTATCGACCACCTCGCCCATCAGCCGCACGCCTTCCGCCAGATCGATCAGCGCCACGTTGTAGCTGGGTTCGGGCGGTTTTCGCCGCACGGTCGTCGTCGCATGCACGATGCCGTGCCCCGACGCCTCGACCCATTCCAGATCGCGGACGCCGCTGCCGGGGGCCGCGATCCGCGGATAGAAGACGAACTGACCCGTCGAGCGGCTGCGCTGGAGCATCAGCCGCCCCGCCGCGAGATGCGCCTGCCACTCGTCGATCGGCCGTGGATCCTCGCTCATGCCCTAACCTTCCGCCGCCCGCGTGATGATTACATGCCGTCTTCCTTCACCCTGCGGCCATGCCGGTCAAAGGGAGGGCGGGCGGCATCATGGATGCGATGGTCGCGCCGATCGCTTGGCAGAGGCGACCTGCCGCCCATAGTCGGGAGGGCATCACCGATCAGGACCCATATCGACCATGAAAGAAGCCGCCATCGTCGCCACCGCCCGCACGCCCATCGGCAAGGCGTTCCGGGGTGCGCTGAACAACGTCCATGGCGCGACGCTATCGGCGCATGTCATCCGCGCCGCCGTCGAACGCGCGCGGCTCGATCCGGCCGAGGTCAGCGACGTGCTGCTCGGCGCCGCGCGGATCGAAGGCGCCGTCGGCAACAACATCGCCCGCCAAGCCGCGTTGCGCGCTGGGTTGCCGGATACCGTGCCGGGCGTCTCGCTGGACCGCAAATGCTCGTCGGGCCTGCAGACGATCGCGATGGCCGCACAGCGTATTCGCTCAGGCGAAGGCGGCATCATGATCGCGGGAGGTCTCGATTCGGTATCGCTGGTCGAACCGCACCGCAACGTCTTCCGCTACGAAGACGAATGGCTCGCGACCGAGCGGCCCGAAATCTATATGCCGATGATCGATACCGCCGACATCGTTGCGCGCCGTTACGGCATCTCGCGTGAGGCACAGGACGAATATGCGGTCGAAAGCCAGCGCCGTACCGCCGCCGCCGTGGAGGCGGGCCGGCTCGACGCCGAGATCGTGCCGATCACCGCGACAAAGAACGTCGTCGACAAATTGGGACAGGTCATCGGGCAGGAAGAGGTCACGCTCACGCGCGACGAGGGCAACAGGCCCGGCACGACGATCCAGGATCTCGCCCGGCTGAAGCCGATCCGTGACAACGGCTTCGTCACGGCGGGCAACGCCAGCCAGCTGTCGGACGGGGCGAGCGTCTGCGTCGTGATGGACGCGGATGAAGCAAGCCGACGCGGACTGCCGATCCTGGGCCTCTATCGTGGTTTCGAGGCAGTCGGATGCGCACCCGACGAAATGGGGATCGGCCCCGTGCTGGCCGTGCCCAGGCTGCTCAACCGGCTCGGCCTGACGATCGACGACATCGATTTGTGGGAGCTGAACGAGGCCTTCGCCAGCCAGGTCCTGTATTGCCGAGATACGCTGGGCCTTCCGCAGGATCGGTTCAACGTCGACGGCGGCGCGATCTCGATCGGCCACCCGTATGGCATGTCAGGGTCGCGGCTGGCCGGCCATGCGCTGATCGAGGGCAAACGACGCGGCGCGAAGCGGGTCGTCACGACGATGTGCGTCGGCGGCGGCATGGGTGCGGCGGCGGTGTTCGAGATCGCCTGAGCGCTGCCGGAACACGCCTGTAAGCAAGATCATCACGGATAGAATATCGCCCGCTTGCCCGCACATGGCACCTGCCGCCGTGTACACTGGGGCATACGGGCCGGCGGACGCCGACCGGCGAGAGGACATCATGGCATCACTTCCGAAGATCCGCGACTTCGACGATCCGACCTACGACCCGATGGACCTGGACGCGCTGTCGTTCGGGCGGCACGACGATCCCTATCCGCTCTATCAACGCATGCGGGCGGAAGGGCCGGTCCACGAGGTCAGCTTTCGCGAAGCGGTCGGGCTACAGGACAAGGTGTTCGGCGGGCGCCGGTCGTTCTGCGTCGTCGGCTATGACGAGGTCGGCAAGGTGCTCGTCGATCCCCTCCACTTCTCGAACAAGGCCTATGGGGAGAACCTCGGCCGCGCCTTCGGCCAGTCGATCACGATCATGGACGCGCCCGACCACACGCGCTGGCGGCGCATCTTCCAAAAAATCTTCCTGCCGCAATATGTGACGCGCTGGGGCGACACGATCGTCGATCCGGTGGTCGACGACCTGATGGCATCGTTCGAAACGCAGGGTCATGCCGATCTGGTCGCCCAGTTCACGCACCTCTACCCGTTCCACGTCATCTACCGGCAATTGGCGCTGCCGGAACAGGATATCGACCTGTTCCACAAACTGGCGATCGCGCAGACCGACTATATCAACATGGACAAGGCGGTCGAAGCGGGCGAGAAGCTCGGCGAATATTTCAGCGCGATCGTCGCACAGCGCCGCGCACAGCCCGGCACCGACCTCATCACGCAGCTGGCCCTGACCGAACAGGACGGCGACTATCTGCCCGAAGATGTCCTGGTGTCATTCCTGCGACAGCTGATGAACGCCGCCGGCGACACCACCTATCGCGGCACCAGCGTGCTACTGACCGCGCTGCTCCAGAATCCCGATCAGTTGGAGGCCGTTCGCCAGGACCGGTCGCTGATCCCGGCGGCGATCGAGGAGGCGCTGCGCTGGGACGGGCCGGTGGGCATGCAGACCCGCCTCGCCACCACCGACGTGGAGCTAGGTGGTGTGCATATTCCCGCGGGATCGATGGTCTTCGTGCTCGCCGCCGCCGCGAACCGCGATCCGGTGGCCTGGCCCGATCCCGACCGCTTCGACATCTTCCGGCCGAAGAAGCCGCACTTCTCGTTCGCGCGCGGGCCGCATATGTGCGTTGGGCAACATCTGGCGCGCGTCGAAATGACGCGGGCGCTGCATGGGGTGCTCGATCGCCTCAAGAACCTCCGGCTCGATCCCGACCAGCCGCCGCCGCAGCTGCACGGCGCGATGATGCGAGTACCCGATCATATTTTCGTCCGGTTCGAACCGCGCTGATCCAGCCCCACCCGGCGCTTTCGCGGCACTCAGGAAACCGGCGACGGCACGTAAGGCCGTCCTCGACCTCGGCACCGCGCCCGACGACCGCGTCGTCGCACGCGTGCCCCGGCGCGATGCTAGCGCGGCGGGCGATTGAGGCATTGCTGCGCGAATGGCTTCCGGTGCGGTAAACGCCGTCGAGCGGTTGCTCTGGCCCCGTACAGCGACCGATGCGCCCCGCCAGCGGCACGCAGACGCAGTACCGGTCAGACCGTGCTGGACGAGACGCGGAATCGCGTCTGGCCGTAGCCCGCTTCCTCCGGGATCGTGATTTCCACCCCGCCGTCGACAGACGTCAGCACCGGTCGCACCGCAAAGGGCTTGCGCGCGCGGGCACGGAGCATGGCATCCGCGACCGATGCACTTTCCGCCAGCCGCTTGAGGTTCATCAGCGTCGGGAACAACAGTTCCCGCTCGCCGCGCGCCACGCTGTCGAGCAACCTCGACGGCTCGACCCACTCGAAGCCAACGGTCTCGTTGCTATCCGCGCGGGGCTGCTGCCCTGCCGGCATGCGTGCCAGGAAGAAATGTGTGTCGAACCGCTTTGGCCGGTGCGCCGGCGTGATCCAGTGGCCGAAGTGAACGAGCCGGTCGAGCGCGAGGGGCTCACTGGCACACGCCGCAAGCGTCCGGAAGTCAGCGGTCGCCGGCATATCCGCGCGTGGGCCGAGGAACAGGCCGCATTCCTCATGAACCTCGCGCAGCGCCGCGATCCGCAGCGCACGCCCGTCCGCATCGAGGTCCGTAGGCGCGACAAGCGTCCGCCAGCCGTCCGACGCATCGCTCGGATCGACCGTGCCACCCGGAAAGACCAGCGCGGAGGCGAACGACTGTGCGGCATGGCGGCGCACCATCAGCACCTCGAACGGATCGTCGCGCAGCACCAGCACCGATGCCGCGCGCCGCATCGCCTTCGCATCGGCGTCGTTCATTGTACCGTCTCTACGCCCGCCGATGCGACGAATCGGTTGAGCCGTCCGGCGATGATCGCCTCGGCTTCCGCGACCATGCGCGATACCAGCTGCGCGCAGGTCGGGACATCGTGGATCAGGCCTTGCACCATGCTCGCCCAATAGACGCCCGCATCGAGGTTTCCGGTCTTCAGCACGATCCGGCCCGCCGCGCCGGCAACCAGCGGTGCGACGTCCTGGAACGTCGAATCCGGCACACTCAGCCGCCGCACGACCTCGTCCGATACCGCGCTCTTGGCGACGCGCGCACTGTTGTGGAACTTGCGCAGGATCAGGTTGGTGCCGCGTTCGTCGTTGGCGAGCATCGCCTGCTTCACATTGTCGTGGATCGGCGCCTCGACCGTCGCGCAGAAGCGCGTTCCCATGTTGACCCCCCTCGGCACCCAGCGCCAGCGCCGCGACCAGGCCGCGACCATCGCCGATGCCGCCGCTCGCCAGCATCGGGATCCTCACCTGACCCGCTGCCGCAGGGATCAGCACCAGCCCGCCGACGTCGTCCTCACCGGGATGGCCGGCACATTCGAAGCCGTCGATCGAGATCACATCGACCCCCTTTCGCTCCGCCGACAAGGCGTGGCGGACCGACGTACATTTGTGGAGGATGCGGATGTCGGCCGCCTTGAACATCTCCCACAATTCGCCAACCGCCGAGGTCCCCGCGGTTTCGACGACGCGGATGCCTGCATCGATGATCGCCTGCGCATAGCCGCGATAATCGGGCGCGTTCATCGTCGGAAACACGGTCAGGTTCACCCCGAAGGGCCGGTCGGTCATGCTGCGGCAGCGCTCGATCTCGTCGCGCAGCGCCACGGGGCTTGGCTGGGTCAGCGCGGTCAACATGCCCAAGGCACCGGCGTTCGACACGGCGCTCGCCATCTCGGCGATCCCGACCGACTGCATACCGCCCTGCACGATCGGATGCTCGATCCCCAGCATCTCGGTGATGCGCGTCGTCAATGGCATGCCGCCCCCCTGTCCTCGTCGATGGAGCGCTGATGCCAGACCGGTGGGTTGCCGTTAACGGTCGGCGGCATGCGCACGCGCCTTAGCACATATTTGATGAGCCGCCCCCGCGGCCACGCACCGCTTGCATCGCCGCAGCACCTCCGTTGGATGGGGGCACCACGGCGGAATGGGAGACGCCATGACCAGGGTTGAGTTCGTCGAACCGGACGGCACCGTCAGAAGCATCGACGGACGCGAAGGCTTGACCGTGATGGAAACGGCAACGCGGAACGGCGTTCGCGGCATCGATGCCGAATGCGGCGGCGCGTGCAGCTGCGCGACCTGCCATGTCATCATCGATCCCGATTGGTTCGCCCGCATCGGCCCGCCGGGTGACGAAGAGCGCGAACTGCTCGCCTTCGCCCGCCATGTCACGCCGACATCGCGGCTGTCGTGCCAGATCCGGTTGACGAGTGCGCTCGACGGCCTGCGGGTCACGGTGCCGCCATCGCAATCCTGACCATCGCCCGGAGACGCTGTCATGCCCGCCCCATATTGCAACCGCTACGCCAACATCGCCTTCCGCCATGTGGATGGCGTACTCGAGATGCGCCTCCACACGCGCGGTGGCCCGGCACGCTGGGCGCCCTGGGGTGGGCTGCACCGCGAGCTGGGGGCCGCGTTTCACGATGTGGCGCAGGATCGCGATGTCCGCGCCGTCATTTTGACAGGGACCGGTGACAGCTTCTGCAACGCCTATGACGATCAGGGTGAGGCGATACCCGCCATGGGACCGGCGACATGGGATACGCTCTTCTCGGAAGGGCAGCGCATGCTCCGCAACCTGCTGGCGATCGAAGTCCCGGTGATCGCCGCCGTCAACGGCCCCGCCTTCATCCACGCCGAACTCGCCGTGCTGGGCGATATCGTGCTCGCCGCCGACACCGCTGTGTTCGCGGACAAGGCGCACGCCATCGCCGGTGTCGTTCCGGGTGACGGCGTCCATAGCATCTGGCCGATGCTGCTGGGGCCGAACCGTGGCCGCTACTTCCTGCTCACCGGGCAGGAGATAGACGCCGCGGAGGCATTACGGCTGGGAATCGTCGGCGAAGTGCTGGCACCTGATGCGCTTCTCCCCCGCGCGTGGGAGCATGCCAGGCGCATCGCCGCACTGCCTCCACAGGCGATGCGTTACAGTCGCATCGCGCTGACCGAACGCCTGCGCGCCGAGCTTGCCCGCGACCTGGGATACGGGCTGATGCTGGAGGGGATGGCGATCCTGGCCGCCCGCGAAGCGCGACTGACGGCCACTACCGACTAAGAAGGTCAGGCGCGGTCGCCTCGCCCCGCCCCCCACCCGTTCACCCGCGCGCGTTGAGCGCGACGATGCTGTTGCCGAACGGTTCGTCGCGGTTCTTCAGCGCCTGCTTCAGCCCGACCGTCGCGACGTCCTTGCGGAACTGCACCCGGCGCGGTCCCTGCGCGAGATGCGCACGGGCATCGAGTTCGGCGGTCAGGCGCATCGCGGTCTTCGCACCCATCAACTCCATCTGCAGGTTGATCGCACGTTTGTGCGCCGAGAGGATTTCGGCATCGACGCTCGACATCCGCCGCGCCATGTCCGCCACCGCCTCGTCCAGCTGATCCGCCGGCCAGGAATCGAGCACGAGGCCGATCCGCGCGGCGTCGCGGCCCATCAGTGTGTCGCCGGTGAACAGCATTCGCTTCGCCCATTGGGGGCCGACGTGGTACAGCCACATATTGGTCGGCGGCGTGCCGTTGGCGCGCGCAGCGGGAAAGCCGATCTTGGCGTCGTCCGCCGCCATCACCAGGTCGCAACTGAGTGCCAGGTCGGTGCCGCCGGCGAGGCAATAGCCCTGAACCTTGCAGATTACCGGCTTGTGCAGGTCGAGCAGGATCGCGGTCAGCGCCTGCTGCCGCTCGAGGTGCCAGCAATCGTTGTCGATCGTCCCCGATCGCGTGCGATAGCGTTCGGCATCGAACGCGGGCGTCGCTTCATCGCCGCCGCCATAGCTGCCGGTCAGGTCGTATCCCGCGCAGAAATCTCGCCCCTCGCCCGCAAGGACGATGACGTTCACTTCGGCAAGATCATCCGCCTCGAGCAGCGCGTCATGTATCTCGCCCAGCATCTGCGCGTTGAGCGTGTTGCGCTTGACCGGACGGTTCAGCGTGATCCACGCGACCCGATCGCGCACCTCGAAGCGCAGCGTTTCGCTGGTCTTGAGCCACTTCCCGGCCTGCGTCATCATGCCTCTCCTGTCGTTCGATGCCGGTTCGGTTGGATCGGCAATTCCATTTTGTCAAACGATCGTTCGAACATTCACTCGCGCGGCAGGAAGCGGTTGGGAATATCGCCTACCAGATACTCGCCGACACCCGGCGCATCGAGCGCATCGAGCGTGAAGCCCTCGGCAGCAAAGACGGCGCGATGCAGCTCGGGCTCGGGAAAGACGCCGATCTCGTCACCCTGCACGAAGAAGTCGCGGCCGGAGACATGGGCGGCCGCATCGCTGCACAGCCACACCGCGAGCGCAGCGACGCTGTCGGGCATCGGCATCGCGCGGCGAAGCGCCAGCGGGCGGTTCCAATTGTAGGTCTGGCCCAGTTCGCGCGACCGTTCGATCGTCCGCATGACGCCTTCAGTTCGCGTCGTCGTCTGCGCCGAAATCGGCCGGATCATGTTACACCGGACGCCGAACTCGCCCAGGTCGCGCGCCACGGTCCGCGTCAGCCCGGCGACGCCCTCTTTCGCGGCGGAATAATTGGCCATGCCGTAATGGCCATAGCCCGACGTGGAACCGGTGTTGACGATCACCCCGCCTCGCTGCGCGATGAACACAGGCGCCGCGGCACGGATCGTCGCGAAACTGCCCTTCAGGCTGACGTCGACCACCAGATCCCAGTCCTGTTCGGTCAGGGCGTCGATACGGCCAGCGCGGACGATACCGGCGTTGTTGATCAGGATATCGACCCGGCCCCAAGTATCCACCGCTTTCGCGACGATCGCGGCACCGCCGTCGATACTGGCGACACTCGATCCTTCCTCGACCGCCTCGCCGCCAGCCGCGACGATCTCGGCAACGACCTGTTGCGCGATCCCCGCGTCACCGGCTTCGTCGCCATTCGGCCCGCCGCCCAAATCATTGACCACGACCCGGGCGCCTTCCTTCGCCAGTAGCAGCGCCTGAGCGCGTCCGATGTTGCGCCCTGCGCCCGTAACGATGGCGACCTTGCCCGCAAATCGACCCGACATGATTGCTCTCCCAAGCGGATGTTCCGTGTCCGCCAGATGCACCATCGTCACCCTGAAGGACACGGGCACTGCCGCCGGTCGCGGCGCTCATCATGGATGTGGACGCTTCGAATCCGGGACAACCCAGCGCAAGGACACGCCTCCAAGAGAGACCCGCGAAGGCCGCAACGCCCTGCTCTTCGAACGGCCGACACGATCGGGCAATCGGGTGACGGTGTCGGGCACCGTTACAAACATCGGCGAGCGGGCCAGCGACGAGGTCGTAAACCTGAACGATACGAGCGAGGCAGCCGGCGTGGACGTCGATCTGGCGCAGCGCCACCGGGAGCGGGGGTTAGGGCAACCGGGCGATCCTTCCGACGGTCCGCGGGTCGTCAGCACGTACCGACCGTTAGCGCTCACACGAATGTCATCAATTCTACGTCAAACTTACACAGGCCGCTCTTAACGCCCCCGCCGGACCGGCAAGGCAGCCGGGTGGGGACCAAGTTCATGACTACATTTCGCAGCCTTTTGAAGGCATCGGTGGCGTTTACCCTGGTGACTGGCTCGATCGCCGCCCAAGCGCAGACGAGCGCCGCGGCTGACCCTGCGCAGGACACGGCGCAAAACCCTGCGCAATCGACCGCACAGGCGTCTGATACGGCCGCTGACGGCCAGGACATCGTCGTCAACGGCACCTATGCGCGCAGCCTGGCGGCGGGCATCGAGACCAAGCGCCGCGCCGCTTACGGTGTCGACTCGATCAGCTCGACCGATATCGGCAAGTTCCCGACCCAGAACGTCGCCGAGGCGCTTCAGCTTGTTCCTGGTGTGGCGATCACCCGCCCGCGCGGTGAAGGCCTGTATGTCAGTGTCCGTGGCCTGGGTCCGCAGTTCCAGAACACGCTGATGAACGGCCGCACCATCGCGCTGAACGACCTGATCGAGAATGGCGGCGCGGCCGGTCGGCAGTTCCGCTTCGAGATGCTGCCCGCCGAATTCACGTCCAGCATCGACGTGGTGAAGACCCCGACCGCCGACATGAGCGAGGGCGCGCTGGGCGGCAATATCGACGTGAAGACCTTCCACCCGCTGGAGGTCGGCAACAAGACGACCGTCAACATGCGCGGCACCTATACCAGCCAGACCAAGCAGGTCCGCCCCAACGTCACCGTGCTGACCAGCGCGAAGAACAGCGATGGCACCTTCGGCATCCTGGCGGGCGCGCAATATTGGGGCAAGACGGTCCGCAACGACCGCTTCATGAATTTCGGGTGGCTGACCGACCGCTATACCGATGCGTCGCGCGGCGGCGCGCCTGCGGGTCTCTATTCGCCGACCCGCACCCGTCCTACCGTGGAGACCGAGGACCGCAAGCGCATCTCGGGCATTGTCTCGGCCCAGTGGCAGCCGACCGCGGAGCTGCAGACGACGCTGGACGTGGTCGCGACCCGGCTGGACGTCGCCTATGACGAGTTCGGCCTCGACATCTATCCGGACGACAAACAACGTCTCGATCGGCGGGGTCAAGCAACTGCCGACCGTGCTGCAACCGGGCTACACCGTCGTTGGCGACACGATCACCAAGGCGACGATCGCCAACGCCCGCTTCATGGCGTCGCGCGAATACAGCCTCAATCGCCATGACCTGATCACCATCGGACTGAAGCAGACCTGGAACCCGGATCGCTGGCATGTCGCCGCCAACGTCAACTGGTCGGCCGCGCACAGCTATCACCCCGACTACCGCACCGGCACCGTGCGCAGCCGTGCCTATTTCATCGCGCCGCTGACCTATGACGCCAGCGGCGGTTATCAGAACATGCCGACCTTCAGCACGCCGGTCGACGTCACCAACCCGGCCAATTACAAGCTGTACCAGTTCAACATTGCGCCCAAGGACAGCAAGGACTGGGATTTCTATTCGCGCCTCGATGTCGGCCATGATTTCGACGGCTTCCTGTCGAAGCTGCAGGCGGGCGGCGAATATCACTGGCGCAAGCGCGACTATTTCCGTCGCGATTACCTGATAGACACCGCGACCAACCAGCCGCTGACCAATCTGGGCGCGGGCGCCTATCAGCAGCTGCCCTATGACGACTTCCTGTCGGGCGTGTCGGGCAATGCCTTCCGCAACTGGCTGGTGCCGGTGACGGCGGCTTATGTCGGCAACTTCTTCACCCCGGCGATCGCCGCACAGCCGCTGACCAACGGCGACCTGCGCTCCTCCTTCGTTGTGTCGGAGAAGATCGCCGCCGCCTATGTTCGCGCCGATTACCAGTTCGATGCGGGCCAAGTGCCGGTCAGCGGCAATCTAGGCGTCCGCTATGTTCATACCGATCAGGTCGCGAGCGGCACGCTGATCGTTCCTGCCAAGAATCTCGTGATCAACGGCCAGCCGATCCCGGACGGCACGCAAGTACCGCAGGCGGTCAGCTACCCCAAAACGTTCAACAACGTACTACCCAGCTTCAACCTGCGCGCCGATCTGACCCCGAAGCTGGTCGGTCGCCTCGCCGCCAGCCGGGTGCTGACCCGTCCCAACGTCACCGACACCGCACCGCGCATCACCGTGTCGACGGACGCGCAGACCGCCAGCGGCGGCAACCCGCAGCTGGTGCCCTTCCTCGCCACCCAGTTCGACGGGTCGCTGGAATGGTATTTCGCACCGTCGGGCATGCTGTCGGGCGCGGTCTTCTACAAGGCGATGGACGATTACATCACCCAGTCGAATACCGAGATCAACATTCCGGGTCGCGGAATCGTCCGCCTCTCCAGCTCGGTGAACGGCGGCAATGCCAAGGTGTACGGCGCGGAAGCGGCCTACAGCCAGGTCTTCACCTTCCTGCCCGCGCCCTTCGACGGCTTCGGCGTCCAGGGGTCCTATACCCACACCGAAGTGAAGGCCGACTACACGGCGGGTTCGCGCAACATCAAGGACCAGCTGATCGGCCTGTCGAAGAACAGCTTCAACCTGGTTGGCTTCTACGACAAGGGCCCGCTGTCGGCGCGTCTGTCCTATGTCTGGCGCGACAAGTATCTGTCGAGCACGGGCAGCACGGTGCAGGCGCCGACCTATGTCGCGGCCTTCGGCTCGCTCGACGGCCAGCTGTCGGTGCGCGCCGCCGACAATCTGACGCTCAGCCTGGAGGGCATCAACATCGCGGGCGCGCATCAGGACACCTATAACGACAGCAAGATGCGCTTCGGCGAGATCAACTATTATGGCCGGACGATCCTGTTCGGCATTCGGGCAGAGTTCTGATGACGAAGGTCTTCCTCACCCTGGCGGCGGTCCTCGCGACCGCCGCCGCTCCGGCGCCGCGGGCGGCCCTTCGGATGAACGACATCCAGGTGGTCGGCTCGCACAACAGCTATAAGAAGCGGATCGCGCCTGCCGTCTTCGCCGCGCTCGAACAGCGCGATCCCAAGCTCGCCGCCGCGCTGGATTATGATCACCTGACCTTGGCGCAGCAGCTCGACCGGGGCGTGCGCCAGTTGGAGATCGACATCTTCGCCGACCCGCAAGGCGGCCGTTTCGCGCATCCCAAGGGCGAAGCGATTGCGAAGGCGGCGGGTGAGCAGACCGGTTTCGACGAAGCGGCGATGATGAAGCCGGGCTTCAAGGTCTTCCACATCCCGGAAGTCGATTATCGCTCCTGCGGCACCTTCAAACAGTGCATCGGCCAGATAGACGCCTGGTCGCGCGCGCATCCGCGCCATTTGCCGATCATGGTGACGATCAACGCCGCCGACCGGCCGATCAACAAGCCGGGCGTCACCGATCCGCTGCCGTTGACCGCACCGTTGCTCGATGCGCTGGACGGCGAGATTCGCGATGTGCTGACGCCCAACCGGATGATCACGCCCGATGACGTGCGCGGGAATGCAAAGACCCTGCGCGAGGCTGTGACCACCAAGGGCTGGCCGACCTTGGAGAGCGCTCGCGGGAAAATCTACTTCGTGCTGGATACGCCTTCGGACGTGTCCGACCTCTACCGCGCGGGGCGTCCTTCGTTGAAGGGCCGCCCGATCTTCGGCTGGTACGACACCGACCAGCCCGAGGCCTCGGTCGAGATCGTCGGCGATCCGCGCACCGATGGGGCGAAGATCAAGGAGTGGGTGAAACAGGGCTTCATCGTCCGCACCCGCAGCGACGCCGATACCCAGGAAGCGCGCGACAACGACCACACGCGCCAACAGGCCGCGATCGACAGCGGCGCACAGGCGGTGTCGACCGATTATTATCCCGGCGCGCCGACGCGGGCATGGAACAAGGGCTTCACGGTGACCCTGCCGAGCGGCGTGATGGAACGATGCAACCCGGTGACGCAGCCTGCGGGCTGCAAGCTGCCGAAGTGAGAGGGTCGCCGTGCGATTGGGGAAGATGCTCGACATGATAGTCCGTGCACTCGCACTGGCGCTGATGACCAGTCTGGTCGCCAGTCCCTCCTCTGCGCGGCCCCGCTACACCGTGGACCGGGCCGTGATGCTGATCCGCCACGGCATCCGCGCGCCCTTGGATGGTGAAGCCGCGGCAGCTCCCCTCGCCCGGGCACCATTTCCGCAATGGGACACGCCGGCCAGCCATCTGACACCGCATGGCGCCGCGGCGCTGCGCATCCTCGCACAGTTCGAACGAGGTCGGTTGCTTCGGCAAGGCTTGCTGCCGGCCGGGCGCTGTCCAACCCCGAACGCCCTGACGATCTGGACGAACAGCCTTTCGCGGACGATCGCCAGCGGCCATGCCCTGGCCGAGGGCCTGGCGCCGGGTTGCCCGGTTGCGGTCGATCATCGCGCCGAAGGCGACATAGACCCGTTGTTCAACGCGCTGGAAGCCCGCGCCGTCCCCTTCGACGCTACCCAAGCGGCCGCCAGCATCAATGCCGAATTGCAGGATGGGAACGCCCTGATGCGCGGCACCGCCGCGGGGTTCGCCGCAACGATCTGACCTCCGGCACCGCGCAGGTTTA
>JARJFA010000075.1:0-54010 GCA_030345395.1 Prunus mongolica | reverse complement strand
TGCCTTCATAGCCGGTCGTTTCGCACGGCGCCGGGGCGCCCAGCGTGTGCGCTTGCTCAGAGCCCGACTCATAATTCGAGTTTTGCGATACGGCGGTGTCATGCGCCTGATGGAAGCGATGATGAGCCAGGCTTCGGCGGAGGCGACGGACGCCTCCCAATCTTGGCGAGACGCCGACATCGGTTGAGCCATGCGATGGTGCGCTCGACGACCCAGCGCCGGGGCAGGACGACGAAGCGGTGGGCATCGGAACGCCGGACGATCTCGATGGCGAGGTGGTCGATATGCGCGATAGCGGCGGCCAGTTTCTGCCCGGCATAGCCGCCATCGGCGAAGAAACGGCTCAGGGACGGATAGGCGTCGCGACAGCGTTCGATGAGGTCCGGTGCGCCGTCGCGGTCCTGGATGTCAGCGGAGAGCACCAGTCCGTCGAGGAGGTTGCCGGCCGTGTCGGTCGCGATATGGCGCTTGCGGCCCTTGATCTTCTTGCCGGCATCATAGCCGCGCGGCCCACCCGCTTCGGTGGTCTTGACCGACTGGCTGTCGATGATGCCCGCAGTCGGTTCTGCCTCGCGCCTTCGGCAATCCGTACTCCGGCTACCAGCACCGCGTTGATCGCATCGAGCAGGGCCGCTGTCGCGCATCCGGTAGAAATGGTACTGCACGGTCGTGAACGGGGGAAAGTCCCGGGCAGTTGCGCCCACTGGCATCCCGTCGCGGCAAGGTACTGGATCGCGTTCCACAGATCCCGTGCCCGGTGCAGGCGCGGGCGGCCCACCTTCGTCGTTCGAGCCAGCAGCGGCGCAATGATCGCCCATTCCGCATCGGTGCAGTCCGCTTGTGTAACCGCAGCCTACTTCTGTCATGCTCGCGACGAGCGGTTTCGGTCCAGCCCATGTGCTCACCAAGGTCTTCGCAAAACCCGGTGAATCACAACTGACTGAAATCGCTCAACCTAATTTTCGGTCGGGTTCTCAGAGAGGACGGGCGGACAAATACGCCCGACTTCGAAGTAGAGATGGATGGCCGCACGCTGCGTTCAGAGCGACCGAGGCCGACATACCCGGGCGGCCGCCGGCAGGATGAGTACCCGCCAGCCGCGCAAAGTCGAGCCGATGATCTTCACCAACCTTGACGTGATGGTGGAGGCAGATGCGTAAGCTGGCCGCTGCCAAGGCAGCGAAGGCCTACGATGATTGCCATGGGCTGGTGATCTGGGTGAACCCGCCCGCCTTCTCGTTCAACCCGCAGATGCGTTGGGACAGCCTGATCCGGGGCGGCGAACCAGCAGCCAGGTCGTTTGCCGAAGTGTGGGCAATGCGTGGCGAGGGCTCGCTGCTGTGGCTGGACGGCGTTGCACAAGCGGGAAGTTGAGGGTGAGGATTTCTAGAGTCTGTAGCTGATCTACTACTAAGCGACCGCTCTAAACAACTGTTTAGAGGCATTTTTATACTGCACACTGCGCAAGTTTTGTCCTTGCGTAATGTAGCTGCCACTTGCCATGTAGCTACGGCCGGTAGGGCCTGGGGCCGCCGACCACTCGCTATCAGCCTGCCTCGACAGAGCTGGTAAGTCCATCGCTTCGGGCGGTCGCGGGTGTGTCCCCCGATGAATAATCGGGCAACGCTCCATCAGGAAGACCTGACCGTGCCTGACCAGTCATTCAACCAACTCTGCGACCTGTTCGCCTACAAGCCCAAGGGCCGACCCCTCGCGAGCGAAGAGGTGGCGGCGATCTTGGGCATCCACCCGGCACGATGGCCCAGTATCGCCTTCGCGGCGAAGGACCGCGCTTCTTCAGCCCGCCCGGCACCCGCCGGGTTTGGTACGCAGAGAGCGACGTGCTGTCCTGGCTGGCGTCCGGCGCAAGCGCAGCACCAGCGAGCCGGTGGCGGCGTAGGCCGCACCACACCCAATATGTGCGGGACAGGGCCGAAAAGCTGAGTCCCGTTGAGCGACTTACATCCGTTCTGACCGGTCTTTCGAGCGTATTTCTCACGCCGCCCAAAAGAAAGGCGGCGGAGTGGACGCAAATCACACCCGCCGCCTAAGTGAAAGTCCTACTGAACAATGGAACATGTAGCACGGAGCGGCATAGAGCCGCAAGCGAGAGCGTGGCCAAAACTTGGCAGGGGAGGCCGGGTCCTTGGCTGATCTATCCGAAGTCATCGGGGTTGCGCCGAGCGAGATTGCGGCACGCGCCCAACTCGAGCAGGACGACTTGCACCGCGAACAGGTGCAACGCCTCAAGGCGGCCGCTCGACCGCCGGAACCTGCCGCCGCGCAGGGCCCACTGCGATGCCGCCCGGCTTCGTCGGTGAGCTGGCCCAGTTCATCTACCAGCAGGCGCCCCGTCCGGTCGCGGAGGTGGCCGTCGTCGGGGCGCTCGAGCTCATGGCCGGCGTTGCCGGACGCGCGTGGGCAGATCCCAGGCTCCGGGCTGAACCTGTATATCGTGTTGGTGGCTCGCTCCGCGATCGGTAAGGAAGCCATGCACAGTGGGATCGCGAAGCTCGTTGCCGCCGCCGAGGTGCAGTGCTTGGCCGCCGCAGCTTCGTCAATTTCGATGATTTCGTGTCAGGCCCGGCGCTCGTGAAGGCGTGCCTGGGCAACCCGTCATTCGTGAACGTGGGCCGGCGAGATCGGGCACAAGTTCCTGGCCATGGCGGTCGACAAGGACGCCAGCATGAGGTCGCTCCGAAAGGTGCTGACCACGCTGTACTCCAAGTCGGGGCGGGACGACGTCGCCGGCGGGCTGGCCTACAGCAACGCGGAGAGCAGCGTCGCATCGGTGCGTGGCGTGGCGTTCAGCCAGATTGGGCGAGACGACGCCAGCCACCTTCTACGATGCCATCACCGATGCGATGATGCGCGACGGGTTCATGTCCCGGTTCTGCGTCGTAGAGTACGATGGCGACCGGCCGGACAAGAACCCCGGCCCCCGCGCGGCGCCCGGCCCAGGCGGTGGTCGACCAGCTCGTCCGGATAATCGCCCAGGCCGGCTCGGCCGTCATGGCCCATGAGACCCAAGAGGTAGCGTTCAGCGGCGCGGCCCAGGCGATCCTCGACGGGTTCGAGGCCGAGTGCGACCGAGCGATTCACGCGGCCTGCGACGACGAGAACCAGCGACAGTTGTGGAACCGCGCGCACCTCAAGGCCCTCCGCGTCTCCGCACTGCTCGCCGTGGGCGACCACTACCTCAACCCGGTCGTGAGCCCCGAGCAGGCGGAGTGGGCCGTATTGCTCATGCGGCACGGCATCGCCGCGTTCGACCGTCGCATCCGGCAAGGCGAGGTTGGGGAAGGCAGCGACGGCGGCCGTGAGCAGAAAGTGGTGGAGCTGTGCAGGGAGTTCGTGTTGCTGCCCCCCGACAAGCTGCCCGGTTGGCTCAAGGGCGGCAGGGCGATGCAGGAGGCGGGCATCGTGCCGCGCCGATACCTCCAGCAGCGGACGCAGCGCCTGACGGCGTTCGCTAACCACAAGCTGGGGCACACGGCCGCGCTCAACATGGCGGTGAAGACCGCCATGACAAACGGCAGCCTGATGGAGGTGAGGAAGGACGGGCTCGCCAACCAGTACGGCTTCTTCGGACAGGCGTACCGGCTGCTCTACGTTGCCTGATTGGCCACACGGGCAGGCTCACGCGGTGCGCTGCGTTAGCGTCGTGAGCCTGCCGAGCGGTTGGACGTACCGCTCACCTGAGCGCGAGTTAGCGGCGGGGCGCTAACGCAAGGAACCGCAGAAAACCGCGGCTTTTACCGGGTGAATGGTGTGTGTGAGTGCGTTAGTGCTTATTGCCTTTGTTCCCCTATTGGGGCCCCATTTCGGGTGCCCCAGGCCGGGGGTGCCGCACTCACGCTAACGCGCTACAGCACGCCCGCGTGTCGGTCGCGGCCTGCCCAGCCCGATCCATCGCCGAAACTCGACCGGTCTCAGCAGGAGCCGAAGCCCGCCCGGAGGTGCCCCGTCCCGCGCCCAGCCTCCGCGCCGGGCACACCGGCAGCAGCACCGCGCGCAAGGCCGCGGACAGCCCCCGGCTGGGCGGGCGTGCCGTGCCGCCGCCCCTGCCGCCTGATAGTGTGGCCATAAGCGCCAACACCCGGCCGACAGCGGCGCAACAAATACGGAGTGTGGTGCACGTCGCGTAGTTGAGTAGATGTAAGTGCCTGTGTCTACAGGATAACAGCGGCAAGCCCCCGAGACAAACAGGCGGCTAACAGGTAATTTGCAGCATATTTCAAACACCGATCACACTCGGGGGTGCAAAGGCATCATGACTGTTCCGGTAAACTCGCGGGTCACCCCCGCGCTCGACCCCGAAACCTACCTCTCCGTCGAGGGCGTCAACGACAGTACGCGCGGATACGTCGATGACGTCATCTCCTTCTGCAACGACGCCTACGCCACGCTCGGCAAACTGCACGCGGCCAAGGACCTCGTGGACAGCAATCCGGCGTGGACCGCGGAGCAGAAGGTCCTGATGATGAACGCCGAGACGACCAAGCAGAAGGATCGGCTCGCTAAGCGCCTCGACCGCACCATGCGCGACATCGAGGCGCGCATCGCCGGCGTGGACGCCGAACTGCTCAAGCCCGTGCAGCAGGCGGCGGCGGGTCCGCTCGCCGCCGAGGTGCGGGCGCACGCCAAGTCGCTCACCAGCGCCGAGCGGTCGAAGCTGATCCGCGAGGCGCTGGAGGCCGACGACGAGGCGACGTTGCAGGCGGTGCTGGGCGCGCAGCCGTTCCTGTCTGGGTTGAACAACGTCGACCGTGACCACTTCATCGGCCTCTACCACGCCAAGAAGCAGCCGCACTTGGTAGAGCGCCGCGACGTGATGGTTCGGGTGCGCGACCTGCTCAACAACAGCGGCGCGAACGGGGCGGCGTTCCACCGCGCGTTCGAACACGTCGTCGGCGCCAAGCCGGGCGAGGTGCTGGCCCTCGAGAAGGCCAACCAGCGGGCGCTGGACGCGCTCAAGATTGAGCCCACGGCCTGATCCGTACCTGATCTAACAGGGGGCACCTGTGACCGCGAAGTTGTATCCGGCGCCTTGGGAGGAGGGGCAAGCGCCCGCCGCGGACAAGCCGAAGGGCTGGTACGCCGGGATGCCCAGCCCGAACCCGAAGGGGCGCCCGCCCGGCATCACCGACAAGAAGGCGAAGCTGGCGCACCGCATGTTGGCCGACGCTGACGGCATCGTGGCGGCTCTGATCGAGAAGGCGCTGGAGGGCGACACGGGTGCCGCGAGCTTGGTGCTCTCCAGGGTCATGCCGGCCCTGCGGAGCCAGGCCGAGAAGGTGAGCTTTCCGTTCGACCCAGAGGCTCCGGTGCCCCAGCAGATCGAGGCCGTGCTGACGGCAATCGCGGCGGGCGTCCTCGCGCCGGATGCGGGCCAGACGATCATCGGCGCGCTCGGCACCCTGGCCGACGCACGCGCGGTCGCCGACCGCGAAGCCCGCATCATCACGCTGGAGGCGAAGTCGGTATGACCACGCTCCGCAACGGCGACCGCCTCACCGTCCTGCGGCCCGACAAGGGGGACGTGCTGGTGGTCGACCGGCGCAACCCGGACCTGGTGGCGGTCATCCCCGACCCGACCGGCGTCCTAGGCGAGGTCATGCGGGTGTGCGCCGCCCGCGACAGACGACGAAAGGAGGCACGTTGATGCCGATCATCAAGACCGAGAACAACCGCGTCGCCGCCGACGAACCCGGCCCCGACGACACGCACGTGCAGGTGGTGTGGTTCGGGCCCAGCCAGGACGGCCTGCACCGCAAGCAGTTCGAAGGGCCGCTGCTGCCCATCGAAGACTACGACGAAGCGGTGGCTTGGGCGAAGGGCATGGCCGAACAGATGGTGCACCCGCTCTACGTCGTGCCGCTGACCGGCGTTGAGGCGCTCCGCTCCGAGCAGTTCCAGCGCGGTGTGGCCAGCCTCACCGACCAGCAGCGCGGCCAGCTCCGGCAGCACGTGGTGGCCACGCTGGCGGCGGTCATGCGCGACTGCGACGACCCCGTTGTCCGATCCGACGCATACGAACTCCTCTCGCAGATGAAGGTGGTGGACGCATGACCGACCAAACGAACCCCAACGCTACGGAGGTCTTCGGCGTCTCGCCGCACGACCTCGACCGCCTGTTCGACCGCACGGCCGCCGGGCTCGTCAGCGAGCGCGAGGCCCGGCAGCGGGCCGCGGCGTGGCCCGGCCAGGTGGAGGAGGTGCTGACTACGATGGCGCGCACGGTCGCTTCGCACGGCGAGCGGATCGCGGCGCTTGAGGCGCGGCTAGCGGCCGGGCGGGGCTGACCACGTGGGTGCCGCCCGATCCATGCTGGCGAGGGTGCGACGGCTGGAGCTGGCCCGCGCGCCCGCGCTGTCGCCCTTCGAGGCCATGCAGGGCGGGCTGGGCGGTTGGGAGGCCGAGTGTCGAGCCGGCATGGACGCCGGTTACCTCGACGCTGCGGACGTGCCCGTGGTCATCATGGCGGTGCGGCGCTGGCACCGCGACGGCTGTTGGGCGCGGTGAGCAGCGCCGCCGAACCCGTGCCGGCCTGGTTGTCCGCCTGGCGGCAGCGCCAGGGCGCGCCAGGGCCCACCCAGGTGCCCGAGCCGCCGGCACCGCCACCGACGCCGGCCCGCAGGACCCGCCCCCCGCTGGTCAGCCGCGGCGTGTCGCAGGGCTTCACGGAGCCGCGCCAGTGGCCGGACGACGGGGGAGCGCGGCGCGAGGCGGTGCTGGACACTGACCACAACCCGCCCCGCGTGGTCAGAAGGGTGGGTTGGGCGAAGTGCCTGCGGTGCCGGCGCTCGTTCTTCAGCCAAGACGTGGTTGGGCAGCGCCTTTGCGGCGACTGCCGCGCCGACGCCGACAGGTACGCGTAGAGAGTTCACAGAAAGCCGGGCCGCTGTTCTCCTGGGCGGCACGGTGCGCGGGTTCACGCTTCACCTGCGCCGAGGTCAATGCCACCGACCCTCGTTAATCGATCGGGGCCAGCAGCGGGGAGGACCTTCCGCCTCCTGACTCTGCCGGCGCCCTGATCCTATGCGGGCGGGGCGCCGATAGGGGCCGGCTTGCCCTCCCGCTCCTCCAAGAACGCCAGGCAAGTCTCGACCACGGTGTGCGCTTTGAAGACGATCCCGAGATCAATCATCTCCTGCTGCTGCGCCATCGGCTGGGTCTGCGTGGGGATCGGCACGGCAATGATCTGGTTCAGCTGCGTGCGGTAGAACACGGCCGCCACCACGCCGACGAAGAAGAATCGCGGGCCGGTGACGTTAACGCTACCTCTGCCTGAACCAATAAATCCGCCCTTGCTCCAGATGAATACCGGGCTGCCGCTGGAACCTCCAAACACTGACGCGTCAATGATGAAGCGGGGAGTGCCTTCGAAGTCCACGGACATAGGAGTGGCCGTCACGCCCGTGCGGAACACGGGGAGCAGGTTCTTACTGCCCCAAACGCCGTTTGGATAACCGATAAAGTTGATCGTCTCGACCGCATCAATGGTGCGCATGTCGAGAGCGGTCGGGATGTTCTCGCTGTTGATGACGCGGAAGAACAGGTCGTGGCCGAACTGGCGCTTTACGTAGTTGACCAGCGGCGCCAGCCCACAGACGGCGATGTCCACGTCAGGATCGGGGTGGCCGAACCAGATGCTTGCCCATTCGGCGGGCTCGAACCGCAACTCAAACTTGTCACCAAGACTCGGCTTGCCGTCGACAGACTTCAGGAATGTGAACTGGCCCACCGTTGCGGTCAGCGCGACGTGCTTGTTCGTAACGATGAAGGGCGCCTTGCCCCCCTCGGTACGCTGCTCGAAGTAGAAGCCAGTGCCCGACCCTGGGTTGCCGTGCGCGTCCACCGTGTCGATCCGCACCGTAGTGAAGAACAGTTGTTCGCCGACGCTGTCTGCCTGCATGGTCACCTCCACGCTAAGGTGACCACAACACCGGCTCGCCGGCAAGCGGGCCTGCCGTACACCGCTCGCCGTTACAAATGCGCTAGAATCAGCAGCAAATGCGACAAGGGCGGCTCGCGCCGCCCTTGCTAACCCACTGCTTTTGCTAGTGTTTCTTGGTCGGGGCGACAGGATTCGAACCTGCGACCCCCACACCCCCAGTGTGATGCGCTACCAGGCTGCGCTACGCCCCGACCGAGGGACCGTGCGGCATTCGCTGCCGATCCCAGAGCGCGGGCCTTTAGGCGGGGCGGACCGGCGATGCAAGCGCTGATCGTCGCTTGGCCGATACAATGCGGTCACGTGTGCCGTTGCAGCGGCGCAACATTGCGCAAGTCGCCGTGCGATGCTAGCGCGCGGCGCTTCCAGTGCGGGGGATTTCCTCCGCCGATCAGCCATGCACGGATCAGATGTTCATCTCCCCAGCCTATGCCCAGACCGCGGGTGGCGCCGCTGAATCCGGCGGCCTTGCCTCGCTGATCAGCTTCGCACCGCTGCTCCTCATCTTCGTCGTCTTCTACTTCCTGATGATTCGCCCGCAGCAGAGCCGCATGAAGGCGCTGCAGGCGGCGATCGCCGGCGTGAAGAAGAACGATCAGGTCGTCACCGCCGGCGGCATCGTCGGCCGCGTCACCAAGGTGGAGGACGCCTTCGTCGAGGTCGAGATCGCCGCGAACACGCGCATTCGCGTGGTGAAGGCGACGCTGGCCGAAGTGACGAGCCCCAATTCGAAGCCGGCGAACGACTGATGCTGGACTTTCCGCGCTGGAAGGTAGCGACGATCTGGACGGTGCTGGCGCTGCTCTGCGCGCTGGCCATCCCGACGTTCCTGCCCGAATCGATGACCGCGAATTGGCCGTTCCATCCGCGGGTCAACAAGGGCCTGGACCTCGCCGGCGGCAGCTATCTGATGCTGGAAGCCGATACGCAGGATCTCGCCAACACGCGGATCGAGGCGATGCGCGACCAAATCCAGGGGACGATGCGCAACGGCACGCCCCGGATCGACATCGGCGATATTTCGACGCGCAACAACCAGATCAGCTTCATGCTGCGCAACCCGGCGCAGGTCGATGCGGCGCGCGAGCGCCTGCTCGGCATCACCGGCGGCGGCGCCGGCATGACCGGCCAGCGCGAATGGGACATCCAGGTCGTCGACGGCAGCCGCTTCGTGCTGACCCCGACGCAGGCGGGCCTCAACCAGGCGATCAAGACCGCGATGGAGGATGCGACCGACGTCGTGCGTCGTCGTATCGACGCGCTCGGCACCCGCGAGCCGACGATCGTGCGCCAGGGCGACAACCGCATTCTGGTGCAGGTGCCGGGCCTCCAGAACCCGCAGCAGCTGAAAGACCTGCTCGGCAAGACCGCGCGCCTCGAATTCAAGTTGGTCGACACGACCGCCAACCCGGCCGACGTCGCCAAGGGCATTGCCCCGATCGGCAGCCAGATCCTGCCCTATCCCGGCAGCCGCGACGGCGTGCCGGTCAGCGTCGTGAAGCGCACCGCGGTCATCACCGGCGACATGGTCGCCGACGCGCGCCAGGGCTTCGACCAGCAGACCAACGCCCCCAACGTCCAGATCACCTTCAACGGCGTCGGCGGCAACCGCTTCGCCCGCGTGACGCAGGCGAACGTCGGAAAGCCGTTCGCGGTGGTGGTCGACAATCAGGTCGTCTCGGTCGCCAACATCAACGAACCGATCCTGGGTGGATCGGCGGTCATCAACGGTGGCTTCACCGTCGAAAGCGCCAACCAGCTCGCCATCGCGCTGCGTTCGGGCAAGCTGTCAATCAACCTGAAGGTGATCGAGGAATCGACCGTCGGGCCGGAACTGGGCGCCGATTCGATCCGCGCCGGCATCCTCGCCTGCTCGGTCGCGGTTGCGCTGGTCATGGCGTTCATGTTCCTGACCTACGGCCGCTTCGGCGCCTATGCGAACCTCGCCGTTGTCATCAACGTGTTCGTCATCCTCGGCGTCCTCGCGCTGATCAGTGGCACGCTGACGCTGCCGGGCATCGCGGGCTTCGTGCTGACCATCGGCACCGCGGTCGACGCGAACGTGCTGATCAACGAGCGTATCCGCGAAGAACGCCGTCGCGGGCGCAGCGTCGTGCAGGCGGTGGAGCTGGGCTACAAGGAAGCCAGCCGCACCATCTTCGAAGCGAACATGACCCACTTCATCTCGGGCGCGATCATGTTCGTGCTGGGGTCTGGTCCGGTCCGCGGCTTCGCGGTCGTTCTGCTCATCGGTATCGTCACCTCGGTCTTCACCGCCGTCACCTTCACGCGCATGCTCGTCGCGCTGTGGATCCGGCGCGAGAAGCCCAAGACGATCAACATTTGAGGCGAAAGGACACCTCATGCGCCTCCTGAAAATCGTACCCGACAACACCAACATCGACTTCGTCCGCCTGCGCGGCTGGGCATTCGGGCTGACGCTCGCGCTCAGCCTGCTCGCGGTCGGGCTGACGGTGGTGAAGGGCCTGAACTTCGGCGTCGACTTCGTCGGCGGCCTGATGATCGAAGAGAAGTTCCCGACCCAGCCTGACCAGAACAAGGTCCGCCAGGTCATCGACGGCCTGGGCGTCGGTGAAGCCGCGCTCCAGCAGTTCGGCGACCCCAAGACACTGACCATCCGCCTGCCCGTGCAGGAAGGCGCCGACGAAGGCGCGACCAACGCCGTCGTCAAGAAGGTGGAAGGCGCGTTGGGACAGGCCTTCCCGGGCGCGACCTTCAGCCGCTATTCGACCGTGTCGAGCAAGGTGTCGGGCGAATTGATCCGCAACGGCGTGCTCGCGGTCGTCCTCGCGATCCTGGGCATCGGCCTGTTCGCGATCGTGCGGTTCGAATGGCAGTTCGGTGTGTCGACGATCGTCGCGATCGTCCACGATCTGTTGATGACGGTCGGCTTCTTCGCGCTGTCGCGCTTCGAATTCGACCTGAACATCATCGCCGCGGTGCTGACGATCATCGGCTATTCGATCAACGACAAGATCGTGATCGACGACCGTATCCGCGAAAACATGCGCCGCTATCGCAAGATGGAGATGCGCGAGATCATCAACCTGTCGGTCAACGAGACGCTGCCGCGTACCGTCATGACCTCGGTCACGATCCTGCTCGCGCTGATCGCGATGCTGTTGCTCGGCGGCCATGTGCTGCGCGGCTTCACCGCCGCGATGATCCTCGGCATCGTTGTCGGCACCTATTCGTCGATCTACGTGTCGTCGTCGCTGCTCATCACGCTCGGCCTGCGTGCCGATCCGAATGCCGGCGAACGCACGGCAAAGGGCGGTATCAGCAACGCGGAGCGGGTCGGCCCCGCGCGAGGGCTGACGCGGTGCGAATGGACCGTGAGGCCGCCGCCGGCGGCCCGATCGTGCGCGGCTTCGTCGGCTCGGGGTTCCGGGTCGACGACGAGCGGGTGTTCCGCGCGCTGTTGATGACGGTGGAGACGGCGTCCGAATGGGCGCCGCCCCCGCTCGACCGGCTCGACACGGCGGCGTTGCAACCGCTGATCGACGCCGCGCCGGAGTTCATCCTGATCGGCACGGGCGCCGGGCTGACCCGCCCGCCGGTCGCGCTGGTCCGCGCACTGGAAGATGCCGGCATCGGCGTCGAGGCGATGGACAGCCGCGCGGCAGCGCGCGCCTGGGGCGTGCTGCGCGGCGAGGGCCGCGTGATCGGCGCGGCGCTCTACCCGCTGGACGCCTGATCCCGCTCGCGCCGGTGGGCGACGAGCGCCGACAGGTGATCGACCAGCGCCAAGGTATTGGCTTGCCAGGTAAAGCGCTTCACCGTCGCAGAGACTGCGTCAGGCGCAGGCGGAGCGGCGATCAGCTCCCGTATGGCGACGGCAAAGGCCTCCGGGGTGCGCGCGACGATCCGTCCGGCGTCCGCTGAGCTCACCACCTCCGCCGCACCGCCGATCGGCGGGATGACGACAGGGGTGCCGCAGGCGAGTGCCTCGATCCACGCGTTGGCCAGCCCTTCCGAACGCGAGGCCAGTGCCATGACGTCGGCCGCGGCGATCACCGCCGGCAGCGCCCGATGCGGCACGCCGCCCGCGATGCGGACGCGATCGGCAATCCCTAATGACGCGGCAAGCGCGGTCAGGCTTGCCCGCTCGGCACCCTCGCCCACTATCATCAGCGTCACGCCGGGGAGCGTCGCCACCGCGCGCAACATGATGTCATGGCCCTTGCGGGGGATCAGTGCCCCCAAGGACAGGACAAGCGGCCCGGTGACGCCCAGCGTGGCCTTGGCAGCGGTACGATCGATCGGGTGGAACGTGTCCGTGTCGATGCCGGTGTGATGCACACGGATGTGATCTGCGGGCATGCCGAGCGCGATCATGTCGTCCCGCATCGCGCCGCTGACCGCGAGCAGGCCGTCCGCCGCGCGGCCGGCCTCCCGCACCTGCGCGGCCGTCGGGCCCGATCGCCCCCAAAGGTGGATATCCGCCCCGCGCGCCTTGATCGAGACGGGAACGCCATAGCGCCGCCCGACCATTACCGCCGCCGGCCCATCGGGGAAGAAAAACGACGCGTCGATCACATCGAACGGAAAGTCGTACCGTATGGCATCCAGCACCGGCACCAGCGCGCGAACGAGCATACGGGCATGCCACCGACCGGCAGTGCCCGGTATCGCGGTAAAGCGCGGCCGATACACATCGACACCGCGCCAGGTCTCCCGCACCGGCAGTGCCAGCCGCTCGCGCTGCCGCAAGCGCGACATGGGCCAGGGGGCGACACCCACCGGCGCGACGACCCGCACCGCGACGCCGTCCGCGGCCGCCAGCCCCTGCGTCTGCCGTTCGACGAACACGCCGAAATTCGGCCGGTTGGCGTCCGGATACAGGGAGGACAGGGTCAGGACGCGCAGCATCGCGGCTTGGCCTAACGGCGCCGGGTTAAGGCTTCCCCTACCCGGCGCCCACCCGCGAATCAGAGGCGCTGCGTGCCCGGATAGGCGAACAGCAGATCGGCATCGGCGCTGCTCGTGATCGTCTCGCTACCGGTGACGGTGACGCATTCGCCCGCCTTGAACGCGACGCCGGCAACCTCGCCCGACCCGCGGATCGGCACCAGCCAGCCGGTCTGACCGTCCTGCAGCGCGACCTGGTGTTCGCCGCCCGTCCAGCGCTCCAGCACGAACTTCGGCCCCTCGACCAGAATGTCGCGCCCCTCGCCCGCCGCACCCGGCGAGACGATCGGCTGGTACGGGGTCAGGTGCGATACCGCGACGCCATCGTCGAGGTGCAGTTCCCGGTTGCTGCCGTAGTCGTACAGGCGATAGGTCGTCTCGCTGTTCTGCTGCACCTCGATCAGTGTCAGGCCACCGCCGATCGCATGGATCGTGCCGCTGGGGGCGTAGTAGAAATCGCCGGCTTTCACCGGCACCCAGTCGAGATCGTCCTCGATACTGCCGTCCTGCGCGTCGGCGCGCAGTTGTTCGGCGGTGATCGGCTGCTTGGGGCCCAGGGCGATCGTCGAATCGGGGCGGGCCGCGAGGATCGTCCAGCATTCGTCCTTGCCGCGCGGCAGGCCGCGGGCATGCGCCTGCTCGTCGTCCGGGTGGACCTGCACGGACAATTTGTGATCGGTGAACAGATATTTGATCAGCAGATCGGGCGTGCTGTCACCCGGCTCCTGAAACCAGATTTCGCCGATCGGCTCGCAGTCCCTGGGCGCGTCCTCAAAGCCGAACCCCAGGTCATGCCGGCCCCACGGCTTTTCGACGCGGTGGGTGTGGAGCAACGTAGCAGGCATGAGGGTCCTTTCGAGTCCGTAACAGGCGCGCCAACGTGCGACGGAGGGGATTGTTCGCTGGCACGCGCTTACGCTAAGAGCCTTAGCCGATGCGTATCCCACAGTCCAAGGCGCTTGCCGCCGCGATGATCGCCGTCCTCGCGCTTCCGGTCGCCGGTTGCGCCCGTAACAAGGCGAAGTCCGACCTGCCCTATGTCGCGCGCGACGTGGGCACGCTCTATTCGACCGCGAAGACGCGGCTGGATCAGGGCCGCTACAAGGAGGCGGCGCTGCTGTTCGACGAGGTCGAGCGCCAGCACCCCTATTCGATCTGGGCCCGCCGCGCGCAGCTGATGAGCGCGTTCAGCTATTATCTCGACCGCGATTACACCGCGAGCATCCAGTCGGCACAGCGCTTCCTGTCGGTCCACCCCGGCAACCGCGATGCTCCCTACGCCTATTATCTGATCGCGCTGAGCTATTACGAACAGATTCGCGACGTCACGCGCGACCAGAAGATCACGCTCCAGGCGCTGAGCGCGCTGGGCGAACTGACCCGCCGCTATCCGAACACCCGTTACGCCTCCGACGCGCGCCTGAAAATCGACCTCGTCAACGATCACCTCGCCGGCAAGGAGATGGAGATCGGGCGGTTCTACGAAACCCGCGGTCAGTGGCTGGGCGCCGCGCTGCGCTTCCGCACCGTGATCGACAAATATCAGACCACGACGCACACGCCCGAAGCGCTGATGCGCCTCGTCGAATGCTACCTGGAACTGGGCCTGCGCGGCGAAGCCGAGAAGGCTGCGGCGGTGCTCGGCGCCAACTATCCCGGCAGCGACTGGTACGCGCATGCGTACAAGCTGATGCAGGAGCATCCCTTCACGCCGACTGCGCCCATCCCCGCCGGCCAGCCGATCATCCCGCCCAACACGCCGGGCACCAAGAAGCTCGCCGAACCGGGCGAGCTGGAGGCCGCCAAGCCCAAAGCGGAAGCCCCCACGCCGCCGACGCCGGTCGCCCCCAGCGGCGGCACGGCCGGCGCGCCGATGCCGACCACCGAGACGCCGACCAACTGATCGGCGCCCCGGCCGTCATCGCGGCGATGAGAACATTTAAGGATCAACATCGCCGCGCGGGCGCGCTATAGCGCCTGCGATGCTGACCGCGCTGTCCATTCGCGATGTGGTGCTGATCGAGGCGCTTGACCTCGAATTCGGGGCCGGGCTCGACGTGCTGACCGGGGAAACCGGTGCGGGCAAGTCGATCCTGCTCGATGCCCTCGGGCTGGCGCTGGGGGGCCGTGGCGAATCGGGTCTGGTGCGCCACGGTGCGGCACAGGCGATCGTCACCGCGACCTTCGATCCGCCCAACGGCGCGCTCGGCGCCCTATTGGAAGAGAATGGCGTCGAGGTGGAGCCGGGCGAACCCTTGCTCGTCCGCCGCATCGTCAAGGCCGATGGCGGCAGCCGCGCGCTCGTCAACAACCAGCCCGCAGGCGTCGCGCTGCTGCGCGAGATGGCGCCGATGCTGGTCGAGATTCACGGCCAGCACGACGATCGCGGCCTGCTCAATCCACGCGGGCATCGCGCGCTACTCGATGCGTTCGGGCGCGTCGATCCGGGCGATACCGCACGCGCCTGGGCAAGTTTGCGAGACGCGCAGGCAAAGCTCGCCGCGGCACAGGCCGAGATCGAGACGGCCGCACGCGATCGCGAATGGCTGGAGCATGCGGTGGGGGAACTCAGCGCCCTAGCCGCCGAACCGGGCGAAGAGGAAGCGCTCGCCGACAAGCGGCGCGGCATGCAGCGCGCCGAAAAGATCGCGGACGAACTGGCCGCGATCAACGACTATCTGGAAGGCTCGAACGGCGGGCTAGCGCAGCTGCGCCAGGCGGCGCGGGTGCTGGAACGCATTGCCGAGGATCATCCCGCGCTTGGCGAAGCGCTGGCGGCGATCGATCGCGCGGTGATCGAGGCGGCGGCTGCCGAGGAGCAGCTGGTGGAGGCGCGCCGTGCCCTCGCCTTCGACCCACGGGCGCTGGAAGAGGATGAGGCGCGCCTGTTCGAGCTGCGCGGTATGGCGCGCAAGCATCGCGTCCAGCCCGACGATCTCGCCGCGCTGACAGAGGATTTGCGCGGCCGGCTGGAGCGGCTGGAAGCCGGCGAGGGCGGGATCGCGCTGCTGGAAGCGGCCGTCACCGCAGCCCGCGCCGATTACGACGCCGCCGCCGACATCCTGTCGCAACGCCGCCATGCCGCGGCCGAGCGCCTCGACGCGGCGGTCGCGGGCGAGCTTGCGCCGTTGAAGCTCGACGCCGCACGCTTCCGCACGACCGTGGTATCGGTCGGTGCCGACGGTTGGTCCGCGCACGGCAAGGACCGCGTCGAGTTCGAGATCGCGACCAATCCCGGCGCGCCCTTCGCCCCGCTCACCAAGATCGCCAGCGGTGGCGAGCTATCGCGCTTCATCCTGGCGCTGAAGGTCGCGCTGGCCGAGGAAGGCGGTGCGGCAACGATGATCTTCGACGAGATCGATCGCGGCGTCGGCGGTGCGGTGGCGAGCGCGATCGGCGAACGCCTCGCGCGACTGGCCGAGCACACGCAGCTGCTGGTGGTGACGCACTCGCCCCAGGTCGCGGCGCGCGGTGCCGAGCATCTGCTGATCGCCAAGAGCCATGACGGCACCGTCACCCGCACCGGCGTTCGCGTGCTGGACGAGGCCGAACGACGCGAAGAGATCGCGCGGATGCTGTCCGGCGCGACCGTTACCGACGAAGCGCGCGCGCAGGCCGATCGCCTGCTGGAGACAGCCTGACCCTACCCCCATCGAAAAGGGCGAAAACGTCAAATCGCGCCGGTGCCACCGTTCGCGCCAAAGGCACTGCCGGTGGTAAAGCTGTTGCCCGCCTCGGCCAGCGCAACGTACAGCCCTGCCAGTTCCGCTGGCTGACCCGCGCGGCCCAAGGGCGTATCCTGGCCAAACTCACCCATCTTGCCAGGCAGCTGGCCGCCCGCCACCTGCAGCGGCGTCCACACCGGTCCCGGCGCGACCATGTTCACGCGGATGCCCTTCGGCCCCAGCTGTTTCGCCAGCCCCTTGGTGAAGACGAGGATCGCCGCCTTCGTCGTGGCATAATCGAGCAACTCTTCGCCCGGGTTGACCGAATTGACCGACCCGGTGTTGATGATCGCTGCACCCCGCGGCATCAGCGGGATCGCCGCCTTGCACAGGTGAAACATCGCATAGACGTTGGTCTTCATCGTCCGGTCGAACTGTTCGGTGCTGATCTCCGCGATCGACGCTTTCGATTGCTGGTAGGCCGCATTGTTGACCAAGATATCGAGGCCACCCAGCTCTCGGTTGGCACGCGCGATCAGGTCGCGGCAGAATTTCTCGTCCGTGAGGTCGCCGGGGATCAGCACCACCTTGCGCCCTTCGGCCCGTAGCAGCTTGGCGACGTCCTGCGCATCGGGCTCCTCGGTCGGATAGTAATTGATCGCGACATCGGCGCCCTCGCGCGCGAAGGCGATCACCGCGGCGCGGCCGATGCCGGAATCACCGCCCGTCACCAGCGCCTTGCGCCCGGCGAGCCGCCCCGACCCACGATAGCTGCGCTCACCGCTGTCGGGCACCGGCTTCATGTCGCGTTGCAGCGCCGGCCATTTCTGGCGCTGCTCGGGAAACGGCTGGCTGGTGTAGCGCGTCTGCGGATCGCTGAGCGCCGGCGCGCCTTGCGCGAAGGCCGGGGCCGCAGCGGCGGCGACGCCCGCGACGGCGGCGCCCTTGAACAGATCGCGGCGATTGGTCTGATCGGTCATGATGCGGCCTTCGATGGCGGATGGATGAAGACGCAATCGCCCGGGGCCGCGGTTGGTTCATCGGTGGTGGAAATTCATGCGGCGTATCAAGCATCTATCGCCCTCGATCCGGGCTATTCCACTCCCCGCTTGCCCGACCGCCGTCCTCTCCCCTAGTCGGCAACCATGACCGACCTGCCGCAGACGCCGCTCGATGCCGCCGCCGAACTGGAGGCGCTGGCCGCGCAGATCGCGCACCATAACAGCCTCTACCATACGCATGACGCGCCCGAGATCTCGGACGCCCAATATGACGCGCTGGTCCGCCGCAACACCGCGATCGAAGCGGCCTTCCCTGACCTGATCCGCACCGATTCGCCCAGCCGCAAGGTCGGTGCCGCCCCCGCCGCGCACCTGGCCAAGGTGCCGCACGCCCGGCCGATGACCAGCCTGGACAACGCCTTTACCGACGAGGAGGTCGAGGAGTTCGTCGCCCGCGTCCGCCGCTATCTGAAGTTGCCCGAGGACGAGCCGGTCACCCTGACCGCCGAGCCCAAGATCGATGGCCTGTCCTGTTCGCTGCGCTATGTCGACCAGCGGCTGGTCCAGGCGCTGACCCGCGGTGACGGCGCGATCGGTGAGGACGTGACCGAGAATGTCCGCACCATTTCCGACATTCCCCAGACCCTGCCCGCCGACGCGCCGACCGTGTTCGAGGTGCGCGGCGAGGTTTATATGAGCAAGGCCGATTTCGCCGCGCTCAATGCCCGACTGGCGCAGGAAGCAGCCGAGACGGGCAAGGAGGCCCGCCAGTTCGCCAATCCGCGCAACGCCGCCGCCGGTTCGCTGCGCCAGAAGAGCCCGGCCATCACCGCCGGGCGTCCCTTGCGCTTCCTGGCGCATGGCTGGGGCGAGGCGAGCGACGTGCCGGTCGACACCCAATTCGACATGGTCGAGGCATGGCGCCGCTGGGGCTTTCCCATCGCCGACGCCTTTGCCCGCGTGCCCGATGCCGCGGCGGCACTAGCCATCTATCGCACCATCGAGGCGCAGCGTGCCGACCTGCCCTTCGATATCGACGGCGTGGTCTATAAGGTCGACCGGCTCGACTGGCAGGCGCGGCTGGGCATCGTCGGGCGCACCCCGCGCTGGGCGATCGCGCACAAATTCCCCGCCGAGCGCGCCCAGACCACGCTGGAGAAGATCGACATCCAGGTCGGCCGCACCGGCGCCCTCACCCCGGTCGCCCGGCTGGAGCCGGTGACGGTCGGCGGTGTCGTCGTCACCAACGCCACCCTGCACAATGCCGACGAGATCGAGCGGCTGGGCGTGCGCCCCGGCGACCGCGTGGTCCTGCAACGCGCAGGGGACGTCATCCCGCAGATCGTCGAGAACCTAACCCGCGACGTCGCCAGAGAGCCCTTCGTCTTTCCCGATCACTGTCCCGAATGCGGCAGCCTGGCGACGCGCGAGGAGGGCGAGGTCGTCATCCGCTGCACCGGCGGGCTGATCTGCCCGGCGCAACGCGTCGAGCGGCTGATCCATTTCGTCTCGCGCCACGCCTTCGACATTACGGGTCTCGGTCTTGTCCGCGTCGAGGAGTTTTTCCGCGACGGCCTGATCGCCTCGCCCGCCGATATCTTTCGCCTGCACCAGCATCGCGAGGCGCTCATCCAGCGCGAGCGCATGTCCGAGCTGGTGGTCGACAAGCTGCTCGCCGCGATCGATGCGCGGCGTGACATCGCGCTCGACCGCTTCCTCTTCGCGCTGGGCATCCGTCATGTCGGCGAGATCACCGCGCGCGACCTGGCCCGCCGCTTCGTCTCGATGGCGGGCTTCCGCGCGATGATCGACGCCGCGCTTCAGGTCCGGGCCGACACCGTGCCCGCGCTCGGCGAACCCGACCGCAAGTTCGAGCTGCGCCGCCAGCGCGCGATCGTCGCGGCGATCGACACGCCGCAGATCGGCCCCGAAGTCGCCGACGCGCTGCTCGACTTCTTTGCCGAGGCGCATAATCGCGAGGTCGTCGACGACCTGCTCAGCGAGGTCACGCCCGCTGACGTCGTCTGGGAAACCCGCGCCTCGCAGGTCAGCGGCAAGATCGTCGTCTTCACCGGCAAGCTCGAAACGCTGAGTCGCGACGAAGCCAAGGCGCAGGCCGAGGCACTGGGCGCGCGCGTGTCGGGGTTGGTGTCTGCCAAGACCGACCTCGTGGTGGCCGGAGCCGATGCGGGGTCGAAGCTCAAGAAGGCGACGGACTTGGGCGTGGCGGTCATCACCGAAGCGCAATGGGCTGAAATCGTTGCCGAAACGGCCGCATGACGAACCGGGGGCGTTGCCTTTTTGCAACGCAGCGGAACGAAGCGACGCGGGTCATCATCGCTGCCCTTTGATTGTCACAAACTCGCAATATTGATCTCACATGGGCCGCGGCAACGGCAAAAAACACGAGCCGCGAATCCAAGAGCACCATGCTCAAAGGGGACAAGATCAGATGCGTATGACTTTCGCTTGCGGCGTTGCCTTCGCCGCGCTCATGCTGCCGGGCGCCGCCTTCGCCCAGTCGACCGGTTCGACCGAAGCCGACACCGTCGGTTCGGGTGACATCGTCGTCACCGGCGCGCGCGAACCCGGCGTCGGCGGCGTGGACATTCCGAACACGTCGAAGAACAAGCAGGTCCTCAACCAGACGTTCATCTCGCACCAGACCCCTGGCCAGACGATCAACGACATCATCAACCAGCTGCCGGGCGTCAGCTTCCAGAACAACGATCCGTTCGGTTCGGCGGGCGGTACGCTCACTATCCGCGGGTTCGACAGCAGCCGCATCAGCCAGACGTTCGACGGCATTCCGCTGAACGACACCGGCAACTATGCCATCTATTCGAACCAGCAGCTGGACCCCGAGCTGATCGAGCAGGTCAACGTCAACCTCGGCTCGACCGACCCCGACTCGCCCACCGCATCGGCCTCGGGTTCGACCGTCAACTATCGCACGCTGATCCCCACCGACGAATTCGGTGCGCGTATGGTCGGCTCGATCGGCGACTACAAGTTCTTCCGCGTCTTCGGCCTGGTCAACACCGGCGTGTTCACCCCCTGGGGCACCAAGGCCTGGTTCTCGGGTTCGAGCGCGACCAATGACGTCGTGTTCAACAACTTCGGCCGCATCAACAAGCAGCAGTATAACGCCAAGATCTATCAGCCGATCGGCAGCGGCAAGGACTTCATCTCGGTTTCGGGCCACTACAACCAGAACCGCAACAACTTCTTCGGTTCGGCGCCGCTGCGGAACGAAGATTTCGTATACACCTCGACCGGTGGAACCGGCGCGAACGCTGCCGCCCCAACGCTGGTGACCGGCGTTGCCCGCACCGCAGGCACCGGCAGCCTGAACCGCTTCCCGCGCAGCCGCGCCGAGCTGCCCTATTCGGTTGCGCGCTGCCAGATCGCAGTCGGACGCGCCGGTGTCGCCGACCAGCCCGCGATCGTCAACGCGCCGGGTAACTCGAACAACGGCAGCGCCTGCGGCAGCAGCTTCGACGAGCGCTACAACCCGTCGAACACCGCTAACATTCGCGTCAATTCGCGCTTCTCGCTCAGCGACAAGCTGACGCTGTTCGTCGATCCGTCGTATCAATACACGAAGGCCAACGGCGGCGGCACCGTGACCGCGCGTGAAGGCGGCTGGGTGCGTGGTACATCGACGTCGGGTCTGCCCGCCGTCACGACGCCGATCTATGGCTATATCGGCAACCAGTACTATTTCGGCCGCGACCTGAACGGCGATGGTGACGTGCTCGACACCTGCGCCCTGCAGACCAACGCGACGACCGGCGCCGTGTCCTGCACCAGCGCGACGTCGAGCAATGGCGTGACCCTGCTGGCCCCCAGCCAGACGATCACCAACCGCTACGGCGTGATCGCATCGCTGCGCTACAATTTCTCGGACACGCAGAGCATCCGCGTCGGCTACACGCTCGATTACGGCCGTCACAAGCAGACCGGCGAGCTGGGCTTCCTGCAGGCGAACGGCAAGCCGTTCGACGTCTTCCCGGTCAACAACGGCATCCTCGCCATCAGCGGCGGCGTCCTGCAGAAGCGTAACCGCTTCTCGAAGGCGATCCTGAACCAGGGCTTCGCGCAGTACATCGGCAACTTCTTCGACAGCAAGCTGCGCGTCGAAGCGTCGGTGACCGGCAAGTGGTTCAAGCGCGACCTGACCAACTATTGCTTCACCACGTCGGCCGGCGGCAACGTCGACTGTATCGCTTCGGGTGCGCAGAATGCGGCCTATGCCGCAGCCTTCCCGTATGTCGTGGGCGGCACCACGGCGGTTCCGACCGTGACCGGCTATGCCGCGCCGCAGAACCGTGTCTACAAGTATGACCGCATCCTGCCGGCAGGCGGCCTGACCTACGAAGTCACCGACGCGGTCAGCATCTTCGGCAACTATTCGAAGGGCATCCAGGTCCCGGGCACGGACAACCTGTATCAGGCGTTCTACTATCCGCAGAACACCACCCCTGCGAACCCGAAGCCGGAGACGACCGACAACTTCGACGCGGGCATCCGTTACACCTCCAGCCGCATCCAGGCGTCGCTGGGCCCGTGGTACACCCGCTTCCAGAACCGTCTGGCGAGCGCCTATGACATCGACACGCAGCAGACGATCTATCGCAACCTGGGTCGCGTCGATAAGTACGGCATCGATGGCAGCATCTCCTATCGTCCGATCCGCGAGCTGCTGTTCTACGCATACGGTTCGTATCTGAAGTCGGAGATCAAGACGAACGTAGAGATCGGCCGCTGCCCGCAGACGCTGACCGCTGCGAACACGACCAACAACTGCACGGTCGCGGGCGCCCCGATCCTGGCGCAGACCGCCGGCAAGCGTGAATCGGGCGCTCCGGTCTACACCTTCGGTGGTCGCGTCCAGGCGACCCTCGGGCCGCTTGAACTCGGCGTCCAGGCGAAGCGCACCGGCCGTCGTTACGTCAACGACCAGAACCTGCCGAACTTCGGCTGCACCGTGTCGCTCGTAAACAACGTCTGCCCGACTGTGAACGACGTGCCCGCCACCTACACCGGCACGCGCGGTATCCTGGTCCAGACCTGGGGCGCCACGGCGCCGGGCTACACGGTCGTCGACTTCGACGCCCGTCTGGCGCTCGACTGGGTCGGCATCGGCGGTAAGAACAAGACCTACCTGCAGCTGAACGTCGTCAACGCGTTCAATAAGTTCTACGTCGGCGGCTTCAACGGCGGTTCGACGCTGACCTACAACAACACGATCCCGTTCGTGCAGATCGGCAGCCCGCGCGCGTTCATCATGTCGGTGAACACCGCTTTCTGATCGAACTGACCGACACGGTCTGACGGACAGGGCCGTCGCTCCATCATCGGAGCGGCGGCCCTTCTGTTTTGCACGGCGGTGCGCACGCGTGTAGAGACGCCGCCTATATGGCGACCCTTCCCGCCCCCACCCGCCCGGCGCTCAACGTGCGCCCCTTCTTCGAGAACAAGAGCCGCGCCTTCTGGACGCTGCAAGCGGTCGGCTGGACCGGCTATCTGCTGCTGCGCGGCGCCTCGACGCTCACCAACCTGTCGCTCGACACGATCATCCCCGTGATCGTCGAGGCGATCGTCGGTTATTGCGTCACGCTGCTGCTCTCGACCTTCTACGGCTATTTTCGGCGCTTGCCGCGGGTCAGCGGGCTGATCCTGACAATCCTCGCCTTCGTGGTCGCGACGATCTTCTCGACCTTCGTCGATGCCTTCACCTGGTCGCTGATCCAGAACGGCCAGCCGGGCGTCACGCTGCCGCGCATGGTCGTCGCCTTCTACGTCGCCTTCACCGCGCTGTTCGGCTGGTCGGCGCTGTACTTCGGCATCAACTTCTACCTGATCGTCGAGGATCAGATCGACCAGATGCAGCATCTGGAAAGCCAGGCGTCGTCGGCGCAGCTCGCTATGCTGCGCTATCAGCTCAACCCACACTTCCTGTTCAACACGCTGAATTCCATCTCGACCTTGGTGCTGCTCAAGCAGACCGAGCGGGCCAATGCGATGCTGAGCCGGCTGTCGTCCTTCCTGCGCTACACGCTGGCCAACGAACCGACCGCGCACGTCACCGTGCTGCAAGAGGTCGAGACGCTAAAGCTGTATCTCGAGATCGAGAAGATGCGGTTCGAGGATCGCCTGCGCCCGGTGTTCGACGTCGATCCGCGCGCCGAACGCGCCCGCCTGCCCTCGCTGCTGCTGCAACCCTTGGTCGAGAATGCGATCAAATATGCGGTCAGCACGCAGGAGCAGGGGGCCGAAATCTGCATCCGCGCGCGGCTCGCCGGGGATCGCGTGCAGATCGGCGTATCCGACACGGGGCCGGGTTTGCAGGAGGGTCGTGCGATGCCAAGCCTTTCAACCGGCGTGGGTCTCCCCAATATTAGGGAGCGGCTGGTCCAGGCCTATGGCCCGGATCACCGTTTTGAGACGCGTACCGCGCCGGCTGGCGGGTTTTCGGTGGAGATCGAAATCCCCTTCCAGCTCGACGATGTGAGTAGAGAGGCCGCATGACGATCAGAACCATCCTGGTGGACGACGAACCGCTCGCGATCCAGGGATTGGAGCTTCGGCTCCAGGCGCATGAAGACATCGAGATCATCGAAAAGTGCTCGAACGGGCGCGAGGCGATCCGGGCAATCAAGACGCACAAGCCCGACCTCGTCTTCCTCGACATCCAGATGCCCGGGTTCGACGGCTTTTCGGTCGCGCAGGGCCTGATGGAGGTCGAGCCGCCGCTGTTCGTGTTCGTCACCGCCTATAGCGATCACGCGCTGCGGGCGTTCGAGGCGCAGGCGGTCGATTATCTTATGAAGCCGGTCGAGGAATCGCGTCTTGCCGACACGATCGAACGGGTGCGGCAAAGGCTTAGCGAGAAGCGCGGCGTCGAGGAGGTGGAGAAGCTGAAGGAGGTGCTCGCCGAGCATGCGCCCGAGGCGGCCGCCGATATCGCCGACGCAGGCGACCTTTCGGCCAATCGCTACGAGAAGCTGATCAACATCAAGGATCAGGGCCAGATTTTCCGCGTCGACGTCGACACGATCGAGCGGATCGACGCGGCAGGCGACTATATGGTTATCTACACCGGCGACCGGAACCTGATCCTGCGCGAGACGATGAAGGATCTGGAAAAGCGGCTCGATCCACGCCGCTTTCAGCGCGTCCATCGCTCGACGATCGTCAACCTCGATCTCGTCAAACAGGTGAAGCCGCACACCAACGGCGAATGCTTCCTGGTGCTCGATTCAGGCGCCAGCGTGAAGGTCAGCCGCAGCTACCGCGACGTCGTCGCGCGCTTCGTTCACTGACGAAAGCGGGGGGCGGCCGGTGCCGCCCCCAGTCGATATTATAAAGCGCGGCGGCCGGTGAAGAGCTGGATCAGGCCGACGACGATCGCGATGACCAGCAGGATGTGGATCAGACCGCCGGCGATGTGGAGCGAGAAGCCCAGCAGCCACAGGATCAGCAGGATTACGGCGATCGTCCACAACATGATTGGCATCCCTCTCTTCGCCAGACCCAGCGCCCGGCGTCAGCAACAAAACGTTACGCAGGCGATACCGGTTCCGTTACGGCCGAAGAGTGATTGTTTGTGAAGCGCTTACGATGCGCGTTCAGCGGGTCGAGGCCGTCTCCGCCCGTGGCTTGATCCACGCGAGCGCCTCGTCATGGATGCCCGGTGCAGCGACCATCACGCCGAAGGCGGTCGGATCGGGCTTGTTATAGCGGAGTGGTCCCCCCAGCGCGTCGCTTACCCCCGCGCCTGCCTCTACCGCGATCAGCGCCGCGGCCGCGATATCCCATTCGTTGCCCCAGCGCAGCGTCGCGACGAGGTCGGCCTCGTCTGCCGCCACCATCGCCATCCGCAGCGCGATCGAATTGGGCTTGTGGACGATCGTCAGATGACGATCGATCTTCGGCAGTGCATCGGTGGGCACGCGCGCACCGGACAAGGCGGATCGCGTACCGGCGTGCAGGGCTACGCCGTTGCGCCACGCCCCCTGCCCGCGCGTCGCGGTCCAGCGCTCGCGGCGCGCCGGTGCATCGAGCACCCCCAGTATCACCTCGCCGTTGCGCACCAGCGCGACCGAGACCGCCCAGCCCTCGCGTCCGCGAATGTAATCACGGGTCCCGTCGATCGGATCGACCACCCACACCGCCTCGCGCTCCAGCCGATCGGTATTGTCCACCGTCTCTTCCGACAGCCAGCCGGCGTCGGGCAGCAGCCCCTCCAGGCGTGCGCGCAGCATCCGATCGACGTCGAGGTCGACCTCACACACCGGGCTGCCCGGTGTCTTTTCCCAGCGGCGGAAATCGGTCCGCCAACGGGCAAGCGCCATCTGCCCCGCCTCGTGCGCGATCTGGGCGACGGCCGCCGTCAGGTCGAACGCGGGATCAGCCACTCGCGATCGTCATCCCGTCGATCCGCAGCGTCGGCACGTTGATGCCATAGCGGAATTCGAGGTCGCTCGCGGGCGTCAGGTTGAGGAACATATCCTTCAAATTGCCCGCGATCGTAAATTCGGCGACCGGCCCGGCGATCGCCCCGTCGACGATGCGGAAGCCGGACGCGCCGCGACTGTAGTCGCCCGTGACCGAGTTCACCCCCTGGCCGATCAGCTCCGTGATATAGACCCCATCGGCAATGTCGCCGATCAGCGTCTCGACCGGGATCACACCGGCCTGCATGTACAGATTGCTGGGCGAGACGCCGGGCGATCCGCCGACGCCGCGCGCGGCATGGCCGGTCGGCTCCAGCCCCAGTTGCCGCGCCGATCCGCTGTCGAGCAGCCAGGTCTCCAGCATACCGTCCGCAATGATCGCGGTCGGCGATACTGGCAGCCCTTCACCGTCGAAGGGGCGCGACCGCAGCCCGTGCGGGCGATGCGGATCGTCACAGATGGTGACACCGTCGGCGAACACGCGCGTCCCCAGCGCGTCGAGCAGAAAGCTGGTCCGCCGTGCGATCGCCTGGCCGGCAATCGCACCGGTCAGGTGACCGAGCAGTGACGAGCCGACACGCGGGTCCAGCACGACCGGCATCGCACCACTGGCGAGGCGGCCGGGGTTGATCCGGGCGACCGCGCGCTCCCCGGCACGCCGGCCGATCGCCTCGGGCGTCTCGAGATGCGCCCGCTTGCGCGCCGCGTGATGGGCGTAATCGCGCTGCATGCCGCTCGCGACGTCACCCGCCAGCACGCTCGCGGACAGGCTGTAGGTGGTCGTGGCATAGGCGCCGGCAAAGCCGTGGCTGGTCGCCAAACCCCAGACGGACCGTGACGCGGCCGCGCCGCCACCCTCGCTGTTGCTGACGCCCGCAACGCTGCGCGCCGCGTCCTCGGCCTGCTCGGCCCAGGCCCGCAGATCGGCCGGCGAAATGTCGCCGCCATCGTCGAGATCGAGCAGCGGCGGCGCCCCGTGCATCAGCCGCTCCTGCGGCGCGAGGCCCGCCCAGCGATCCTCCGGCGCCTCGCGCGCCATGGCCACCGCGCGTTCCACCAGCGCGCCCAGCGCATCGGCGGACAGATCGGAGGTCGAGACGCTCGCCGACCGCTGGCCGACGAAGACCCGCAGCCCCAGTTCTTCGCTTTCCGACCGACCCAGATCCTCCAATGCGCCGAGCCGCACGCCGACGTCGGTCGAGGCATCCGCGGCGAAGACGGCGTCCGCGGCATCCGCCCCCGCCCGAACGGCGCGGGAAACGATATCGGCGGCGCGGTCACGCGCTTGGTCGGGAGTCAGCATCGCCCCCAATTAGGGGCGGGGCGGGCGCGATGCTAGGCCCGACGGCGGCTCAGGCGGTCGATCCGACGACCAGACAGGCGAGGAACATCAGCAACCCGGCAAAGCGGTTGCTGCGAAAGCGCGCCAAGGCATTGCCGCCATCGTCCGGCACCAGCGTCGTGACTTGCCAGCCGAGATGCAGCGCGACGGGCGCCAACGCGACCAATGCGAGCGGATCGGCATGCACCAGCCAAATCGCCCCCGCCCAGCACAGCACCGCCAGCAGGTAGAAGCCAGCCGTCCCCGATCGCACCCGCGCACCCATCCGCAGGGCCGACGAACGCACGCCGATCAGCGCATCATCCTCGCGATCCTGCAGCGCATAGATCGTGTCGTAGCCGATCACCCAGGCGATACACCCCGCGTAGAGCAGCCACAGCGGCGCCGACAGCGCACCTGCCACCTCCGCCCAGCCGACCAGTGCCGCCCAGGAAAACACGAGGCCCAGCCACGCCTGCGGCCACCAGGTGATCCGCTTCATGAAGGGATAGGCCGCCACCGGCGCCAGGCTCGCCAGCGCGACGATCTTCGCCAGCGTGCCGAGCTGGAGCAGCACGACCAGCCCGACCAGACACAGCGCGACCAGCCACACCCAGGCGAGCCGCACCGACACCAGCCCACTCGGGATCGGCCGCGCCCGCGTGCGCGCCACCTGCGCGTCGAGGTCGCGATCGACGATGTCGTTGTACACGCAGCCCGCACCGCGCATCGCGATACTGCCGGCAAGGAACCACAACAGCAGCGGCCAGCGCGCGATCCCGCCCCCGGCGAGCGCGATCGCCCACGCCCCCGGCCAGAACAACAGCCACCAGCCGATCGGCCGGTCGAGCCGGGCCAGCAGCGCCAGTCCACGCGCGCGGGGCGGCAGGCGGCCGACCAGACCGCGATGTTCGCTGTCGGGGACGATATCGGTGGGAGGATGCGCGGCCATGATCCGCCTTTGCCGCGCGACACCGCCCGCGGGCAAGGCCGTTCCCGGGCTTTTGCCTCGCTATCGCCGCGAAGATGCGGCAGATCGTCCGCGATGGATGCCACCCGCCCCTCCTGCCCCCGCCGGAACGACCGATGATCGGCCTGTCGGTCGCGGTCGGCCGGTTCGTCGAGGCGCTGTTCTGGGCGATCCTGCGCGTTGCAGGCGTGGTGACCGTCGTCGTCGTCGCGATCGCGGTGGGCGCGCTGCTCGTCGCGATCGTCGCCCGCAAAATCTGGGCGCGGCAGAAGCGCCTGAAGGCCCAATCCGAGCATCGACCATGACCGCCACGCCCGCCTGGCCGCCGCAATCCACCCCTCGCCTGTTCGTCGAGCAGCCCCCTCGCGCCCGGTCCGCTGCGCATCGACGGGCCGGCGGCGCATTATCTGCTGTCGGTGATGCGGACTGCGCCGGGCGATCCGGTGAAGCTGTTCGACGACGTCACGGGGGAATGGCTGGCGACCGCGGTGCAGGTCGGGCGCCGCGATCTGACCGTCGACGTGTCGACACGTTTGCGCGAGCGGGAGCCGGTGCCCGATCTGTGGCTGTGCGCCGCTCCGTTGAAAAAGGGCCGGATCGACTGGCTCGCCGAAAAGGCGTGCGAGCTTGGGGTGGACCGGCTGGTCCCCGTCGTCACCGCGCGCACCATCGTCGACAAGCTGAAGACCGATCGCCTGCGCGCGCACATGATCGAGGCAGCGGAGCAATGCGCCCGCACCGCTCTGCCCGCGGTCGATGAGCCAATGAAGCTCGCTGCCATGCTGCGCGACTGGCCGGCGACCCGCACCTTGTTCTTCGCCGACGAGGCGGGCGGCGATCCGGCCGTCGCGGCGATGCGGGCGCATCCCGGCCCGGGCGCCATCCTGATCGGTCCGGAAGGCGGTTTCACCGATGCCGAACGCGCGATGATACGCGAACATTCTCAAGCGATTGGCATCAGCCTGGGGCCACGTATCCTGCGTGCCGACACGGCCGCGGCCGCGGCGATCGCATTATGGATGGCGGCTGCGGGCGACTGGTAGCAAAGCTTGCTGGCGTCGCTGTTCATCCCCGCGTAAGGGCGCGCCATGACGACCAAGACCGTTATCGCCGAGGGCTCACCCCTCATCGAGTCGCGCGAGCAGCTGATCGCGAGTTTCGCCCGCGGGGAAAAGCCGCGCGAACGGTGGCGGATCGGCACCGAGCATGAGAAGTTCGTCTACAGCACGACCGACCATCACGCGCCGAGTTGGGGCGAACCCGGCGGCATTCGTGCGCTCCTGACAGAGCTTCAGCAATATGGCTGGCAACCCGTTGAGGAAGGCGGAAACCTTATCGCGCTGACCGGCTCGGACGGCAGCGTCAGCCTGGAACCCGCCGGCCAGTTCGAACTGTCGGGGGCGCCGCTCGACAACCTCCACCAGACCTGCGCCGAAACCGGCCGTCACCTCGATCAGGTGAAGGCCGCAGGCGAGAAGCTCGGCATCGGCTTCCTCGGCCTCGGCATGTGGCCCGACAAGACGCGCGACCAGCTCCCGATCATGCCCAAGGGTCGCTATGCGATCATGCTGCGCCACATGCCGCGTGTCGGCAGCATGGGCCTCGACATGATGCTGCGCACCTGCACGATCCAGGTGAACCTCGACTATGCGTCGGAAGCCGACATGGCGAAGAAGTTCCGCGTCGGGCTGGCCCTCCAGCCACTCGCGACCGCGCTGTTCGCCAACTCGCCCTTCACCGATGGCAAACCCAACGGCTACCTGTCGTATCGCAGCCATATCTGGTCGGACACCGATCCCGCCCGCACCGGCATGCTGCCCTTCGTGTTCGAAGACGGCTTCGGGTACGAACGCTACGCCGACTATATGCTCGATGTACCGATGTACTTCGTCTACCGCGACGGTCGCTACATCGATGCCGCCGGCCTGTCGTTCCGCGACTTCCTGAAGGGCGAGCTCAGCGTCCTGCCCGGCGAAAAGCCAACGCTGGACGATTGGAACGACCATCTGTCCACCGCCTTCCCCGAAGTGCGGTTGAAGACCTTCCTCGAAATGCGTGGGGCCGATGGCGGTCCTTGGGGCCGCATCTGCGCCCTGCCCGCCTTCTGGGTCGGCCTTCTCTACGACGACGCGGCGCTCGATGCGGCGTGGGACGTGGTGAAGGACTGGAGCCAGCCGAACGGCAGGCGCTGCGCGACGCGGTTCCGCGGATGGCGCTCGACGCGCCGCTGCCGGGTGGCGGACGGCTGGCCGATATCGCCGGCACCGTGCTCGACATCGCCCACGCCGGCCTCGCCGCGCGTGCGCGGATCAACGGCATTGGCGAAAACGAAACTGGCTTCCTCGATCCGCTGCGCGAAGTCGTCCGGAGCGGCAAGGTGCCCGCGCAGGTGCTGCTCGATCGCTACAACGGCGCCTGGGCAGGCGACCTGTCCCGCGTGTACGATGAGGCAAGCTTCTAAAACGGATCGACTGACCATTCCTCCCCCGCCAGGGGGAGGTGGCGCCGCGCAGCGGTGACGGAGGGGGAGGTAAGCGACACAACGGTTTCGTGTCCGCCCCCTCCGTCATGCCCATGGCATGCCACCTCCCCCTGGCGGGGGAGGAATTGCTACGCCCGTTGAATGTCGATCCGCCGCAAGAGCGCGTGCCTACCGCCCCAACGCGGCCCGCGCGATGCGCTCCAGTTCCGGGTCAAGCGGCGGTGGCGTCATATCCACCGCGGCCTCAAGCTGGTCGGCGACCTCCGTCAGCGCGTGAATGCGCGCCGCCTTCTTGTCGTTGCCGTTGACCACCGTCCAGGGCGCGCCGCCCGTGTCGGTGCGGGCGAACATGTCGTGCATCGCGGCGAGATACTCCTCGCGTTTGGCGCGGTTGCGATAATCCTCCAGCCCCGTCTTCCACCGCTTCCACGGATCGTCCAGCCGCGCCTCCAGCCTCTTGTCCTGTTCCTTCTGCGACACGTGGACGAACAGCTTGACCAGTGTCGTGCCGCCCTCGGCCAGCTCCGCCTCGAACGCGTTGATCGCATCATAGCCCGCACGCCATTCGGCCTCGCTGGCAAAGCCCTCGACACGCTCGACGAGCACACGGCCGTACCAGCTGCGGTCGAACACGATGATGTTGCCCGGCTTGGGCAGGCGAGTCTGGAAGCGCCACAGAAATCATGCGCCTTTTCCTCCGCACTCGGTGCGGCGATCGGATAGACCTCGTAATAGCGCGGGTCCCATTCCGCGGCGAGCCGCTGGATGATGCCGCCCTTGCCCGCCGCGTCCCAACCTTCCAGCATCACGACCGCGCGGCGGCCATGGACGATATGGGCGACGAGGATCTGCTCCAGCCGCTCCTGCAGCGCGGCGAGGTCGCGCTTGTAATGGCCCTTATAGGCCTGCTTCTTCTCGTAATCGCGCAGGTCGATCATGCGTCGGTCCGTCCTTTCGCTCCTAACCCTCATCAGGAACGTGAACGCTCCAGTCGCCGCGACGACGCAGGACGAACCAGTAATAGGCCGCGGACGCGACGATCTGCGCGCCCGTCATCAGCAGGCCGGGCCGCCCCTCGCTCGCGTCCTGCCAGCTCGTCCACACGACATAGGCAAGCGCGATCAGCGTCACGACAGGGGCCAGCGGATAGAGCGGCATCCGATAGCGCGCATGCGCCGTCGCCCGGGTCCGCCGCCCGACCATCGCGGCGATCGCGATGCCGGCGTAGATCGCGACGAGGCCCGGTCCCGCTCAGCACCAGCAACAGCGTCAGCGGCAGGAAGCAGCAGGCGACACCCACCCCGCCGACGATCAGCGTGCCGACCCAGGGCGACCCGAAGCGTGGGTGAATGCGCGTCATCCACAGATCGATCGGCCGCCCACAGCTGCCGTCGCGCGCGGTGCCGTAGAAGAAGCGCGAACAGGCCAGGATGCAGGCGATGATCGCGTTGACGATCGCGATGACGACGCCGATCGCGGTCGCATCCGCCACCCAGCCGTTACCGCGCAGCCGCGCGATCAGCCCGAACGGGTCGCTGGCGGTGGTCAGCGCATGCAGGTCGGGCGCGCCCATCAGCACGGCGATCGTCGGGACGATTTCGAACAGCAACGTCAGGACGAGGCTCGCCAGGATCGCCCGCGCAATCAGCCGCGACGGCTCCTTCATCTCCTCACCGAAATAGACCGCGGCACCATAGCCGTTGAGCGCGAAGATCGCGATCGAGGTGGCAAGGCCGATCCCCGCGGCCGATGCCGGCACCATCGCGCCGCCGTCCGGCATCACCGGCGCGGTCAGCAGGATGGCGAACGGCCGCACCACGTCCGACCAGCCTAGCGCGGTGACGACGAGCAGCGCCAGCACCTCGCCCGCGAGAAACAGACCGGTGATCCACGCATTCACACGGATTTGCAGCAGCGCGATCAGCGTCGATGCCGCGACGACCGCGATCGCGACCGGCACCGTCGGCAGGCCCGGATAGACGGTGGACAGAACCGCACTGATCCCCAGTGCCGCAGCGGGCGGAAAGAACAGATTGTTGAAGACGTTTTACGCCCAGCATCACGAATCCGGACAGCGGCCCCAGCGTCTTGGCGACGGCGACATATTCGCCGCCTGCGACGGGCCAGGCGCTCGACAGCTCGGCATAGACGAAGGCCGTCGCGACACAGACGATCCCCGCCAGGATCAGCGCCCAGATCGTCCCCCGTTCCCGCCACCTGCAACATGCCCGGAATGATGACGAACACCGACGAAGCCGGCGTCGCCACCGACAAGGTCAGGAACAGGACACCCATGACACCGAGACTGCGGACGAGCGGGGCCGGCCGTGCCGGAAGCAACTGATCGTCTAACATGACCCCCCACGTCTAACCCCGGGGGCCTAGTGACATGGTTAACGGAGCGAGGGAAGCGACGGAATTGCGCGGCTTGCTACTCGCTTTGGTTTTTGCAGGGCGTGGTAGGGCGGTGCATCACCTGAAGAGGACGATGATCCATGCCCTATGAAAGTCCCTGGCAGCAGCAGCGCCGATCGAGCGTCGCGGACGAGATCGACTATGAGATCAAGGGCCAGGAATTGCAGTTCCTGGAGATCGAGCTCGACCCCGGCGAAAGCGCGGTGGCAGAGGCGGGCGCGATGGTGTGGAAGGACGCCAGCATCGCGATGACCACCGTGTTCGGTGACGGCAGCGGCGCGAGCGGCGGCGGCTTCATGGGCAAGCTGCTCGGCGCGGGCAAGCGTCTGGTCACGGGCGAAAGCCTGTTCACCACGGTCTTCACGCATGAGGATACGGCAAGGCACGCGTCGCCTTCGCCTCGCCGACGCCGGGTTCGATCGTGCCGCTGCGCCTGTCGGACCTGGGTGGGCAGCTGATCTGCCAGAAAGACGCGTTCCTCGCCGCCGCGAAGGGCGTGCAACTCGGCATCTATTTCCAGCGGCGGGTCATGACCGGGCTGTTCGGCGGCGAAGGCTTCGTGATGCAGTCGCTGACCGGCGATGGCTGGGTCTTCGTCCAGATGGGCGGCACCGTCGTCGAGCGGACGCTGGCGCCGGGCGAGGAACTGCACGTCGATACCGGCTGCCTCGCCGCGATGACGCCGTCGGTCGAGTTCGACCTCGTCACGGTCGGCGGTGTGCGCAGCGCATTGTTCGGCGGCGAAGGCCTGTTCTTCGCGCGGCTACGCGGACCGGGCACGGTCTGGATCCAGTCGCTCCCCTTCTCGCGCCTCGCGGGCCGCATGATGGCGGCCGCGAACGGCGGCGGTCAGAACCGCGGCGAAGGATCCGTGCTGGGCGGTTTCGGAGATTGGGTCGGCGGGAACGATTAGTCGGACCTGCGTCCGACGCCCCAAAACTCCTCCCCCGCCAGGGGGAGGTGGCGCCGCGCAGCGGTGACGGAGGGGGAGGTCGGCGACACATCGGTTTCGTGTCCGCCCCCTCCGTCATGCCTGCGGCATGCCACCTCCCCCTGGCGGGGGAGGAATTGTCGTCTTTCCGTTGCCAACCTCGACAAAGCCCGACCCGCCGTCGCAGGTCGACCAGCCGCGCGAAGCTTACCCCGCGCTCGGCGCCACCGCCTTGTCGACGTTGACCGTCGGCTGCGGCGGGGTCGCCTGACGAATCGACAGCTCGCGCAGCTGCTGCACCGACGCGGGCGACGGCGCCCCCATCAGCAGGTCCTCGGCGCGCTGATTCATCGGGAACAGCGACACCTCGCGCAGGTTCTGCGCGCCGCACACCAGCATGACGATCCGGTCGACACCGGCGGCCATGCCACCGTGCGGCGGTGCGCCATATTGGAACGCGCGATAGAGGCCGCCGAAGCGCTCTTCCACGTCCGCCTTGCTCAGGCCGACCAGCTCGAACGCCTTCACCATCAGCTCCGGCGACTGGTTGCGGATCGATCCCGACGCGATCTCGTACCCGTTGCAGACGAGGTCGTACTGATACGCCTTGATCGTCAGCGGGTCCCTTGTTCTCCAGCGCATCCATGCCACCCTGCGGCATCGAGAACGGGTTGTGCGCGAACTCGACCTTCTTCGCGTCCTCATCATATTCGTAGAACGGGAAGTCGACGATCCAGCACAGGCGGAACGCGCCCTGCTCGATCAGGCCGAGCTGGTCCGCCACGCGCGTGGCGTGCGGCACCGGCGAGCTTCGCCGCAGCCTCCGCCTTGCCCGCCGCGAAGAACAGCCCGTCATCCGGCCCCAGCCCGAGCGCGGCATAGATCGCCTCCATGCCTTCGGTGCCGTGGTTCTTGGCGATCGGCCCACCGAACTCGCCGCTTTTTGCGCGTGACGTAGCCGAGGCCCGCATGACCCTCGGCACGCGCCCATTCGTTCATCTCGTCGAAGAACTTGCGGCTCTTGTCCGCCGTCTTCGGCGCCGGAATCGCGCGGACCACGCCGCCGCCCGCGACGATCTTCTCGAACAGGCCGAAGCCGCTCTGCGTGAAATGCGCCGACACGTCGGTGATGATCAGCGGGTTGCGCAGATCGGGCTTGTCGCTGCCATACTTCAGCATCGCTTCGTCGTGCGGAATGCGCGGAAACTGGCCGCTCGGCGTCACGCTCTTCCCGTCGGCGAAGGATTCGAAGATGCCGCCGATCACCGGCTCCATCGTCTCCCACACCTCTTCCTGCGTCACGAAGCTCATTTCCAGGTCGAGCTGGTAAAACTCGCCCGGCAGGCGGTCGGCCCGCGGGTCTTCGTCGCGGAAGCAGGGCGCGATCTGGAAATAGCGGTCGAAGCCCGCCACCATCAGCAGCTGCTTATACTGCTGCGGCGCCTGCGGCAGCGCGTAGAACTTGCCCGGATGGATGCGGCTTGGCACCAGGAAGTCGCGCGCGCCTTCCGGCGACGAGGCGGTGAGGATCGGCGTCGAATATTCGGTGAAGCCCACGCCTTCCATCCGGCGGCGCATTTCGGAAATCACCTTGGTCCGGCGCACGATATTGGCGTGTAGCGTCTCGCGGCGCAGGTCGAGGAAACGATACCGCAGGCGGATGTCCTCAGGGTATTCCTGCTCGCCGGCGACCGGCATCGGCAGCTCGTCCGCGGCCGACAGCACCGTCGCACCGCGCGCGAACACCTCGATCTCGCCCGTCGCGAGGTTGGCATTCACCGTGCCCGCCGAGCGCGCCTTGACGCTGCCATCGATCGTCACGACCGATTCGACGCGCACCTGCTCCAGGATGGCGAGCGCGGGCGAATCGCTGTCGGCGACGATCTGGGTGATGCCGTAATGATCGCGCAGGTCGACGAACAGGACGCCGCCATGGTCGCGCTTGCGATGCACCCAGCCCGACAGGCGAACGGTATCGCCGACGTTGCTCGCGGAGAGCGCGGCGCAGGTGTGGGTACGATAGGCGTGCATGATCGTGTCTTCTTCAGGCCGGGGTGACGGGGATGGATGACGGATCGCATCTTCACCCATCCCCTATTTGTCAACCCGCGCGGGCGGTCTATGGAGCGTCGGATGCATATCCACCCGTTGATTACCGACAGCGCGACGCTCGCCAATCTCTGCCATCGCCTCGCCCAGGCCGACTTCATCACGGTCGACACCGAGTTCATGCGTGAGAGCACCTATTACCCTGAGCTGTGCCTGATTCAGATCGCCGACGTGAACGAGGCTGCCGCGATCGACCCGATGGCGCCGGGGCTCGACATGACGCCGCTGCTCGATCTGCTCGTGAACAATGAGGACGTGCTGAAGGTCGTCCACGCCGGCGGGCAGGATATCGAGATCATCTACAATCTGACCGGCAAGACACCGCACCCGCTGTTCGACACGCAGGTTGCGGCGATGGCGCTGGGTCAGGGCGAACAGATCGGCTATTCGAATCTCGTCGACAGCTGGCTCGGCATTCAGGTCGACAAGGGTGCGCGCTTCACCGACTGGGCGCGCCGGCCGCTCGATGCGCGCCAGATCGAATATGCGATCGGCGACGTCACCCACCTCGCGCGGATCTTCCCCAAGATGTTGGAAACGGCTGCGCAAGACCGGCCGCGGTGTCTGGCTGGACCAGGAAATGGAGCGGCTCGCCGATCCCGCCAATTACGCCAACGACCCCGATCAGGCGTGGAAGCGCGTGCGCATCTCGGGCCGCAAGCCCGACGTGCTGGGCCGGCTGAAGGCGCTCGCCCGCTGGCGCGAGCTGGAGGCGCAGGGCAAGGACCTGCCACGCGGCCGCATCGTGAAGGACGAGACGCTGGGCGACCTCGCCGGCCATCCCCCGCGGCGCCAGGCGGACCTCGCCAAGGTGCGCGGCCTGTCGGCGACCTGGGCGTCGAACGATATCGGCGGCCGACTGATGGCGGCGCTGGAAAGCGCGGCGCCATTGTCCGCGGACGAACTGCCCCCGCGCGACGATCGCAAGCCGGGGCTGGGCAAGGACGGCGCGCTGGTCGCCGATCTGCTGAAGCTGCTGCTGAAGATTCGCGCGCGCGACATCGACGTCGCCTCCCGCCTGCTGGCCCGATCCGATGAGCTGGAGGCGCTCGCCGCCGGCACCCGCACCGGCTTGCCGATGTTGGAAGGCTGGCGATTCGACCAATTCGGTCGCGATGCGTTGGATCTTGTCGAAGGTCGACTGGGTTTTGCCGTACAGGGCGGCAAGCTCACGATGACGCGGACGGAGGAAGCGGGATGACGACACGGGTCTGGACGCTGGCGGCGCTGCTGCCGATCGGTCTTTCCGGCTGCATGACGATGGCGCCCCCGCCACCGCCCGCCGGCCCGTGCGTCGTGACCGAAGAGGCACGCATCCGCTACGCCGGCGTCAAGTTCCGCGAACGCATGCGGGATGCCATCGAATATGAGACGCACTCGCGGATTTCCCGCGTGCTCCGCCCCGGCGATGCCGCGACGATGGATTTCCGACCCGATCGCCTCAACATCCTGCTCGACGACATGAACGAAATCAGCGGCCTGAAATGCGGCTGACCGGATAAACGGCCCACTCAAAGTCCTCCCCCGCCAGGGGGAGGTGGCATGCCGCAGGCATGACGGAGGGGGAGGCAAGGGCAGCGCGTCGTTGTCAGGAACATCCCGCCCCCACGTCAGCCCCCCGTCACCCGCTCCAGTGAACCACCGACTTCCGCCCCAGCGCCGCGGCCAGCGCCGCATGCCGCCGCTCGACCGTCTCCGCATATAGCGCGCGATCCGCATCCTTCAGCGCCAGCGTCACCTGCCCGGCATCGATCGACAGCGCGGATCGCTGCAACGGCCCCGCCAGCCCACCGCTGAACCGCTGACCCAACCGGATCGCCAGACCCCAGCGAATCGCACAGGCGATCTGCGCATCCCCCGCCAGCCCGCCAAGCAGCGGGTGCGGCGTCGTGCTGCCGCCCAGGCTGGTATGCAGCGCCTGCGCCAGCATCGCGCGTTCGGACGCCTCGATCGCCACCCAATTGCCGTGCAGTGCGATCTCGAACCCGCGCTCGTCGCGAAACTCGGGGTTCGCACGCCACCCCACGTCGGCCAGCAGGCAGGCGGCATGGCGAATGCGCGCCAGATGCGGCGGATCGGCGGCGAACAGCGGCGCGATCCAGTCGCTCAGCAGATCGCCATGTTCGGGAAAGCGCCCCAGCAGCCGCCCCTCTTCGCGCGCGGCGACGATCAGCGGATCGAGGCTGCGGGTCTGGCGGTCGAGCGCACCGTACAACAGCCCCTCGCGCAGGCCGAAGCTCGATGCCACCGCGCTGGACGATCCCAGCTCGCGCAGCACGATGCCGAGCAAGGCGGTGGCATCGCCAAGCTGCGACGCCCGGCCTGCGGACATGCCGGGAATTTCGCGCAGCCGCTGCTTGGACATGTGCGCGATGCTGCGGCCGAGGCGTGCGACCGTCTCGGGCGCCAGCGCATAGCCATGGATGATCGGCAGCGGAAAATACGTCAGGCTCATGTCGAGTCGCGCCAGTGCGCGCCACGATCCGCCGACCATGTACAGCGGCAGCCCCCTGCCCCGCCCGTTCCACCCGGCGTCGCGGATCAGCTTCGAGACATGACGGTCCAGCCCCGGGCGGCCGCCCCGCCGCAGCGCCGCGATGCGCAGCACGCCGAGCGGGAACGAGATGCGATCGGTGACGGTGCCGGCCACCACCCGCACCAGCTCCAGACTGCCGCCGCCCAGATCGCCGACGATCCCGTCCGCATCGGGGATGGCGGACAGGACGCCGAGCCCCGCCGCATTCGCCTCCTGTTCGCCGCTCAGCAGCTCGACCTGGAGGCCAAGGTCACGCGCGGCGGCGATGAAGTCCCCGCCGTTCGACGCATCGCGCACCGCGGCGGTCGCCACGGTGCGCACCGTCGCCTCCATCTCGCGCGCCACCGCCGCGAATCGGCGCAGCGCCCCGATCGCGAGGCTCATGCTGTCAGCGTCGATCGCCCCCGTCGCGGCCAGGCTGCGGCCGAGGCCTGCCATGACCTTTTCGTTGAACAGTGTCGCCGGCACGCGTGGGTGCCCCTGATACACGACCAGGCGAACCGAGTTCGATCCGATGTCGATGATGCCGGTACGGGGAAAGGCGCGGCTCATGGGCGAGCGAACCCTTCGCCCCAATCCCCCGTCACCCCGGACTGGTTCCGGGGTCCACCGATCCGCAAGGAGGGCGTTCGCGCCTCATGCCGCCCCCCTCGCCGCAGAGTGGTCCCCGGAACGAGTCCGGGGTGACGAAGGATGTGGGGCAAGCGCGTACGATCCATCACCCGATTGTGGCCGCTGAAGGGACGAGCAACAACCCTAACGCCGCCGCCGAAGCGCCAAAGTGGGCACCGCATTGCTTTCCGCCAGTGCCGCACCGCGTCCGGACAGCGACGGATTGTTCATGAAATAGCGGTGCAGGTTGAACGGCTTGTCGCCCGGCTCGTCGCGCACGTATCGGCCGTCCGCCTCCAGCTCCCAGCTCTGCTCGGTGTCGATCAGGTTGGCGACCATCACTTGGTCCAGCACCTGGTCATGCACCGTCGGGTTCTCGATCGGCAGCATATATTCGACGCGCCGGTCGAAGTTGCGCGGCATCCAGTCGGCGGACGAGATGAACACATGTGCATTGTCGTTGGGCAGCGCCGCGCCGTTGCCGAAGCAGAAGATGCGGCTGTGCTCCAGGAAGCGGCCGATGATCGACTTCACGCGGATGTTCTCCGACATGCCGGGTACGCCGGGCCGCAGGCAGCAGATGCCGCGGATGATCAGTTCCACCGCGACGCCCGCGCCGCTCGCCTCGTACAATTTGTCGATGATGATCGGGTCGACCAGGCTGTTCATCTTCGCCCAGACCGCGCCGGGCTTGCCGCTGCGCGCATTGGCGATCTCGACGTCGATCTGCTCCAGCAGCGTCTTGCGCAGGTCGCGTGGGCTGAGCGCCAGCTTGGTAATATCGGTCGGTTCGACATATCCCGTGACGTAATTGAACATCTGCGCCGCATCCCGCCCCATCCGCGCATCCGCAGTGAAGAAGCTGAGGTCGGTGTAGATGCGCGCCGTCACCGGGTGGTAATTGCCGGTCCCGAAGTGGCAATAGGTGCGGAACTGCCCGCCCTCGCGCCGTACCACCATCGACACCTTGGCGTGCGTCTTCCACTCCAGGAAGCCATAGACCACCTGCACGCCCGCCCGTTCCAGCGCGCTCGCCCACAGAATGTTCTGCTCTTCGTCGAACCGCGCGCGCAACTCGACGACTGCCGTCACCGATTTGCCCGCCTCCGCCGCGGCGATCAGCGCGTTGATGACGGCCGGCTGCTTGCCCGCGCGGTACAGCGTCTGTTTGATCGCGATGACGTCCGGGTCCGCCGCCGCCTGCTTCAAGAAGGCGAGCACCACATCGAACGTCTCGTACGGGTGGTGGACGATGATGTCCTTCGCCCGGATCGCCGCGAAACAATCGCCGCCGAATTCGCGGATACGCTCGGGAAAGCGCGGCACGAACGGCAGGAATTTGAGGTCGGGCCGATCCTCGTCGATCACCATGTCGAGGTCGCCGATGCCGAGCAGATTGCCGCTTTCGGTGACGATCGCATCCGCCCCGCCCAATTCGTTGCGGAGCACGTCGGCCAGCGCATCGGGCATGCCCGTTTCCAGCTCCAGCCGGATCACGCGGCCGCGACGGCGGCGCTTGATCGCATTGGCGAAATACCGGACGAGATCCTCGGCCTCTTCATCGATCTCGATATCGCTGTCGCGCAGCACGCGGAACGCCGCAGCGCCGACCAGCGTGTATCCGGGGAACAGCACATAGGCGAAGCGCTTGAGCAGCGCCTCGATCGACACGTAGCGCGCGACCTCGCCCGGCAGGCGCACGAAACGCGGCGCGCTGGCGGGGATCATCACCAGCTCGCGCACCGGCTCGCCGTCCGAATCGCGGACCACGTCGAACATCACCGACAACCCCTTGTTCGGGATGAACGGAAACGGGTGCGCCGGATCGAGCGCTTGGGGCGTCAGGATCGGGAAGATTTGCTCGCGGAAATGCTGCTCGAGCCACACCGCGGCCTCGGCATCCACCTCGTCGCGGCGCAACACATGGACGCCCGCCTCGTCGAGCGCGGTGCGCAGGTCGCCCCACACCGCCTGCTGGCTCGCCATCAGCGAATCGGCCTCCGCAGTGATCGCGGCGAGCTGCTGCGCGGGCGTCAGGCCGTCGGTCGAGCGACGGTCGACGTCCTTCAGCTGCTGCCCCTTGAGGCCAGCCACGCGCACCATGAAAAATTCGTCGAGGTTCGTGCCCGAGATCGACAGGAAGCGCAGCCGCTCCAGCAAGGGATGCGATCCGTTACACGCCTCTTCCAGCACCCGCCGGTTGAACGCCAGCCACGACAGCTCGCGGTTGAAATAGCGATCGTTGACCTCGGGGACGAAGGGATCGTCGTCGGCGTCGGTCAGATGGGCGAGATGGGCTGGACGAGTCATGATCAGGTCATAGGCAGCAACGGTTGCGGTTGCGTGACGATCCCTGCCGCGGTCAAAACAGTCCGCGCGAGCGGGATCGACAACCGCTTGCGGCTTTCGAGGACCTCCTGATCCAGCGCATCGACGACGCGCTGGACGATAATGTGACTGCGCTCGATCCGCGTGCTGAGCCAGGTAACGAGATCGGGCCGCGCATCCAGGCCGCGGCGCTGGAACAGATGGTCGAGCAGCGCCGCGATCAATTCGTCATCGGGCGGCTGGATCGCCGCATGCGGGCTGGCGGCGAGCCGCGAGCGCAAGTCCGGCAGCCGCACCGCCCACAACGGCGGCAAGGCGTCCGCGACGATCACCAGCGGACGCCTTTCCGCCTGCGCCTGGTTCCAGGCGTGGAAGATCTGCGCCTCGGGCACGTTCTCCGCATCGTCGATGATCGTGCCGTTGCTCTTCGCTGCGAAGATTCGCGCGAGCAGGCTGCGGCCGGACTTGCGCGGGCCGGTCAGAACCGCCGCCATCACCGGCCACGTCGCCCAATGTTCCAGCGTCTGTGCGGCGCGGGCGTTGGAGGGCGTCACGAGAAAGGCGTCGTCGCGGGGGTCGGCGGGCCACCCCAACGGCAACGCGAGCTGATTGGTCATCGCGTCAGCCTGCGGGGTTGGTGTCGGCCGGCAGGTTCGGCGGCAGCAATTGCGGCGCGCGGCGGATGCGCAGCGTCTGGCCGCTGCCCGTCACCTGCAAGCCCCGCACCTCCAGCGCCGCGCGCAACGCATCGGGATCGCCGTCATAGGTGACCCGCATCAGCGACACACCACCCAGCGCCAGGCTGGTGGTGGAGGCGGAGCGGACGCCGGGGATGCCGCGCACCAGTCCTTCGGTATTCGCGACCGCGCTCGCACTCGGCGTATCGAATTGGAGCGTGATCGCGATGCCAGCGCTCGCGGGCGCCGTATCGCCGACGATCTCGGCCAGCGTCTCGCCGCTCGTATCGTCGGTCGTCGGATCGACGACGGGTTCGGGCTCGGGCGGCGGCGACAGCGTGGGGTCGAGCCCCAGCGCGCCACCGCGCAGCGCCTGCTGGAACAGCCCGTCCATCCGCGTCACGCCGGCATCGAGCAATTGCGGCAGGCCCGCCGCCGTACCGACGCGCAGCGTGAAGCTGCCGAGCAACTGATTGTCCGGCCCGTGCCGTGCCTGGAACACGCCGATGATCGGCCCGCCCGGATAGCTGCGGTACAGGCGCACGACCGGGATTAGGATGTCGGACGCGCCATATTGATCGATGATCGTGCGCCACCAGCCGCGCCCCGGCCGCCCGATCTGGCCCGCATTCAGCAGCAGCGAATCGGCGCCCGTGCCCGATGGGCGGACATAATCGATCGTGCTGTTGCCCGTGCGGAAGCGCGCCCAGGCCTCCTGCCAGTCGTTGCGCTGTTCGAACACCGTCTCGACGCCGCCCGATATCTGCAACGGCACGAGCAGCATCGGGCGCGACCGGTCGAATAGGCGCTGATGCCCAGGATCGACGCCGCCCGGCCGCGGTCGAACAGCACACCCAACTTGGCGATATAGCGCGTCGGCCCCAGCTGTTCGTTTTCGACGACGATGCCGACACGATCTGGTCGAGCGCATTGTCGGAAATCAGCGCGCCGTCGCGCCCAACCGGCGCGACAGTTGCACCCACGCCTTGCGCTGCGCCAGTCGCCAACCGCCCAGGCGTGCGGCCTCCGCCGTTTTCGCCGCGACATCGACCGTGACGCCGCTCACCTCGAAATCGCCCGAACTGTCGACCGGCGCGACCCCGCGCCCACCCTCGATCTGCGCAAGCGCACCCGCGCCAAAAAGGAGTGCGGCACCGGCCAGCGACGAGAACAGGGTACGGACACGCATCGTGCCCGCCTTTTGGCGAAGCGCGGCCGGTAAGCCAAGCGGGATGTGATCGGGCGGCGCCTTGGGGGAGACGCAGAGGGGCGGTCCGGGCGGGGCCTGCCAGCATGCTTCTCCCCAGAACGATCGCGAAACGGGAATGACGCTCGCGAATTTTGGGTTTCGAAATCAGGTGTGAAAGATCGTCGATCTTACACAGCGGCCGCCGCTACGGCGTGACTATCTTCAAAGAGCCGGAAGCGAACGATCTGACCGTCCTCGACCGTGAAGTCGAAGGCGAATTCCGTCTGTATGAGTTTCCCTGTATTCCTCACCCGCGAGGCGAGCTCACCAAGCACAACGACCCTGTTTTCGGTGGCCAGCATATCCGTAATGTCGAATTTCTCGGCTATAACCTGTTGACGAAGTTCACGATAAAAGTCCGCTACGCCAGCACGACATTGCTTGCGTCCGATCCATGGGACGACGTCGACGTCGCCCGCCACGTACCAATCGACATCCTCGCGGACCAACTCGGCAATATGCTCAGGAGGATCACCGGATGCGTTTCGGCGGAAGAACTCCTCAACCGTCGCCTTTGCGGAGTTGGCCATAGCGTCCTCGTTATGCTGCGTCGCATCGGAAAAGCTATGTTGGCGACCCGTCAGGGTCAACGGCCTGTACGGGTGTTTCAGTCTTCTCCGAGTGGGAACGGCGACGGACACCCGCCGGGCGAATTATGTACACCTCCAACTCTGCGCTGATCGGAAGCCCGGTGGCGCGTCTGAGCGAACTTCAGCCGTCACGCCCCCCTGTCCTACACGCCGATCATCCCCTACATCGGCGTCATGTACTCGACCGGCGCCCACCTCCCCCATCGCGACATTGGGGCAGGGGGGGGTGGGCATTTCGAACGACACGTGTCGTCCACTTCGTCCACTTCCGCGCGCGAATTTCGGCGATCCCGGCCCGTCCGCCCCACCCGAATCGCCCGCCCTCGCACCCGGCGCCGGTTCGGCATTGCCACCGCGCCGGACAGATCGTAGCAGGCTGGCCGGATGAGCACCGAGCCAGCCTCCCCCGTCGACCAGTCCTACACCTATGCCGATGCCGGCGTATCGATCGCCGCGGGCAACGCGCTGGTCCGCGCGATCGGGCCGCTCGCCAAGGCGACGCGGCGGCCGGGCGCGGATGCCGATCTGGGTGGCTTCGGCGGCATGTTCGATCTGCGCGCGGCGGGCTTCACCGATCCGCTGCTGGTCGCGGCGAATGACGGCGTCGGCACCAAGCTGAAGCTCGCGATCGAATGGGACCGGCACGAAGGCGTCGGCGTCGATCTCGTCGCGATGTGCGCCAACGATCTGATCGTACAGGGCGCCGAGCCTCTGTTCTTCCTCGATTATTACGCCACGGCGAAGCTCGACAACGGCATCGCCGAACGCGTCGTCGCCTCGATCGCGGAGGGCTGCCGCCAAGCCGGCTGCGCGCTAATCGGCGGCGAAACCGCGGAAATGCCCGGCATGTATGCCGAGGGTGATTACGATCTCGCCGGCTTCTGCGTCGGCGCGGTCGAGCGCGATGCCGTGCTGACCGGCCAGACGATCGCCGCGGGCGACGTCATCCTCGGCCTTGCCTCGTCGGGCGTGCATTCGAACGGCTTCTCGCTGGTCCGCCGCCTTGCCGCGGATCGCGGCTGGAAGCTTGACCGCCCGGCGCTCTTCGACGCCGACCGGCTGCTGATCGACACGCTGATGGCGCCGACGCGCATCTATGTCGCATCGCTGCTGCCGCTGCTCCGCGAGCGCCGGATCAAGGGCCTCGCCCACATCACGGGCGGTGGCCTGCTCGAAAACATCCCGCGCGTCCTGCCCGACGGCACGCATGCCGTGGTCGACGCCGATGCGTGGGAGCAGCCGCGCCTGATGGCGTACCTGCAGGCGCAGGGCGCGATCGAACCGGAGGAGATGGCCCGCACCTTCAACTGCGGCATCGGCATGGCGGTGGTCGTCGCGGCGGACCAGGCGGAATCGGTCGCCGCAGCGCTGACCGCGGCCGGCGAAACCGTCCACACGATCGGCCGCATCGACGCCGGCCCGCGCGGCTGCACCGTGCGCGGCAGCACCGAAACGTGGAGCGCGCGCGCCGACTGGACCGCCACCCACACCCATGGCTGACGGGGCGATGAAGACCGTCGGCATCCTGATCTCGGGCCGCGGTTCGAACATGATGGCTTTGGTCGAATCGGGCGTGCCGGTCGGCCTCGTCGCATCCGACAAGCCTGATGCCGCGGGCCTCGCCTGGGCGCGTGAGCAAGGCCTCAAGACCTTCGCCCTGTCGCCCAAGGGGATCGGCAAGGCGGCCTATGAAGAACAGGTCGACGCCGCGCTGCGCGAGGCGGGCTGCGAGATCGTCGCGCTCGCCGGCTATATGCGGCTGCTGTCGAACGATTTCGTGGCGCGCTGGCGCGATCGTATCGTCAACATCCACCCTTCGCTGCTGCCCAAGTATAAGGGCCTCGACACCCACGCGCGCGCGATCGACGCCGGCGATGGCGTGGCGGGTTGCTCGGTCCATATCGTTACCGAGGAACTGGACGCTGGCGCCCTGCTCGGCCAGGCCGAAGTACCGATTTTTGCCGGCGACACACCCGATACGCTCGCCGCGCGCGTTCTGGTCGCCGAACATCGCCTGTATCCGCAGGTGCTCAAGGAGTTCGCCAGCCGATGACCCCCGAATTGACCGACGCGTCCACCCCGATCGACCGCGTCCGCGCGATCGCGCTGCTTTTGCCCGAGGCGGAAGAACGCGACGAGGGCGGCCTCCCCGTCTTCGTCGTCGATGACGTTCCCTTCGCCCAGCTGACCGACGACGAAACGGTGTGTGTCCGCACCGCCGATGCCGAGGAACAGGCCGACGCGCTGGAAAGCGATCCCGACGCCTACGAGCCCGCCGATGATCTCGGCCCCGAGCCGTGGATCGGCATGACGCTGGGCGGCGACCCGGACTGGACGCTGATCGAGGATCGCATCGCGCACAGCTGGGAACTGGCGGCGCCCGAACGCCTGCTGGAGGCCGGCGGACGATGAGCGGCACTGGCGGCAGCAGCGAAACGCCCGATCAGGCGCAGACGCGCCGCCGCTGGATCACGCTGGCAGAGGTGGTCGCCGTCGCCGGCGTCATCATCGCCGCGCTCACGCTTTACAACAGTTGGCAGGAACGCCGCGACGCCGCCGCCGACAAGGCGGTCGAGGCGGCGAGCGCGACGCGTGACAAGACCCGTTTCGTGCTGCGCGGCACACCGTCGAAGGACAAGAGCCAGATCGTCCTCGCCAAGACGGAGGCGCATCCGCTTGGTGACGTCCGCGTCACCTTTCCGACCGCACTCGACGTCGGTCCGCAGGATGCCGTCGACCAGACGATCGAATCGCGCTGGTTCGAAAAGGCGCTGCGCAAAGCGACCGATGGCGGCCCCGACGCGCAGAGCGGGCGGCTGCCCGTGCTCATCCGCTACACCTATTTCACCGACGATCAGCCGACGACGCGGCAGGCGGTCTACGATCTCGTGTGGGAAACGCATGGCCGCCCACTGCGCGGCCGCGTGGTCGAGCTGATCGACCTGCGCCTGCGCGAAACCGGCGGCAACCAGGCGCGCATCGACGCTTTATGGACGAAAGATCATCCCGCCACCTGAGGCGCCTCGACCGGCGCGGGTGCCGGCGTGCCAAGCAGCCAGCGGAGGAACCGCGGCACGGCGCCATGCCGCCCCATCCAGTCGCTGTACGCGCGATACGTCGGGTCAAGCCCCAGATGCCGTTCCTCGGTCTTCGCCCGCCAATAATAGACGCCGCTCACCACTCCCATCAGCAGCGTCGCACGGATCGCATCGACCAACGAACCCGTCGTCAACAGCGGCAGCGTCGACAGCCACCAGAACAGGTTCTTCGACAGATAGGCCGGATGCCGCGACCAGGCATAGGGCCCATGGGTCAGGATGCCGCGATGCGTGAGGTTGGAAAAGCGCAGGCCGAACGCCACCGTCGCCCAGGCATAGATCACCGTCAGCACGACCAGCACCGCGCCCCACAGCCACAGCAGCGCCGGATGCCCGGCAAACCAGCTGCTCCACTCCTGCGTCCCCGGATGATAATCCAGCGGCCCGCCGGTCTCCATCATGATGAACGGCGGATAGCAGATCAGCGCCGCGGTCCACGCCGCTGCAAATGGGTTGGCGCTGCGGATATGCGAATCGAGCGGCCGCAATGTCAGTACATAGCCGACGGTCGCGAAGCTGACGTCGATCACGAACATCAGCGCGATCAGCCAGCTCGCCAGCATGACCGGGTCGTTCAGCCGCGTCAGATCGCTGCGGATGAAGCTGCCGTAATTGCCCGGCACCACCGCCAGCATGAAGGCCAAGAAGAACGCCTTCACCCCCCAGCTGCGCATATGCCCCCAGATTGCCTCGCGCTCGACCCCCGCCTGCCCGGTCAGCCACGCGCCGACATGCCAGCTGCCGTCGCGCGGCTGCTCCAGATAGCGGTCCAGCCACAGGACATAGGGCACCGCCAGCAGTGCGACGATCGGCATGCCCCAGCTGAAGCACCACATGGCAAAGGCGAAATTGCCCTCCCAATAAAAGCGCCCCATACCATAGATAATGCCAATCACTGCCCAGGTCGCGAACAGGCCGGCAAGCTTGGTCAGGCTGATCTCCCGCGTCTCGGCGAACGGCCGCGGACAGCCCCAGGCAATTCCCGTCGTCGCATGACGATGCACCTGGTCGACGAGCAGCGACCACAGGATCATCGGCGCAGCGCAGGCGACCAGCGCGACCAGCGCCGCATAGGGTCCGTCCATGCCGATGCTGCCCGCAAAAACCAGCCACGCGCCCAACCCCGAAAGGCCCGCCAGCCCCACGCCATGGCTGACCGCGGACGGCGGGCGATGATCGGGCGAGGACGCACAATCAGGTACAAGGTCGACAGACATGGCCCACTTCTACCGTGCGAACGGTAATCAAGCCATGAACCACGCTGCCGCTTGCACCGCACGCAGGGCGACGATAGATAGGCCCCCACGCGACGATCGCCGGGCCCCAGGCCCCTGCCAGCGTCATGCGGGTATAGCACAATGGTAGTGCAGCAGCCTTCCAAGCTGAATACACGGGTTCGATTCCCGTTACCCGCTCCATCCCTCCCCATGCGCCGCCCATCATTCCGGTTGCGCTCCGGCATGATGGGCGCGGGCGTTCCCCTGTCAGTCCTTCGCCGTCCCCGGTTCGGCCATGGCACGGTGGCGCTCCGCGAGTACGGCGTTCGGCGTGACGTTCGCGACGGCGGACTGGATCTTGTTTTTCCAGCCCGACACGATCTGTGCCTTGCCGGCCATCAGCGCATCCCAGCCATCGCGGGCGACGTCGGCGGGGTCGCTCTTCTTCGGATCGCTGCCGACCGACGTGTCCAGCATATCGCCACGCGCGAAGAACTCGGTGTCGACGGGGCCGGGCATCAGATTGGTGAGCGTGACGCCGTCCGCATCCTTGATCTCGTTCTGGATCGCGGCGACGAAGCTGTCCACGAAGGCCTTGGTGCCGTTGTACACCGCCTGGAACGCACCGGGGATGTAGCCTGCGATCGAGCCGGTCACCAGCACCTTGCCCGAATTGCGCGCGACCATGTCGGCCAGCACCTTTTGCAACAGATAGCTGGTGCCGACGATGTTGGTGTCGACGACGCGGCGCCAATCTTCGACGCGCTGCTCGAGGAAGGCATGACCAAGTCCCCGGCCGGCATTGGCGCACAGCAAGTCCACCGGCCGCCCCTCCGCGGCCTCGAGCAGTTCATCGACGCCCTGCAGGGTCGACAGGTCCGCCTCAATGGAGCGTACCTCGGTGCCGAACTGGCGAAAGTCTTCCGCCGCCGCTTCGATCAACGGTTCGTCCGCGACGACCAGGATGTCGTAGCCGTTTTTGGGCCGCCAACGTGGCGAGCTCGAAGCCGATGCCGGTCGAGGCGCCGGTAATGATCGCAAAGGGATGTGCCATGATGTCGCGTTCCTTATGAGGTGGCGGTCATGCCGGGCTTCAGCACGATCTTCGTCGTCTCGTTCTGCTGGTCCTTGAACATCTTGTAGCCCTTGGGCGCGTCCATCAGCGCATGCGGTGCGATATCAGGAATTCGGTATCGATCTTGCCCTCCAGGATCGCATTCAGGAGTGCAGGCATGTAGTGCTGGACGTGGGTCTGACCGGTCTTCAGCGTCAGCCCCTTTTCCATGAACGCGCCGAGCGGAAATTTGTCGACGAAGCCGCCGTAGACCGCCGGCATCGACACGCGTCCGCCCTTGCGACAGGCGATGATCGCCTGGCGGATCGAATGCGGCCGATCGGTGCCGAGGAAGGTCGACGCCTTGATCTGATCGATGACGTTGTCGACGAACATCCCGTGCGCCTCCAGGCCCACGGCGTCGATCACCGCATCGGGACCGATGCCACCGGTCATTTCCATCAGCGCATCATACGTCGCGCTATCTTCGAAGTTGATCGTCTCCGCCCCGAAGCGCTGGCGAGTTCCAACCTATGCGGGAAATGATCGATCGCGATCACGCGCTCGGCCCCCATCAGGAACGCCGATTGCACCGCGAACAGCCCCACCGGGCCGCAGCCCCAGACCGCGACGGTGTCGCCGGGTTCGATCTGTGCATATTCGGCCGCCTGCCAGCCGGTGGGCAGGATGTCGCTGAGGAACAACACCTTGTCGTCCTCCACCCCGTCCGGGATGACGATCGGCCCGACATCGCTGAACGGCCACGCGGACGTACTCGGCCTGCCCGCCCGCATAGCCGCCGGTCATGTGACTGTATCCGAACAGCGCCGACATCTCATGCCCGTACAGCTCGCGTGCGATATCCTGATTGTCGGGCGGGCAGGCCGTTGGGACAGGCGGAATATTGGTGCTTGCCGCAATGGAAGCAGCTGCCGCAGGCGATGGTGAAGGGCACGACGACGCGCTGCCCCTTCTTCAGCGTCGACTTCGCGCCGACCTCCACCACCTCGCCCATGAACTCATGGCCCAGGACATCGCCGGCCTTCATCGTCGGGATATAGCCGTCGTACAGGTGCAGGTCCGATCCGCAGATTGCGGTGGAGGTTACCTTGATGATGCAATCGCGCGGGTTGACGATTTCCGGGATCGTCGACTGTATCCATGCGGACGTCATGCTTGCCGTGCCATGCGAGCGCTTTCACAGCCCCATCTCCTCGAATTGCTGGAGCGTCATGGCCGGCGTGGCGATCTCGCCCGCCTCCATCAGCTGCTTGAAGCGCGCCAGGTCGCGACGCGCCCTGATCGCGGGTTCGCGCTGGAACATCTTGGCGATGACCTTGCCAATCACCCCGCCGGGTGGATCATAAGCGATCGTCGCGGTGACGACCGTCCCGCGCGGCCCCAGCATCACGGAACGTAACACGGCCCGAGTTGGGCACGTCGGCACCGGGTTCGGACGACCAGGCGATCAGCCGGTCCGGTTCTTCCTGCGTGATCCGCGCGTCCCACGACACCGTGGCGCCGGCGGGCGCCTTCACGGTCCAATGCGACATCTTATCGTCCGTCACCTCGATCGAGATGACATTCTCCATGAAGCTCGGCAGGTTCGCGAAGTCGCGGAGTAGGCATAGACCTCGGCCACCGGCCGATTGATCGTCACGGCCGTTGCGATCGCGGACGAGCCCTTGGCAATCGATCAGCGATTCGGTTGCAGCATCGGCGGCATCGCCATGTTTCGACGTCGTCGGTGGCGCGTCGTCGCGTGGATAGGTCATCTCAGCTCCCTCGAGAAGAGGGGCACCAACCCGACGTAGCAACCAGCGTTCCAGTCGTTACGCCCGTAGATTCAACTAGATAAGTCTCTTTTCGGCGTGCGCCGCATGCACGCGGGCATCCGCTGGCGGACGACGTCGCTGTGATGGTGAGGAGCGATCCGGCGGTGGGGATCGGCCTTCCCTGCGTCGGGAAGGATGGTGGACAGGGCTGGATTCGAACCAGCGTACGCTTGCACGGGGCAGATTTACAGTCTGCTGCCTTTAACCACTCGGCCACCTGTCCAGATGGGAGCTTCGCCGAAGCGAGGCGGCCTATTGGCGTGGGGCGACGCGCCTGTCAACGCCGCTTTGCCCACAAAACTGTGCATAAGCTGCACAGCTTGCGTGCTCCGCCGTCGCGGCCTAGCAGGCCGGCGATGGACTTACGCCCCCTTCCCCTCCGTGTCCGGCGGCCTGCGCTGATGGCGCGCCGCGGCCATCGCCCGTCGACGGGCACCGCCAATCGCCCCAAATTCTGGGGTCGCCATCCGGTGACGGCGGCGCTCGCCAACCCCAACCGCACCGTACGCAAGATCTGGGGCACGCGCGAGGCGCTCTCGTCGCTCGACCTGCCGCCCGCGATGCGGTCGGTCTATGCCGACGCCGCGGACCTCGGTCGGCTGGTGCCATCGGACGCGCCCGCACCAGGGCCTCGTCGCCGAGGTCGAACCGCTCGAAGAATGTGGCTGGCCGATCTGCTGATGGAGGGCAAGGACGATAACCGCCCGCTGATCGTGCTCGACCAGGTGACCGACCCGCACAATGTCGGTGCGATCCCTGCGCTCGGCAGCGGCGTTCGACGCGCTCGGGATCGTCACGCAGGACCGGCACGCACCGCCCCGAAAGCGGCACGGTCGCGCGCCTCGGCGTCGGGCGCGCTGGAAAACGGTGCCGTGGGTGCCGCGTCGTCAATCTGGCGCGCGCGCTGGAAGAAATCGCCGAAGCCGGCTTCTGGCGCATCGGCCTGACTGGCCACGACCGATCAGACGCTGGCCGAGGCGATGGGCACGCAGCGCATCTGCAATCGTGCTCGGCGCGGAAGGCGAAGGCATGCGCCAGAATACCGAGGCGCATTGCGACGAGCTCGCCAAGCTGCCGATCAGCGACAAGGTGGAAAGCCTGACGTCTCGAACGCCGCGGCGATCGCACTGTATGCGGTAGCGGCGCGATAAGGCCCAATTGAGCGTCGTCATCCCCGCGCAGGCGGGAATGACGACATTAGGATGCCGGTCCCCTCAATCCTCGCCGGCGATCGTCACCTTCAGGCCGTCGAGCGCATCGGTGAACGGCAGCTGGCACGACAGGCGCGAGGTGGCGTTGCGCTCGTCGCTCGAATCGAGCAGGTCGTCCTCGTCCGGGCTCATCGCGGGCAACTGATCGGCGAAGGCCGGGTCGACATGGCGTGGCAGGTCGCGCAGCTGCAGCAGCCGCCGCACAGCGCCAGCAGTTCGTCGATACCGGCGTCGCGGATGACTTCCATCACCGACAAACCGGCCTCGCCGTTGATTTCGCGTTCTTCCCCCTCGCGGCGTGACGACGATAAGCTTGGGCATGATAATCTTCCCCTAGAGTTGCCGCGGGCCATGCCTCGCCACCGCCCCAGGATCAAGCATGGGCCTGAGCGCCGAGCAAATCCGCGCGAGCATGGACGCCCTCGCCGCCGCCGAACCCGCCTTTGCCGCAGGCTCGCCCGCGTCGGCTATCCGCCACCACGGCTGCGCGCGCGCGGCTATATCACGCTGCTGCGCACGATCATCGGCCAGCAGGTGAGCGTCGCATCGGCGAACGCCGTCTATCGCAAGCTCGAATCCTTGGTGGGCGATCCGGGCGATCCGCATACCATCCTCGCGGCCAGCGACGAGACGCTACGCGCGGCGGGGCTTTCGCGCCAGAAGGCGGGGTATGCGCGCAGCCTTGCCGAGGAGGTGACGAGCGGTCGCCTGAACCTCGATGCGCTACCCGAGGATGACGAAGAGGCGATCGCGCAGCTCGTCCGCGTCAAGGGGATCGGACGCTGGTCTGCCGAAATCTATCTCCTCTTTGCCGAAGGACGGCCCGACATCTGGCCTGCCGGCGACCTCGCCGTTCAGATCGAAGTCGGCCGCCTGCTCGGTCATGACGCCCGTCCGTCCGAAAAGCAGGTCCGCGCGCTCGCGGAGGCATGGCGGCCGCATCGTGGGGCGCTCGCGATCTTCACCTGGCAATCATTACGGCGCCGGGCCGAGCCGCGCCGGTATAAACACGCTCGCTTCCGAATAAGATCGGGCGATTACATCTGATTAACACAGATCAGTGTATCGTCGTCGGAAGAGGCACGCTGCGTGAGAGGAGGCTTGATGACAACGACAGTCGATATCGCATCAGCCTCCGATCCCTTGTGGCATCGGCTGCTGTCGGGCGAGATCAAGCCGACCTATCGCTGCCTGGCCCTTCGGATCCTGATGATCCGGCTGACGCATGCCTATCGCGACGGGTCCGCCGACAAGGCGGACATCGTTGCCGAACTGCGCACCTTCTTCCGCGACAATGCCCGGTTCGCGGCCCCTGATTATGCCATCATCGCAGAGGTCAGCGCGCGATGACCATCAGC
>JARJFA010000031.1:0-125831 GCA_030345395.1 Prunus mongolica | reverse complement strand
TCGCGCTGCGTCACCGGCTGGGCGTGCGCCCCGTCTTCAAGCGGATCGACACCTGCGCCGCCGAGTTCGACGCCAAGACGCCCTACATGTATTCGACCTATGAGGCGCCGTCGTTCGGCGAGCCCGAGGACGAGAGCATGCCGTCCGACCGGCGGAAAGTGGTGATCCTGGGCGGTGGCCCGAACCGGATCGGGCAGGGCATCGAGTTCGACTATTGCTGCTGCCACGCCTGCTTCGCGCTGTCGGATGCGGGCTATGAGACGATCATGGTCAACTGCAATCCGGAGACGGTGTCGACCGACTATGACACGTCGGACCGCCTGTATTTCGAGCCGCTGACGGCAGAGGACGTGCTGGAAATCCTGCACGTCGAACAGTCGAAGGGCGAGCTGGCCGGCGTGATCGTGCAGTTCGGCGGGCAGACGCCGCTGAACCTCGCGCGCGCGCTGGAGAAGGCGGGGATTCCGATCCTCGGCACCAGCCCTGACGCGATCGACCTGGCCGAGGACCGCGAGCGGTTCGCGGCGCTGGTCAGCAAGCTGCGCCTGAAGCAGCCGGCGAACGGCCTGGCGCGCAGCCGGGACGAGGCGGTCGCCGCGGCGGAGCGGATCGGCTATCCGGTGCTGATGCGCCCCAGCTATGTGCTGGGCGGGCGGGCGATGGAGATCGTCGACAGCCTTCAGCAGCTTGACGATTACATCCAGACCGCGGTGCAGGTGTCGGGCGACAGCCCGGTGCTGATCGACCAATATCTGCGCGACGCGATCGAGGTGGACGTCGATGCGGTGTGCGACGGCGACGAGGTGGTCGTCGCGGGCCTGCTGCAGCATATCGAGGAAGCCGGCGTCCATTCGGGCGACAGCGCGTGTTCGATCCCGCCCTATTCGCTTGGCGCCGAGACGATTGCCGAAATCGAGCGGCAGACGGTGGCGCTGGCGCATGCCTTGGGCGTCAAGGGCCTGATGAACATCCAGTTCGCGGTTAAGGATGGCGAGGTCTACCTGATCGAGGTGAACCCGCGCGCCAGCCGCACCGTGCCCTTCGTCGCCAAGGCGATCGGCGCGCCCATCGCCAAGATCGCCAGCCGCGTCCATGGCGGGCGAGAAGCTCGCCGACATGCCGCCGATCGATCGCCACATCGATTATTATGCGGTCAAGGAAGCCGTCTTCCCGTTCAACCGCTTCCCCCGGCATCGACCCCGTCCTGTCGCCGGAAATGAAGAGCACGGGCGAAGTGATGGGCATCGACCCCGACTTCACCACTGCCTTCATGAAGTCGCAACTGGGCGCGGGCACCGTGCTGCCGACCGGCGGCACCGCCTTCGTCAGCGTGAAGGATGGCGACAAGCCGCATATCGTGCCGGCGGTGAAGTCGCTGCTGGCGCGCGGGTTCAAGGTGCTGGCGACCGGCGGTACGGCCGATTACCTCGAGACCGCGGGGTTGGCGGTGGAGAAGGTCAACAAGGTCGCCCAGGGGCGCCCGCACATCCTCGACCGGATCATGGACGGCGAGGTGACGCTGATCTTCAACACCACCGAAGGCTGGCAGAGCCTGAAGGATTCCAAGCCGATCCGGCAGGCGGCGCTGGCGCAGAAGATTCCCGTATTTCACCACGGCACCCGCAAGCGTGCAGGCCGCCGCGGCAATCGGCGTCGCCTCCCTTGAAGTCCGCCCCCTGCAATCCTACTATTCGCAGTCGCACAACTGATCCCGACATAATGACGTGATGTGCGGGGGCGGGCCGGACAACGGCCCGCCCGCGGGGATGAAGCAATTGGGGACTGACACATGGCGACCGTCGAAAAGATGCCGATGCTCCAGGAGGGCTATGAGAAGCTCACCGCGGATCTGAAGCGTCTGAAAGCCGAACGCCCCCTGATCGTCGACGCGATCGAGGAAGCCCGCGCGCACGGCGACCTGTCGGAAAACGCCGAATATCACGCTGCCAAGGAGCAGCAGGGCCAGAATGAGGCGACGATCGCCGATATCGAGAGCAAGCTGTCGCGCGCGCAGATCATCGATCCGCGCGAACTGTCGGGCGACAAGGTCGTGTTCGGCGCGACCGTGACGTTGCTCGACGACGACGACAAGCCGGTGAAGTACCAGATCGTCGGCGAGACCGAGGCGAACGCCAAGACGGGCCGAATCTCGTACAATTCGCCGCTGGGCCGGGCGCTGATCGGCCGCAAGGTGACGACGAGGTCGAAGTGTCGGTGCCGGCGGGCGACCGCTATTATGTGGTGTCGAAGGTCGAGTTTATCTGATCCGGTGTGGAGGTTGCGGGGTGACCCGCGCCTCCGTCATCCCGGCGCAGGCCGGGATCCATGGACACGGCGCCATTCGCGGTAGTGCGTCATCGCCGCCTCTTCGCTTCCATGGATTCCCGGCGTTCGCCGGGATGACGAGGGGGGCTCGCCTTTAGACGGAGCGCGGCTCGGCTTTTACGTCGTGGCTAGGTCTCATGTCGCGGCTCGTCGTCCGGCTGTTGATCGCACGACGCCATTTCACCCACGTCGTCATTCCCGCGGGGGCGGGAATCCATATGCCGTGCGGTTTCGGCTCCATCGCTGTCGTTAGCGTGTCTGGATTCCCGCCTTCGCGGGAATGACGGGGGTGGGGAGGCGGCGAGCCCGTGCGTCAGATTGGTTCTGACGCTGTGGCGCTCTGCATGTCTCAACCATGGTTTTCGTAGCGCGGACCCGGTCCGGGGCGCATCGGGGGCGAAGCGCCCCCGTCCGCTTACGCTTTGGGCGTCGTGACCAGGTCGGGTTCGAGCAGGCGGTGGAGGTGGACGACGACGAACTTCATCTCGGCATCGTCGACGGTGCGCTGGGCGTTGGCGCGCCCAGGCCTTTTCGGCGCTCGCATAGTCGGGGAAGATGCCGACGACGTCGAGCTTCGACGGATCGGCCCAGTCGAGCGTGCGGGGATCGGTAACGCGGCCGCCGAAGACGAGGTGGAGCTTGCTCATGCGCTGAGATTCCTGGGTGATGATTTTACCCCGCCGTCCCTAGCGTGTTGCGGCGCAATATTGAACCCCGGATGGCCGGGGTAGGGCGGGCCATCGGGCACCGTTTCGTCATTGCGATCGAAGCGCGGCAATCCGGAGCGTCTTGGTCCGGCTCTGGATGGCGTCACTTCGCTCGCAATGACGGAATTGGGCTTAGTCCTTGGCGCGGGCCGACTGCGCCGCGGCGGAACCTGCGGTTGTCGCGGCCTTGGCGATGCCCTGGAACAGCGACTTCACCTGATCCTTGGCGGCGTCCTTCGACAGGCCGGCGTTCTGGAGTTCGGTGGCGCCGGCTTCGCGGGCGGCGGCGACGGCGCTGCGGGCGCGCTCGCCAAGCGACCGGCCGAGCGGGGCGAGCAGCTGCTTTTCCTTCGCCGAGCGCGGGATGAGCGCACCGGCGAGGGCACCGATCGCGATGCCGCCGGCGACGATGGCGAGCGGGTTCGCCTCGATCGCGTCGGCGGTGCGGCGCGCGGCGTCGCTGGCCGCGCGCTTGGCATCGTCGAGGCGGTCGTGCACTTCTGCCTTGATGTCGGCGGTGGCGTCGGCGACGCGATCCTGGGTCTGGGTGTCGGTCATGGGTCTATCCTTTGCGTGGATGCGCGGGGAACGCGGATCAGTCCTTGGGGCCGAGGCCGGGTTCGTGATTGCGTTTGAAGCGATGCGGCTTGTCCTTCTTGCGGAACAGGCCGGCGAGGCGATGGCGGGCGAGGAACAGGCCGGCGACGGCGGTTACTCCGGCGACCGCACCGGGATTGCGCACCGCCGTGTCGAGGCTGGCCTGGGCCGCGGCCTGCCCCTTGTCGGCGACGTCGCGCGCCGCCTGCTTGGCGAGATCGCGCGGGTTGAGGCGAACCTGCAGCTTGCGCAACGTGCCCGACAGACGTTCACGCGCCGCGGCGGCTTCCGCTTCGGCGTCGAGCAGGCGGGTGGCGGGATCGGTCACAGCTGCTTCTCCGTGGCAGGGGCGAGGCGGCTCTTGCCGACGAGGGCGAGGCTGGCGGCGATCGCGAGCACCGCCATCACGACGGCGAGCGTCGCGAGGCCCGGGCCGATCAGCGTCGCGAGCGTCAGGACGGCCCCGACGAGCGCCGTGATCAACGCGGCGAGCGCCAGCACCCCGGCGACGACGAAGAACACAATCGCGCTGCGATAGGCGCTGACGCGTTCGCCGATCCGCGCCTTCACCACCGCCACTTCGGCGCTGGCGAGACCGCGGGCGTCCTCGACGAGCTGGCTGACGAGGTCGGTGATCCCTTCCTCGCCAGCGCCCGCGGTTTCAATTGTCGGCAAGACCGCCACGAGCCCCTTACGCCTTGTCGTCGAGGCCGGACTGGACGACCCGGGCGAGCGCGAAGCCCAGCGCCGCGGCGACGCCGATCGCGACGCCCGGGCTCTTGCGGACGAAGGCACGTGCGTCGTCGAGCAGCTCGTCGACGTTCTTGTCGCGGAATCTGGCCGGAGAAGTTGGAGACGACGCCGGCTGCCGAGCGGGCGTAGTCGCCATATTGCGCGCCGAGCTTGTCGTCGACCTGGCCCGCAGCGTCCTCAATCATCTGCGACAGCTGGTCGAGGCCGCCGATCGCGCGCTCCTTGCCGGTGTCGGCCAGCGTGCGGATCTTGTCGGTCGCCTGCGCGCCGTATTTCGCCGAATAGTCCTTGGCGGTCTGCTTCGCCTGTTCGACGCGGCTGGTCGCGCCATCGGCATCGCTGCTGGCGGTGGAGGAGAGGGTGTCGCCGTCGAGGACGGGGTTCAGATCGGTATCGGACATGGTGGCCCTTTCGTGACAGTCTCGTATCGAAGCCTCTAACCCCGGCCGACGACGGCCGGTTCCCTTGCGGCAGGCAATTGCCGCCCGCGCGGCGAGCGGGTAGAGGCCGCGGCATCTGAGCCCCAGAGGTAGGAGCATCGTTACGTGACCGCAATCATCGACATCCATGGCCGGCAGATCCTCGACAGCCGCGGCAACCCGACGGTGGAGGTCGACGTGCTGCTGGAGGACGGCAGCTTCGGCCGCGCGGCGGTGCCCTCGGGCGCGTCGACCGGCGCGCATGAGGCGGTCGAAAAGCGCGACGGCGACAAGAGCCGATGGGGTGGCAAGGGCGTCGACGATGCCGTCGAGGCGGTGAACGGCGAGCTGGTCGAAAAGCTGATCGGCATGGATGCCGAGGATCAGGCCGACCTGGACGCGGCGATGATCGAGCTGGACGGCACCGAGAACAAGGGGCGCCTGGGCGCGAACGCGATCCTGGGCGTCAGCCTGGCGGCGGCGAAGGCGGCGGCGGAAGCGCGCGGCATGCCGCTGTATAAGTACGTCGGCGGCGTGTCGGCGCACGTGCTGCCGGTGGCCGATGATGAACATCATCAACGGCGGCGAGCACGCGGACAACCCGATCGATTTCCAGGAATTCATGATCGTGCCGGTCGGCGCGGAGAATATTCTGGAGGCGGTGCGCTGCGGATCGGAAATCTTCCACACGCTGAAGAAGGCGCTGCACGATAAGGGTCTGGCCACGGGCGTGGGCGACGAGGGCGGCTTCGCGCCGAACATCGCCAGCACCGAGGAAGCGCTGGGCTTCATCATGCAGAGCATCGAGAAGGCGGGCTATACGCCGGGTGACGACGTGATGCTGGCGCTCGACTGCGCGGCGACCGAATTCTACAAGGACGGCCGCTACAACATTTCGGGCGAGGGCAAGGTGCTCGAAAGCGGCGCGATGGCCGAATATCTCGCCGACCTGACCCGTCGCTACCCGATCTTCTCGATCGAGGACGGCATGAGCGAAGACGATTGGGAAGGCTGGAAGGCGCTGACCGATCTGATCGGCGACAAGGTGCAGCTGGTCGGCGACGATCTGTTCGTCACCAACCCCAAGCGCCTGAAGCGCGGCATCGAGGGCGGCTATGCCAATTCGCTGTTGGTGAAGGTCAACCAGATCGGCACGCTGACCGAGACGCTGGAAGCGGTGAACATGGCGCAGCGCAACCGCTACACCGCCGTCATGAGCCATCGTTCGGGCGAGACCGAGGACGCGACGATCGCCGACCTGGCGGTCGCGACCAACTGCGGCCAGATCAAGACCGGCTCGCTGGCCCGGTCGGACCGGCTCGCCAAGTACAACCAGCTGATTCGCATCGAAGAAGAATTGGGCGACTCGGCACGATATGCGGGCCGGAGCGTTCTGAAGGCTTGATCCCGGACGGGATGCAAGCGAGGATGTAAACCATGGCGCGGGCGGTAACGGCACGGAAAGGCACGAACGGAGGACGGTCGAACCCATCGACCGCGTTCCGCAAGGTCATGCGTCGTGCTGCGCTGCCCGCGCTGGGCTTCACGATCATGGCGTTTTTCGGCGCCTATGCCGTCCTGGGGCCGAACGGCATCCTGGCCTATGGCGATTACAAGAAGCAGCTGGCGCGGCGAGAGGTGCAATATGCCTCGCTCGACCAGAAGCGGACGGTGCTGCAGAACCGCGTCGCTCTGCTGGATCCCGACCATGCCAATCCGGATATGGTCGACGAGATGGTGCGCAAGGAACTGAACGTGGCGCATCCGGATGAGGTGATCGTTCCGCTGAAGTAGGGGCAGTCGGCGCGTTGGGTGCGTTTGGGGGGGTATGCCGCGAGCAGGCAGTTGTCGTCGTTGATTTCCGACCCTCACGCGCTCCGTCACCCCGGACTTGTTCCGGGGTCCACTCTGCGGCGAGGGGGGTGGTTTGAGCCTCTTGCCGTCCCCCTGCGGTCCGGTGGACCCCGGAACAAGTCCGGGGTGACGGGGTGGGGTTTGTGAGGGGCGGGCCTCTATGAAGGCCCCTTATTATCGAAGCGCGGCCGGATCCCTCCGCCGCCGTCACTCCTGCGAATGCGGCGGTCCGAGGTCGGTGTCGCCGCCTTTGTCGCGTCCTTCGCCGCCGGTCTGTGGGTAACCGTCGCCGGCCGCGGCGTCGCTGCTGAAGTCTTCGCCGGGGTTGCCGCCGCCGGCGCCGCTGCCGCTGCCATGGACCGCGCCGGTCTGAGGGTCGAACGAGGCGCGCAGGCCGTTTTCGGGCGGCAGGTTCGGGTCTTGCGGCGGATGCGGATCGCCGGGGCGGGCGGCGACGGTGCCGCTGGGGGTCTGGCGACCGAGGTCGGATTCGCGGTCGCGATGATAATCCAGGCCGTAGTGGCCGGCATCGCGATCGAAGGGATTGCCGGTCGTGTCGCGGCCGGGATCGACCTTGCTGGTGTCGGGCATCGGTGCCTCCTGTCAGGGGATGACAGGTAACGCGTTGGGATCGCGGGCGTATCCCGTCGGACATCAGGGGCGGCGCGAGCGGCACAAAATCGGCGCAATCCCTATGGTCGGCAAGGCCACCATTCTTTTAATACCGACCGGTACGAAAGCCGTTGACGGCGCCACGATCCGCTTTTATACCGCTTGGTATAGAAGATGACGAGGCATTCATGTTGCGAGGGACCGCAGCGCCGGATGAAGAGCCTTCGCCATCTCCATCGAACGACACTGACGATGCAGCGCGCACCGTGCCCTTTGGCGCGGACGGGAGGCCTGCGGCTCGGATAAAAGGGAGTGACACCATGGCTTTTCTCGCTTTCGCCGAACCGGGCAATGCCGGCTATGCCCGCGTGAGCGCCCAGGGGCTGGCCGCGGACGCCCCGCGAGTGACGGCGCCGATCGAGGACCGCCCGGTGCTGAGCGAGCTGGAGCGGTCGGTGATCGGCCTTGCGCGCGGTGACGGCCTGTCGACGCTGCGCCAGCCAGGGCGGCTGTCACGCGGATTGGAGCTGGTGTTCGGCGTGCGGATCAGCCCGATGCTGGCCGATCCGAAGCTGGAGGCGCTGCGCCGGGTCGCGGTGCTGAGCTGGAAGCGCGGCTATGCGATCGCCTCGGCCGAGGTGAAGGCCTTCCTGGCGGCCGGTTACTCGCCGGCGCATTACGAGCTGGTCGTGGATACGATCGCGGCGGCGCGGCAGGCCGAAAGCCGGCGCGGACGGCGCTGAAACTCCTTTTGTCTAACAAATTGACGGGTCGGGTGTAGGCCGATAGTCATGGCCCCAGCGCGCAGGGACGCGTCGGGGAGAGATGCATGAAGACGATGCTGAGGCTGCTGCTATGCTCTGCGCTGGCGGCGGCGGTGCCTGTGGCGGTAGATGCGCAGGATGCGACGGCGACAGCGACGGGGCCGACCGATATCGTATCGGTGCGCGGCGACCATCCGGGGCCCAAATACGATCGCCGCCTGTTCGGCCAGTTCGCCGAGCATCTCGGCACCGGTATCTACGGCGGCATCTGGGTCGGGCCGGGCAGCAAAATCCCCAACGTCCGTGGCTATCGTACCGACGTGCTCGACGCGCTGAAGGCGATCCGCGTGCCCGTCGTCCGCTGGCCGGGTGGCTGCTTCGCCGACGAATATATCTGGCGCGAGGGTATCGGCCCGCGCAACAAGCGCCCGGTCAAGATCAACACCCATTGGGGTGGCGTGACCGAGGATAACGCGGTCGGCACGCACGAATTCATGGACTATTCCGAGATGCTCGGCGCCGACGCCTATGTGTCGGGCAACGTCGGGTCCGGCTCGCCGCGCGAGATGGCGGAGTGGGTCGAATATATGACCTCGCCGACCGGATCGACGCTGGCCAAGGAGCGCGCCGCCAACGGCCGCAAGACGCCGTGGAAGCTGCCGATGTTCGGCATCGGCAACGAATTGTGGGGCTGCGGCGGCAACATGCTGCCCGACTATGCCGCCGACGAGACGCGCAAGTTCGCGACCTTCGTCAAGACGCCCGAAGGCGTGCCGATCATGAAGATCGCGAGCGGCGCGAATTCGACCGACTATAACTGGACCGACGTCATGATGCGCAAGGCGGGCACCATGATCCAGGGCATCGGCGTCCATTATTATACCGTCCCCGGCAGCTGGGAGCATAAGGGCGCGGCGACCGGCTTCAGCGAAGACGAATGGGCGGTGACGATCTCCAAGGCGCTGAAGATGGACGAACTGCTCCAGGAGCATTCGCGCATCATGGACAAATACGATCCCAAGAAGAAGGTCGCGCTGCTGGTCGACGAATGGGGCACCTGGTACGATCAGGAACCGGGATCGCATCCGGGATTCCTGTATCAGCAGAACAGCCTGCGCGATGCGGTGGTGGCGAGCCTGAACCTCGATATCTTCGCCAAATATGCCGACCGGGTGCGCGGCGCGAACATCGCGCAGATGGTCAACGTGCTGCAGGCGATGATCCTGACCGACGGCAACCGCATGCTGAGGACGCCCACCTATTGGGTGTTCGACATGTACAAGGATTATCAGGACGGCACGGTGCTGCCGGTCGAGGTCGCCTCGCACTGGTATACGCGTGGCAAATATGAGGTGCGCGCGGTCAGCGCGAGCGCGGTGCGCGGCACCGATGGCGTCGTCCATGTCGGGCTGACCAACGTCGATCCCAACCGGGCGACGACGGTGACCGTCCAGCTGGCCGGGCTGGCGGGCAAGAGCGTGACGGGACGCGTCCTGACCGCGGCGACGATGGATGCGCACAACACCTTCGATGCGCCCGATACGCTGAAGCCGGTGGCGTTCACCGGCGCGAGCCTGGGGGCGAACGGCCTGCTTTCGGTGGCGCTGCCGGCGAAGTCGGTGGTGATGCTGGACGTCAGGTGAGGGGGACGGCACCGCTTTCGTCACCCCGGGCTTGACCCGGGGTCCCGCTTCTTCGGTCGAGGCGAGAAGAAGCGGGACCCCGGCTCTTCGGCCGGGGTGACGGAAGAGGTTACGCGTAGGGCGGCTGGTGGAAGCCGGCGGGCGAGAGCGTGAAGATCTCGCAGCCTTCGTCCGTGATGCCGATCGAATGTTCGAACTGCGCCGACAGCGAGCGGTCGCGCGTCACCGCGGTCCAGCCGTCGTCGAGCAGCTTCACGTCGGGGCGGCCGATGTTGATCATCGGTTCGATCGTGAAGATCATGCCGGGCTTGAGTTCCGGCCCGGTGCCGGGCTTGCCGACATGGACGACTTCGGGCGCGTCGTGGAACAGCAGCCCCAGGCCATGGCCGCAGAAATCGCGGACGACGCCGTAGCGGTGCTTTTCGGCATGGCGCTGGATCGCATGCGCGACGTCGCCCATGTGGTTGCCGGGCTTGGCCTGTTCGATGCCCAGCATCAGGCATTCGTAGGTCACTTCGACCAGCCGCTTTGCCTTCAGCGGCACGTCGCCGATCAGGTACATGCGGCTGGTGTCGCCATGCCAGCCATCGACGATCGGCGTGACGTCGACGTTGACGATGTCGCCCGACTTCAGCGTCTTTTCGCTGGGGATGCCGTGGCAGACGACGTGGTTGATCGAGATGCAGGTCGAATGCGTGTAGCCGCGATAGCCTAGGGTCGCCGGCACGCCGCCGTTCGCGGTGACGAAGTCGTAGATCAGCCGGTCGAGTTCGGCGGTCGTGACGCCCGGCACCATGTGCGGCACCAGCATGTCGAGCGTTTCGGCGGCGAGGCGCCCGGCCTTGTGCATGCCGGCGAAGGCGGCGGGGCCGTGGAGCTTGATCGCGCCGGTGCGCCCTTCCGGCGCGTCGGAGGTGACGGTCACATATTCGGTCATCGCGCGTATATAGCGTGGCGAGCGTCATTTTGCGAGGTAAAGCGGGTCACATGGAGCAGGAACGCATCTGGACCGCCGCGCTGGTCGTCATCGGCGACGAGATTCTGTCGGGGCGCACGCAGGACAAGAATGTCGCGCAATTGGCCAGCTGGCTGAACGTGCAGGGCATCCGCCTGGCCGAAGTGCGCGTGGTGGCGGACAAGACCGCGGCGATCGTCGAGGCGGTGAACACGCTGCGCGCGCGCAACGACTATCTGTTCACCACCGGCGGGATCGGGCCGACGCATGACGACATCACCGTCGATGCGATCGCCGAGGCGCTGGGCGTGGGCGTCGAGCACCATCCGGAGGCGCTGGCGACGCTGGAGCGCTATTATGCGACGCGGGGCGGGCTGACCGAGGCGCGGGCGCGGATGGCCCGTGTGCCGGCGGGGGCGGGGCTGATCCCCAATCGCGTGTCGGGCGCGCCGGGGATCCACGTCGAGAATATCTACATCATGGCGGGCGTGCCGCATATCACCGCGGGGATGCTGGATGCGCTGACCGGCACGCTGGAGGGCGGCCGGCCGGTGGTGTCGGGGACGATCGGCTGCTGGGTCGCGGAGAGCGAGGTCGCCGATCTGCTGCGCAACGCCGAGAAGGCGCATGAGGGGGTGTCGATCGGTAGCTATCCGTTTTTCCGCGAGGGGCGGACAGGGGCGAATTTCGTCGTGCGCAGCGCGGATGCGGGGGCTGGTCGAGCGGTGTCTGGCGGATTTGACGCGGGAGCTGGAAGCGACCGGGCGTGCGGTGGTGGCGGAGGGGGATTTAGTCTTTCCGGTTTCCCCTCCGTCACCCCGGCCGAAGAGCCGGGGTCCCGCTTCTTTTTCTTCGGTCCGACGAACGAAAAAGCGGGACCCCGGGTCGAGCCCGGGGTGACGGAGAGAGTGGGGTGACGGAGGGGGTTAGCGGGTGAATGCGCCCACGTCCGCGATCGCCAGCTTCTGCGCCGGGACTGCGGTCGCGGCGAAGGTAAGGCGCAGGTAGCGGACGGGGCGGGGGCTGGTGAACGGAATGCGCTGCGTCGAGAGGGCGTAGGCGATGTTCTGGAATTCGCCCTGCGCCGCCGGGGTCCAGGTCTTTGCCGTCGGTGCTGGTTTCGGCGGTGTAGCCGCGCGGTGGGGCGCTGACCTTGTCGGGGTGGCGCCAGGGGGTGAGGCTGAAGCCGGCCACCGTCTGCGTCTTGCCCATGTCGAGCGTGACCGACGCCGGTGTCGTGGTGGGCGCGGACTGGCTCCAGACGGTGGAGCCGTCGCCGTCGAGCAGGGCTTCGGCGCCGGGCGCGGTGGCGGTGACGACTGTCCAATCGCGCGGCGACAGGACGGCGGCCATCGTGGCTGGGCGGTGCGGCCACCGGAACCGGCGCGACCGCGAGGAACAGCGACAGCTCGCTGATCGCGGGGCAAGCGGGTGCTTCGAGGATGACGAGGCGGACGCGGCGGGCGGTGATCGGCTGGGGCAGCCGGATGATCCGCTGCGCACCGATGCATTCGTGGGTGGCGAGCCGCTGCCATGCGCCGCCGACCTCCGCCTCGACCGCGAAGCGGGTGACGCGGACGCCGAGGGGCAGGTATTCGCGGATGCGGATGAGGTCGAAGCGGCGGCCGGGCGGCAGGTCGAGCGTCAGCGTCGGCGTGGTGACGCCGTCGGGGGTCGACCAATAGGTGTCGCGGTTGCCGTCGAGAACCTTGGCGGGCGCGAAGGCGGGGCCGCGGGTTGCCGAGGCGCTGGCGACGGCGCCGGTCGCGAGGTCGGTCGCAAAGCTGCCGCGGATCGCATCGCCGAAGCTCTTGAGCACCGCGACGTCATGATCGGGCAGGCGGCCGCGGCGATCGGGCGGCAGGTTGAGGTGCATGTTGGTGCCGCGCGCGACCGATTCATCGAAGAAGCGGATCAGGCGCGCGGGCGTCTTCACCTTCGAATCCTCGTCGGCGTGGTAGAACCAGCCGGGGCGGATCGAGGTGTTGGTTTCCGCCGGCCACCACAAGGGCGCGCCGCGCACGCCGCTGTTGCCTTCGGACTGGACATAGGGGTGGTCGGGCATGGTCGGCCAGCAGGGGTCGCCGGCGATGCGTCTTCGTTGCCGACCCAGCGGATGTCCGCGCCCAAGGGATCGAAGGTGCAGGCCATCGGCTGATGCTGATGGACCAGTGCGATGATCGAGGGCCAGTTATAGTATTTGGGCGCGTCGATCGTGCGGGTTTCGCGCGCGCCGCCGTAATAGCCGTCGCCGCCATTGGCGCCGTCGAACCAGAATTCGAAGAGTTCGCCGTAGCGGGTGCAGAGTTCGACCACCTGCTTGCGATAATAATCGATATATTCGGGGCGGCCGTAGCCGGCGTGGTTCCGATCCCAAGGCGATAGGTACAGGCCGAACAACAGGCCGTGGCGGCGCGTCGCCTGTTCCATTTCGCGGACGATATCGCCCTTGCCGTTCCTGTAGGGGCTGTTGCGGATGACAATGTTCGGTCAGCATCGTCGGCCACAGGCAGAAGCCGTCATGATGCTTGGCGGTGAGGACGATGCCGGTCATGCCGCCCGCCTTCGCCGCGGCGACGATCTGGTCCGCGGAGAAATCGGTCGGGTTGAAGAGCTTCGGGCTTTCGTCGCCATAGCCCCATTCGCGATCGGTGAAGGTGTTGATCGAGAAATGGACGAAGGCGTAGCGTTCGCGCTTGTGCCACGCGAGCTGACGCGTCGAGGGCGTAGCGCCCCAGGGCTTGGGGGCGGCGACCGGGGTCGCGGCGAAGCTGGGGGCGGCGGTGGCGGCGCTCGCGGCGAGGCCGGAGGCGATCAGGGTGCGGCGGGAGAGGTCGGTCACGGGGTGGCTCGGGCTGGCGGGCGGTTGTGAAAGCGGGAGGGCGCGGCATACTCTTCGTCACCCCGGACTTGTTCCGGGGTCCACTCCGCGGCTGGGGGCGGGGCTGGAGCCTCTTGCCTTCCCCGTGCGGCTCGGCGGACCCCGGAACGAGTCCGGGGTGACGGGGTGGGTTTGGAGAGGGATCACGCCAGCTGGCGACCGTTGGAGGGTGGGCGGTCGGCCTTGGCTTGGCCGAAGGTCTTCACCGGCGTCTTGCTCATCGTGAAGACCAGGCGCCCGCCCTTCATCAGGTCGGCGTGGGCGATCCAGTTCTTCGTCCACGGTCGGCCGTTGAGCGTGATCGATCGGACGTAGGGCGTGTCGGCGGTGTTGCCCGGCGCCTCGATCGTCAGGCTCTTGCCACCGGGGAGCGCGATCTGCGCGCGTTCGAACAGCGGCGAGCCGAAGACGTACACCGCCTCGACCGGATCGACCGGATAGAAGCCGAGCGACGACAGGACGAACCACGCGCTCATCTGGCCGCAATCGTCGTTGCCGATGATGCCATCGGGATCGTTCTTGTACATCTCGGTACACAGGCGGCGGACCATCGCCTGCGTCTTCCATGCCGCGCCGGTGTAGGCGTACATGTAAGCGGCGTGCTGATCCGGTTCGTTGCCGTGCGCGTACTGGCCGACAAGGCCGGCGATGTCGGGCGGGGCGTTGGCGGGCAAGGTCGAGGGCGCGGTGAAGAAGGCGTCGAGCTGGCGTTCGAATTTCGCCTCGCCGCCCATATGCTCCATCAGGCCGTAGATGTCGTGCTGGTTGAGGAAGGTCGCCTGCCAGCCGTTCGCCTCGGTATAGTCGCGCCACCAGGGCTTGGGCATGTGGCCCAGCTGGATCGGATCGTAAGGCGCCCACCAGCTGCCGTCGGCGAAGCGCGGGCGGGCAAAGCCGATCGAGCCGTCGATGACGTTGCGCCAGTTGCGCGAGCGCTTGAGCAGGCGGTCGGCCTCCGCCGTCTTGCCGGCGGCGCGGGCGAGGTGCGACGAGGCCCAGTCGTCATACGCATATTCCTGCGTACGGCTGACGCTTTCGAACAGCTTGTCGGCGGGGACGTAGCCCATCGTGTCGTAGAGGTCGCGGCCCTTGCTGTTGTCGAGGTCGGGCGCCGCGAAGTCGAACGAGCGTTTGGCGATGCCGGGCCAGGCGGCGGCGTAATCGGCCTTGATGCCCTTCTTCTGCGCCTCGGCGAGGACGGAGACGGCGTGCCAGCCGATCATCGTGCCCGTCTCGACGCCCTGCAACGGCCAGCACGGCGGGCCGTAGGGGCTCTGCTGCGTCTGGCGGATGAGGTCGGCGACGAGGCTTTGCGCCTTGTCGGGCGCAACGATGGTGAGCAGCGGGTGGAGTGCGCGATACGTGTCCCACAGCGAGAAGGTGCTGTAGGCGGCATTGCCCTGCGGGAGCGTGTGCGGCTTGCGGTCAAGACCGATGTAGCGGCCGTCGACGTCGGAGAAGAGCGTCGGTGCGAGCAGGGCATGGTAGAGCGCGCTGGTGAAGATCGTGCGCTGATCCTCAGTGCCGCCTTCGACGCCGATCGCGCCAAGTTCGCGGGTCCAGCGGCCTTGCGCGGTGCGGCGGACGGCGTCGAAGTCCCAGCTCTTGCCCTCGGCGGCGAGGTTGGCGCGGGCGCCGGCGACGTCGACGCCGGAGATGCCGCAGCGGATGACGAGCGGGGCGCTGCCGGCGTCGTCGTAATGGAGCACGGCCTTGACGCGGTTGCCCTTCACGCCAGCTGCGTCCTTGGGCTGTTCGGCATCGGCGTCGCCATAGAAGGTGACGCGGTCGGGCTTGCGCGACAGCTGCATCGCGAAGTGGATGTGGCGGCCCTTGGCCCAGCGGTTGACGGTGCGGCTGCCGGTGAGCGTGCCGGCGGCGTCCATGTCGAGGCTGGCGTCGGTGACGAGCGGGGGATGATCGCTCTTGTCGAGGATCAGGTGCGACAGGTCGATCAGGACGTGTGCGGGGCCGGCGGGGAAGGTGTAGCGGTGGTAGCCGGTCCGCTCCGTCACGGTGAGCTCGGCGCGGACACCACTTTCGAGCGCGACGCGATAATAGCCGGGTTCGGCATGTTCGGCGGTGAAGCGCTGGCGGTAGCCGGCATCGGGGTTGTCGAGCGGGCCGGGGAGCAGCTTTACCGGGCCACGAGTGGGTACGACCAGCACGTCGAGCATATCGCCGATGCCGGTGCCCGACAGATGCGTGTGGCTGAAGCCCATGATCGACGTGTCGGTGCGGTGATAGCCCGAACACGCGTCCCAGCGCTCGACGTCGGTGTCGGGGGAGAGCTGCACCATGCCGAACGGGACGGTCGCGCCGGGATAGGTGTGGCCGTGGCCGCCGGTGCCGATGAAGAGGTTGGCGCGTGCCGGCGCGGCGGTCGCGGCGAAGGCGGGGAGGGGGAGGCTGGCGGCGGCGGTGCTGGCGAGCAGGGTGCGGCGGGTGACGCCCTCACCCTTCCCACCCGGCTGCGCCGGGCGGGCCCCTTCCCTCTCCCGGTGGGAGAGGGAAAAGACGCCGAAGGCGGCGAAGGGTGAGGACATCAGAAGGTCTCCTTGAGCAGGGCGGGCTTCGTCTTCGCGAGATGCAGGATCAGTTCGGCGAACAGGCCGTTGGCCCAGGCGAACCAGCTCCGCGTGAACTTGGCGGGATCGTTCCGGTCGAAGCTTTCGTGGATGAAGCCGGTGCCGCCGTCGGTGTCGCGCAAGGTCTTCAGACAGGCGCGGATCGTGGCGTCGTCGGTGGATGTCAGCGCACGGATGGTGAGCGACATCGGCCAGATCTGGCCTTCGCCGACATGCGGGCCGCCGATGCCTTCACCCGCCGTGCCTTTGAAGAACCAGGGGTTGGTGTCGCTCCAGCAGGCGTCGCGGGTACGCTGCCACAGCGGATCGGCGGGATCGACGCAGCCGAGATAGGCGAGGCCCGACAGCGAGGGCACGTTGGCGTCGTCCATGAAGAGCGCGTTGCCGAAGCCGTCGACCTCATAGGCCCAGACCTCTCGCCCGTCGCGCAGCCGCATCGTGCCGAAGCGGCGCAGTGCGCTTTCGATTTCGAGCGCCAATTGCGTGGCATCGCGGACGATGCCGCCGTCGTTGCCGGTTTCCTGCGCCACCGTGGCGAGTTCGCGCAGTGCGGTCATCGCGAACAGGTTGCTGGGGATCAGCATCGGATAGGTGCAGGAATCGTCCGACGGGCGGAAGCCCGAATGGATCAGGCCGTTGGGCCTGGTGGGGTTGCCATAGCCCCACAGGAGCGTCTCGGTCGGCTGGGGGGCGGAGCGGCGGAAGCTGTAGGGGCCGTGGCCGTCCATCCGCTGCTGTTCGCGGAAGGTCGCGATGCTGCGCTTCGCGGCGGCGGCCCAGGTGGCGTCGAACGGCGTCTTGTCGCCGGTGGCGCGCCAATATTGGTGGGCGAGGCGCATCGGGTAGCAGAGCGAATCCACCTCCCATTTCCGCTCGGCGACGCCCGGCTTCATCACGGTGTCGTCGTGCAGCGACCATTCGAGGTTCGATTTCGCCGTCGGGTCGTCCATGAAGGCGTTGGCGTAGCTGTCGATCAGGATGCAGCGCGCCTGGCGGGCGATCAGGCCCGTGAACAGGCGGCGCAGTTCGGGCGCTTGTCTGACGAGGTGGAGATAGGGTTTGAGCTGCGCCGAGCTGTCGCGCAGCCACAGGCATGGGATATCGCCGGTGATGACGAAGGCGTCGGGCTTGCCGTCGATGGTGCTCATGCGGACGGTGGTGTCGAGCGTGTTCGGGTAGCAGTTGCCGAACATCCAGCGCAGTTTCGGGTCGCCGATCTGTTTTGCGACGCGGGTGAGATCGCGCTCGACCGCGGGGCTGACGAAGCGGCGGTCGGCGGGGGCGGGGCGCTTGCTGGGGAAGGCGGGCGCGGCGAAGGCGGGGGTGGCGGCGCTTGCCGCGGTCGCTGCGCTGGCGGCGAGGAAATGGCGGCGAGAGAGGTTCGGAACGTCTGCCACACTTCCTCCGTCACCCCGGACTTGGTCCGGGGTCCACTTCGCGGCTGGGGGGAGGGCTTGAGCCTCTGGCCCGCCCCTCGCGGATGGGTGGACCCCGGAACGAGTCCGGGGTGACGGGGTGGGGGTGGAGACGTCGCGGGTCATTTCGGCAGGTCCGTGTCGGTGCCGGTCACGGCGAAGTCGAACCACTGGCCCGCTCCGTCGCCGGGCTGGCCGCCGCCGACGTAGAGGCGGTAGGCACCCGGCGCGACGTGGCGGCGGCCGTCGTGGTCGACGATGCTCATGTCGCGGGGGGTGAGGGTGAAGGCGACGGACATGCCCTTGCCGCGCTTCAGGTTTATGCGGCGGTAGCCGACGAGCTGGCGTTGCAACACCGCCTCCGTGCTGCCGAGCGGGCGGGTGGGGGCGGGGGGGACGAGATAGGCCTGCACGACCTCGTCGCCATCGCGTGCGCCGGTGTTGGTGACGGTGGTCTCCACTTTGAGCGGTTGGCCGGCGGCGACGCTGGCGGCGCCGCGCGGCGCGGCATAGCCGAAGCGCGTGTAGCTGAGGCCGTGGCCGAAGCCCCACAGGGGCGTGCCGGTGAAGTAGCGATAGGTGCGCTCCTTCATCGCGTAATCGATGAAGGCGGGCAGATCGGTGGTGGCGCGGTAGAAGGTGACGGGCAGGCGGCCACCGGGGTTGGTGACGCCCGACAGCACGTCGGCGAGCGCGGTGCCGCCGGCCTCGCCCGGATACCAGTTTGCGAGGATCGCGTCGGCGGACGTGGGATCGACGCTGACCGCGCTGCCGCTGCTGAGGACGAGGACGATCGGCTTGCCGGTCGCCTTCAGTGCGGCGAGCAGGCGCTGTTGCGGCAGGGGGAGGGCGATGTCGGTACGGTCGCCGCCGACGAAGCCGGGGACGGACACGGACAATGCCTCGCCTTCCAGATCGGGCGACAGGCCGGTGACGACGATCGCGACGTCGGCGTCGCGCACCGCCGCCACCGCCTGGTCGAGCAGGGGTTGGGCGGGCGGCATCCAGAGCAGGCGGAAGCTTTCGTCGTCCGATACATGGTCCAGCGTGATCGCGATGGGCTGGGGCGAGCCGTCGCTATCCACCGTCATCTCGACGCGGCCCTTTGGCAGCGGGCCGTCGTGCAGCACTTTGCCGCCCAGCGTGACGCGGGCGCTGTCGTGCGTGGTGCAATCCTTCCAGCATTGCGACTGGTCGATGATCAGGCGGTACTGGCCGGGGCCCGGGGGGACGAACTCGCCGGTCCAGTTCGCCTTGAACGGGCCGATGGGCAGGCCGGGCGCGACGGGCGCGCGGTTGAAGTCGAGGTCGATGCGGCGATCCTGCCGGGTGACCGACGCGGAGCCGCTATAGTCGGCGCGCAGGCCGGGCTTGCCCCCCGAGCGCAAGGCGGTTTCGGGGACGACGACCGCAGCCCCGTCGGCGAGCGCGGAACCTTGCGCAAAGCTGACGTTGGCGGCGCCGAAACGCGCGCGGATGCCGTCGAGCGGGGTGACCGGGCGGATCGCGGTGCCGTGGTAATTGCCCTGAAGCACGCCGAGGTCGTCGGCGTCGGCGCCGATGACCGCGATCTTCGCGCCGGGCTTCAGGGGCAGGCGGTCGGCGTTGTTCTGGAGCAGCACGATCGATTTGCGGGCGGCCTCTAGCGCGATCGCCTGATGGGCAGGCGTGCCGACCTGATCGGCGCGGATGCGGCTGTACGGGCTGGTGCCGCCGAACGCGATGCCGAGTGCCTGGCGCGCGCGGAAGGCGCGGGTAAGTGCGGTGTCGACCTCGGCCTGGGTGATCAGGCCCTGCTTCAGCGCCTGAGGCAGCGCGGCATAGGCACTGCCGCAATTGACGTCGGTGCCGCCGCGCACTGCCGCCGCCGCGCCGCCGGCGGTGTCGAGGCGATAATGGTGATAGCTGCTGATGTTGCCGACCGCGTCGCAGTCCGACACCGTAAAGCCGGTAAAGCCCCAGTCGCGGCGCAGGCGCTCGTTCATCAGCGGCGACGAGGCGCAGGCGGGGACGCCGTGGATGCTGTTATAGGCGCACATCAGCGACATCGCCCGGCCTTCGGTGATCGTGCGGCGGAAGGCGGGGAAATAGGTCGCTTCGAGATCGCGTGGGGACGGATCGACGTCGAAGCTGTCGCGACCGGCTTCGGGGCCGCTGTGGACGGCGAAATGCTTCGGCGTGGCGACGACGCGCGGGTGCGCGGGGTCCGGCCCTTGCAGGCCCTGCACGAAGGCGACGCCGAGCGTGCCGGTGAGATACGGGTCCTCGCCGTACGTCTCCTGTCCACGGCCCCAGCGCGGATCGCGGAAGATGTTGATGTTGGGCGACCAGATGGTGAGGCCCTGGTAGATGCGGCGGTTCGCGGTGACGGGCCGCGCATTGAACTTGGCGCGCGCCTCGGTCGAGACGACGGTGCCGACCTTCCCCAGCAGATCGGTGTCCCAGGTGGCGGCGAGGCCGATCGCCTGCGGGAAGACGGTCGCCTGGCCGTCGCGGGCGAGGCCGTGGAGGCCTTCGTTCCACCAGTCATAGGCGGGCAGGCCGATGGCGGGATCGGCAGGCGCGGTGCTTTGCAGCTGCGCGGCCTTTTGTTCGGGCGTCATCGTTGCGATGGCGGCGGAGATGGGGTCGGCCGCTTGCGCGAGCAGCAGGAGGGCGGGGATCATTCAGGCGCTCCGGTGATGGTTCGCGCGACGACGCGAAGACGCGAAGAGGGTATGCGGTTGGGGTGCCCCGCGCGCTTCGTCACCCCGAACTTGGTCCGGGGTCCACTCTGCGGCGAGGGGGGGGCAAGAGGCTCGGTCGCTGCCCTCGCGGCCCGGTGGACCCCGGAACAGGGACCCCATCAAAGTAATACTTTGATGGGAACCCAAGTCCGGGGTGACGGGGGGAGTGGGGGAGCATTGTGGCCGCCATCAGCGGGCCAGCGTCCTGAGCACGGGCGTCTGTTTGCCGGTCAGCGTCACCGTCTTGCTCTCGCCCGGCAGCAGGTCGAAGCCGCTGTCGCTTGCCTGACCGGGCGTGTCGCCCATGTCGACCATCACCGCACGGGCGAGGTTCTTTGCGCTGATCGTCAGGGTGTTGCCCGAGCGGCGCATGGTCAGGCCCGGATCGGGATAGGCCATGTCCTTCGGCACGAGGCGTTCCACGATCGTGCGGCTGACGGCCTGCCCACCGACGATCAGTTCGGCGACGGCATAGCTCTTCGCCGGATCGGCGCTGCCGAACAGGTCGGCGTCGGACAGCGTCGCGACATTGGTCGACGACAATGGCGCGAGCGTCGCGTCGGCTTCGCGCACGCCCAGCGTCGCGCCGGTCATGTCGCGTACCGTCACGCGCCAGTGCGCGGGGATGGCGTCGGTCGCGTCCGACACCAGTACGACGCGGGTCGCGCCATTGCGATGTTCGGCGACGATCGCCTGCGGCGCGAAGAAGCGCTTCGCCTGATATTGCAGCAGCTTCCACTGGCCGAGATGGTCGATGCTGGCCCAGCTGATCGACGGCCAGACGTCGTTTAGCTGCCAGAACAACGAGCCCATCGTCACCGGGCGGCAGGCGCGGTGGTGGCGCGCGGCGAGGTCGATCGCCTGCGCCTGGTTGACCTGCGTGAGGTAGACGAAGTCGGCGAAGTCCTTGGGGGCACGCAGGCGCTGGTCGAGGTAGAGCTTCAGGCGGGCGTTGCCCTCGCCGGCCAGGAACTTCTGGTGCGCCTTCATCACCGGGCTTTCGGGGTCGAGCTTACCCTTCCCGGCGAATAGGCGGATCGTCGCCATGGTCGGCATCGACTGGAAGCCATATTCGCTCATGAAACGCGGGCAGCTGTCGAGATAGTTCTCGACCGGCTTCGATCCCGACCACACATCCCAGAAATGGCGGTCGCCATTGGCGTCGGTATCCACCGGGCCTTCGTAATCGGTCGAGGGCGAGCCGGGCATATAGGGGGTGCCGGGGCTGTTGCGCGTCACCGCCTCGCGCAGCACGCGGTCGAACAGCACGGCCATGCCGGCGCCGATCCGTTCCTGCTCGTCGGCGCCGACCGCCTTTTTGAACGCCTTGCGATCGCCCCAGTTTTCCCAGCCCGACAGCACTTCGTTGCCGCCGGCCCAGATGACGACCGAGGGGTGGTCGCCGATCCGCGCGACCTGTTCGTCGGCTTCGGCAGCGACATTGGCGCGGAAGGCGGCGTCGGGCGGCGTCACCGATCCGCCGAACATGAAGTCCTGCCACACCATGATGCCCATCCGGTCGGCGGCGGCGTAGAAGGCGTCGTCGAGATAATAGCCGCCGCCCCAGATGCGGACCATGTTCATGTTGGCGTCGCGCGCTGCCTTTAGCAGCGCTTCGGGTTCGGCCGGGTCGACGCGGGCGGGGAAGCTGTCGAACGGAATGACGTTCGCGCCCTTGGCGAAGATCGGCGTGCCATTGACGACGAAGCCGAACGCACCGCCCTTGCGATCAAGGGTGACGGTGCGCAGGCCGATGGTGCGCGTCTGCGTGTCACCGTCGAAGCTGGTGGCGACGGTATAGAGAGGCTGCGCGCCATAGCCGACCGGCTGCCAGCGCTGCGGGCGCGGGATGGTCAGCGGGATCGACACCGGGTTCTCGCCCGGCGCGAGCGTGACGGTCGCCTGGCCGGTCTGGCGGCTGCCGTCCGGGCCGGTGACGGTGGCGGTGAGCGTGACCTGCTTGCTGGTGTCGGAGATGACGGTGGCGTGCGCGGTCAGGCGCGCTTCTGCGTCGTTCAGCGCGTCCTGCGCGACGCGGACATGATCGAGGCGGGCATCGTCCCACGCCTCCAGCTTGACCGAGCGCCAGATGCCGTTGGCGACGAGGCGGGGACCCCAATCCCAGCCGTACTGATATTTCGGCTTGCGGATATAGGGGCTGGTCTGCACGCCCTTGGGCTCGTCGCCGAACGCGCTGTCATATTCGCCGGGCAGCGGGTGCGCTTCCTTCAGCACCATCGGCTGGAGCGTCTTGACCGGGCTGGCGATCGATACGAGAATCTCGTTCTCGCCCGCCTTCAGCAGCGGCTTCGCATCGGCACGCCAGCGGCGATGGGCGTTGTCCGCGGTCAGCAGCGGTTGACCGTTGACGGTGACGGTCGCGAACGTGTCGAGCCCGTCGAACACGAGGTCGAGGTAGCGGTGCGCGAGCATCTGCGGCGTGACGGTCAGCGTCTTGCGGTACTGCCATGCAGACAGGCCCGCCCATTGGATCGCGCCTTCATTGGTGCCGATGAAGGGATCGGGCACCCGTTTCAAGCGGATCAGGTCTTCCTGCACGCTACCCGGCACGCGCGCGGCAAACCAGCGCGCTTCCTTCGGGTGTGCCTTGGCGGCGGCGGTGTCGGCGGGGTCGAGCCGCGCCTGCCATGCGCCGTCGAGCGGCACTACCTCACGCGCGGCAAGCGGCGAGGTGGCGAGCAGCAGGGTCAGGAGGGCGCGCTTCACTTCGAACCTTCCGTCAGCTGGACTTTGCCCACCGTATAGAAGGGGTCGGATAGCGGGGAGGTGAACTGGAAGCAGACGTCCCGATCGCCCGTCATCGTCGGCAGCGTGCCCGACAGCGTGAAGCGCTGCGGCGCCGTCTTCGGATCGGGCAGCGGGAAGGCGCCGACCGCGATCGGGTGGGCGGTCTTGTCGCCGGCCTTTTGCGCGGCGGCGGCGGCGATGCAGCCGATCTGGACGAGCAGCTCGCCATGCGCCGACACATTGTAATGTTCGCGCACCATGCGCTGTTCGTGCGCGAGGCCGTAATGGCGGGCGAGGCGCACGACCTCGACGCTATAGCCACGCGCGACGTCGAGCGGCGCGTCGGGGTAAAGCGTGCAGGTGTCGAACAGATTGATGTTGTAGACGGGGGCGTCGGAGGTCGCTTCCGAGGTGAGCGGCACACGCAGGCCGAGCGCGCCGGCGGGGCAGGCCGCCATGTCGGAGCTGGAGCGTGCGAGCAGGGCGGCGCGCGACGTGTCGAAGCTGCGCACTGCGGCGGTCGGGGCGCCGTTCGCGTCGAAGGCGACGGCCTTCACCATGATGCCGGGCTTCAGCGTCAACGGCGTGGCATAGGCGGGCGAGCGCAGCGTCGGCGCGCTGCCGTCGACGGTGTAGCGGATCGTGCCGTAGGGAACCTGCGTCGACAGCGCGAGCGCCACGCTGTTCTTGCGCAGCGCATCGCCGCGCGTGCCGGTGAGGTCGAAGCCGACCGCGAAGGCGCTGTCGGCGACGCGCATGCCGGCGCGAGCCCAGCGATCGTCCTGGCGTTGCAGGCGGGGGAGGAAGGCGGCGAGATCGGCCGGCCGGTCGCGCTGGACCTTGGGCGACCAGGTGATTTCGGCGAGCGCGCCGGCGCGCGGGAAGATCAGATGCTGGAGCTGCCCCGGCGTGACGATATATTCGCTCCACAGATTGCCCTGCGCGCCGAGCACGTGATGCGCCTTGTCCGCGGCGATGCCCTTGGGCAGCGGATCGTAGGCATAGACCTGTTGCAGCGTGGTGATGTCGAGCCGGCCGGGCGGCTCGTCGCTGCGGCGGCTCTGCAACCCGTTGAGGTAGAGCGGGTTGCCCGGCGACATGACGACATCATGCCCCATGTTGGCGGCGTCGATCCCGCCTTGTTCGCCGCGCCACGACATGACCGAGGCGGAGGCGGGCAGGCCGCCCTCCAGGATCTCGTCCCAGCCGATCAGGCGGCGGCCCTTGGACTGGAGGTAGGTGCCGAACTGTTCGATCATCCAGCTTTGCAAGCCGTTTTCGGTCTTGATGCCCAGCGCCTTCATCTGCGCCTGCACCTCGGGGCTGCGTTCCCACTGGTCCTTGACCGCCTCGTCGCCGCCGAGGTGGATATAGGTGCCGGGGAAGATCGTCATCAGCTCGTCGAGCACGTCCTTGACGAAGGCGATGCCCTTCGGCCCCGGATTGAACAGATAGGGCATGATGCCCCAATTGTTGCTGACCATCGGCCGGTCGCCGAGGATGCCGAGCTCCGGATAGGCGGCGACGAGCGCATTGGCGTGGCCGGGCAGGTCGATCTCCGGCACGATGGTGATGCCGCGCACACCGGCATAGGCGACCAACTCCTTCAGCTCCGCCTGGGTATAGAAGCCGCCGACGCGGTCCTTCTCGGTCGGCTGGGCTCCGCCGGTCCAGGGCGGGAGGCGCCAGCCGCCGATGCTGGTGAGCTTGGGGTATTTCTTGATCTCGACGCGCCAGCCCTGATCGTCCGTCAGGTGGAGGTGGAGCGTGTTGAGCTTTACGCTCGCCATCTGGTCGACGATCGCCCGCAGCGCCGGCAGCGGCAAGAAGTGGCGCGCGGGGTCGATCATCAGCCCGCGCCAGCCGAAGCGGGGCGCGTCGGTGATGGTGAGGGCTGGGACGGCGACGGGCTTGCCGAACGCCGCATCGGGGCTGAGCAATTGTGCGAGCGTCATCGCGCCATGGACGAGGCCGCGGTTCCCCGATGCGGCGACGGTGATCCCCTGCGGCGTGACGGTGAGGCGATAGGCTTCGTCGCCGGTGACGCTGGCGTCGCGGACGAGGCGGATCGCGCCGGTGGCGCCGGGGGTGAGAGTGAGCCCGCGGGTGGTGCGGACGTGGTCGGCGAGCAGGCGGGCGGCGGCGGTGGCGCCGGCATCGTTCGCGGCGATGGTCGCGCCGTTGGCGACGGTGAAGCTGCCCGTACCGCGGACCACCGATTGCGGCATCGGCAGCAGCGCGAGCGCAGGCTCAGCGCCCGTCTGTGCGATGGCGGGGGTGGCGGAGGCGAGCAGGGCCAGCGCCGCTCCCCCGACGATGGTTGCGATACCGACGTGCTGCGTCATGCCTGCCCCTTGGTCATGTTTTGGTATTGCACGTATCTTGAAGCAGCATCGTCGCGGCGTCCATGCCCGCGCATCAAAAAGTCACAAAAAAGACCCCGGCGTCGCTGGATAGCGCGCCGGGGTCCGAGGGCCGGAGCGCGCAGGGGAGCGCGCTCGTCGGGGAGGAAGGGTTAGAAGCGGGCGGTGCCCGTCAGCGAGAAGACGCGACCGTTCTTGTACAGAGCGGTCGGCGCCGCCGGCGTGCTGCTGTACTGGTAATAGGTTTCGTCCAGCAGGTTCGAGGCATTCGCCGTGATACGGAAATGCTCGTTGATGTTGTACGTCGCCGAGAAGTCCAGCTGGCGATAGCCGTCGGTGATGTTCGCCGACTGCAGGCGGCCGAAGCCGTAGAAGTACTTCGAACGGTAGTTGTAGCTGACGCGCGCCTGGAACGGTCCCATCTCGAAATAGGGAACGATGTTGTAGGTGTTGCGCGACAGGTAGGGCAGGCCCTGGCCGGCGACCGGGGTTTCGCCGCTGGCGAAGGTGTAGTTCGACTGGATGCCGAAGCCCCAGATCAGGTTCGCCTGTGCGGTGACCGAGAAGCCCGTGACCGACGCCTTGCCGCCGTTGGTCGGACGCGACACGCTGTACGTGTTGGTCTGGCCAGTCAGCTGGTTGGTGATCGTTTGCTCTTGCGTGGTGTTGCCGATGTAGTTGGTGATGTCGCGGTAGAACAGCTCGCCCGAAAGGTAGCTGCCCGGCGCGAAATACCATTCCGCCGACAGGCCGAAGTTGGTCGCCGCATAGGGCTTCAGATCGGGGTTGCCGCCGCTGCCCGTCTTCTGCGTGTCGTCGAGGCTCAGCGAACCGGCAAGATCGCTGTAGCGCGGACGGGCGATCACCTTCGCCGCGGCGCCACGCAGCACCACGGTGTCGCCGGCGTCATAGGCGATGTTGAACGACGGCAGGAAGCGGTCGTCGGTGCGGGGTGCAGTGACGAGCGTCGTGCGGCCACCCGAGGACAGATAGTAATTCGAAATGTCCTTGGTCCGCACGAAGCGGCCGCCGATGTTGCCGCGGAACTTGCCGGTCTCGTAATCGACCTGGACATAGGCGGTGCCGATCCGCTCTTCGACCTGGAAGAAGCTGCCGGTGTCGAGCGGACGGGTCACGTTCAGCGTGCCGGGCGCAGTCAGCGCCTTGATCGCATTCGCCTGGGTCAGCGTCGCATAAGGCGTCGCGTTGCCGGTGGTCTGCAGGCCGTTGTAGACATTGCCGTCCAGCACGTACGACCCGAGGTCGGCGAGCGTGAAGAAGTTGTTGGTGAAGGTCGCGCCACCGTAGGTGGTCTGCTGGTTGTTATGTACGCTGGCGCGCACACCGAACCACAGCTTGCGCAGCAGGCCGGCGTCGAGGTCGCGCTGGAAGTCGACCTGACCGAACTTCTCCTTGTCGACCGTGTTTTCGGCGTTGGTGATGCCACCGATCTGCGCGCCGAAGAAACCGGCGCCGTTCGTCGCTGCGAGCACCGCCGGCTCGGTCCGCAGGCTCGATTCCGCGGGCGAGGTGCTGATCCACTGCTTGGCGTCGCTCGCCGGATTGTCCCAGTTGAGCATCGTGTTGCGGCCGTTGGCGCCGACGGTGAAGCCCTGACGGGTCCGGAAGTTCAGGAGATATTCGGGGTTCTTCCCGCCGCTGGCGCGCGTGTAACCGCCGTTGCCGGTGACCTTCCAGCCATCGACATTCCAGTCGAACAGCATGTTGAAGCTATCGTTACGAATGCGGGTGCGGCGGAAGTTGGTATCGAGTTCGCCCATCCAGGTTTTGCTGGTGGACGGCTGCGCGGCGAAGGTCGCCGAGGTGATCAGGCCGTTGCTGATCGTCGCTGCGGTCAGCTGCGATCCGCGGACGTTGTAGCTGTATTCGGAGTTGCTGAAGTTGTCGTAATTGCCACGGATCACGATCGCGTTCGCCGTCAGCGTGAAATTGTCGGTCGGCTTGAACTGCGCGGTGCCGGTGAAGCCCACGCGCTGGCGCGTCTGCTGGAAATATTCATGCGCCAGAAAGGCGGGAAGGCGCGCGGTCTTCAGATCGTTGATTGTGCCGCCCGTGATCACCGCATTCGGGTTCTGCAGCACGGTTTGACCCGCGGCGTTGGTCGTCGTGAACTGGCTGCCGGTCAGATAGCCGTAGACTGCCACGCCAGCGCGGGCGAGGTTTTTCCTTGTCGTAGTTGACCGAACCCAGGATCGCGAACGTGTCGCTGTCATTGTGCCAGCTGTACAGCGCCGAGCCACGGAAATTGCCGCGCGCCGAGCGGTCGTTATATTCGTAGCCGCCGGTTGCGGTGAACGTGTTGGGCTTCAGATCGAGCGGCTTGCGGGTGACGACGTCGACGGTGCCGCCGATCGCGCCTTCCTGGATGCGGGCTTCGGGGGTCTTGTAGACGACTGCTTGGCTGATGATTTCAGGCGACAGCAGCGAATAGTTGAACGTGCGGCTCGATCGGTCGCCGGGGTTGCCGCCCCAGTCGGCCGAGGCGATCGCGTGGCCATCGATCAGGATGCGGTTCAGCGCGGGTTCTACGCCGGCGATCGAGACCTGCTCGCCCTCGCCGAACTGGTGGTCGACGGTTACGCCGGGAAGGTGCGAGAGCGATTCGGCGACGTTGGTGTCGGGGAACTTGCCCACGTCCTCGGCGCTGATGACGTCGACGATGGCGTTGGTGCGGCGCTTGGTGGCGATCGCGTCCTGGAGGCTCTTGCGGTAGCCGGTGACGACGATGTCGTCGGACGAGCCGGGCGTGGTAGCGCTGCTGCTCTGGGCGGCGGCGGTCACATCCTGTGCGTGGGCGGTGCCAGCGACGCTGACGAGCGCGGTGGTCACAAAGATCATGTGGCGAAGGCGCATGTTTATTGTCCTTGTCGGAACACGCCCGGCCGCATGCCCCCCCCCATTCCCAGCTGCCGCAAAGCCGGCGACAGTGCAGCCACGGCGAAACAGTTACGCGTTTCCTGCTCGTTGCTGCTGTGTTGCTACATATCCAATAAAGCCCAAATGGTATATATAAAAACTGTCACATTTATTTTGGTAGGGTAGCTGACCTATTCTGTCGTTTCGCTCTCGTACGATCAGCCGTTTAGGGCGAAAGCCGTTCCGAAGGAGATTTCGGGGTGATGGTATCGCAAACAGTGGGGGACTCCCGAGTCGCGCTCGAAATCTGTGTCGAATCGGCGGCGGGCGCGGCGGCGGCGATCGCGGGGGGATGTGACCGGATCGAACTGTGTAGTGCGCTTGCGCTCGGTGGGCTTACGCCGTCGGCGGGGCTGGTCACGGAGGTCCTCGCGCTGGCGGTGCCGGCGGGGGTGCCAGTGCGAGCGATGGTGCGGCCGCGGGCGGGCGGGTTCGACTATGACGCCGAGGATATGGCGCTGGCGTTGGCCGAGGCGCGTGGCCTCATGGCGGCCGGGGTGCAGGGGCTGGTATTCGGCGCGACGGCGGGCGGAAAGCTTGCGGAGCGGGAGATGCGGGCCTGGATCGCGGGGCTTGGCGAGGACCGCCCGCCACTCACCTTGCACCGGGCGATCGACGTCGTGGCCGACCCGGTGGCGGCTGTCGATGTGGCGGTCGCGTTGGGCTTCGACCATGTGCTGACCTCCGGCGGCGCGCGCACCGCAATGGAGGGGGCGGCGACGATCGCGGCGATGGTTGCGCAAGCGGCGGGGCGTTGCACAATCATGGCGGGGGCGGGGGTGACGGCCGACACGGCAGCCGCGCTGCTGGATGCGACCAATGCGGGCGCGCTGCATGGCTCGGCCAGCGATCCTGCGCCGACAGTGGAGCAGGACCGCTTTGGCTTCGGTCCGCTGCCGCGCCAGACCAATGCCAATAGAGTCGCCGCGCTGCGACAGGTGATTGACGACAAGTCCAATCTAAGACAATTGTAGCGCAAGGTGCCACTGGCGCCGGTCCGCGTAGCGTGGCACGCCTGATGCCGAAGACGCTTGCGGAAAAGGGGATCGACGATGAGTTTCATGAGCAAGGTGGGGCGATTTCGCGCTGAAAATCCCTCGCCGCTCTATCTCCAGCTGCAACAGCTGATCCGTGACGCGATCGCTACGGACGTCATCACGCGCGGCGATGCGATCCCCGCGGAGCGTGATCTGGCGGTCGAATATGGCGTGTCGCGCATCACGGTGCGCAAGGCGATCGAGGGGCTGGTCGAGGAAGGCCTGCTGACCCGCCGCCGCGGCGCGGGGACGTTCGTCGCCGGGCGCGTCGAGAAGAATTTCAGCAAATTGTCGTCCTTCTCGGAAGATATGGTCGCGCGCGGGCGCGTGCCGTCGAGCGCGTGGATTTCGCGCGCGGCCGGCATCGTATCGCCCGAGGAATCGATGGCGTTGGCGCTGTCGCCCAGCGCGCCGGTCTATCGCTTCCAGCGGCTGCGCTTTGCCGACGAGGTGCCGATGGCGCTGGAGCTGTCGACCATCGCCGGCTTCTGCCTGCCGTCGGTCGATGCGGTCGATGCGTCGCTGTACACGGCGCTGACCGAGGCGGGGCATCGCCCGGTGCGCGCGTTGCAGCGGCTGCGCGCGGTGCCGTTCGGCGGCGATCATGCGCGCATGCTGGGCGTCGATCCCGGCTCGCCCGGGCTGCTGATCGAGCGCCGCGCCTTCCTGCGCGACGGCCGCGCGGTCGAATTCACCCGATCCTATTACCGCGGCGACAGCTACGATTTCGTGGCCGAGCTCGCCGACACCTGATCCTTAGCGAAGGGCGCCTTGCTGTGACGACGGATACGATGACGGACACGACGATCGGCACGACGCTGATGCGCGCCGAGACGCTGGAGGCGGGGGCGACCGTCGCGCGGCTGGTCGCGCGCAATGCCGAAGCGCTGACAGCGCTGGGCGAGCGCCTGCGCGCGAACGCGCCCGACGTCGTCGTCACCTGCGCCCGCGGGTCGTCGGATCATGCCGCGACCTATGGCAAATATCTGATCGAGACGATGGTCGGCGTGCCGGTCGCGTCGGCGGCACCATCGGTCGTGTCGCTGTTCGATGCGCCGGTGTCGACGCGCCGCGCTTTGTGCGTCGCGATTTCGCAATCGGGCCGCAGCCCGGACCTACTGGCGACCGTCGAGGCGCATGCCAAGGCGGGGGCGGAGGTCGTCGCCCTGGTGAACGACGAAACGTCGCCGCTCGCCGAGATGGCGGATACGCTGCTCGCGCTGTCGGCGGGGCCGGAGAAGTCGGTTGCGGCGACCAAGTCGTGCATCGCGGCGATGGCGGGGCTGGCTGCGCTGGTCGCGGCCTGGTCGGGCGACGAGGCGCTGAAGGCGGCGGTCGCGGCGCTGCCCGAACAGCTCGATGCGGCGGTGACGCTCGACTGGAGCGCGGGCGTGGAGGTGCTCGCCGAGGCGCGCCAAATGTTCGTGATCGGTCGCGGCTATGGCTTCGGCGTGGCGCAGGAATGCGCGCTGAAGCTGAAGGAAACCTGCCAGTTGCAGGCCGAGCCGTTCAGCGCCGCCGAGGTTCGTCATGGGCCGATGGCGATCGTCGGCGAAGGCTATCCGGTGCTGGCGCTCGCCACGTCCGATGCGGCGGGCGACGACGTGATGGCGGTGGTCGAGACGTTCCGCGAACGCGGCGCGGCGGTGCTGGCGGCGCATGCCGGCGACGCGCGCGCGAACCTGCCGGCGCTGGAGGCGCACCCGGCGGTGCAGCCGATCCTGATGCTGGCGAGCTTCTATGGTTTGGCGGAGGCGCTGTCGCGGCATCGCGGGCTCGATCCCGATTCGCCGCCGCATCTGGCGAAGGTGACGCGCACGCTATGAGCACCGCCCATCGCTTCACCAACGGCCACATCGTGGTCGGCGATGCCGTGTGGCGCGGCGCCGAAATCGTCGTCACCGGCGACCGGATCGCGAGCATCCGTCCGCTTGACGGCGCGGCGACCGATGCGATCGATCTGGAGGGGGGCTGGGTGATGCCCGGCTTCATCGACACGCAGGTCAACGGCGGCGGCGGCGTGCTGCTGAACGACGAGCCGACCGTCGAGGGCGTGCGCGCCATCGCCGCGGCCCATGCGCGCTATGGCACGACCGCGCTGATGCCGACGCTGATCAGCGACACGCCCGACCGGATCGCGCTGGCGCTCGATGCCGTCGATCAGGCGATCGGTGCGGGCGTACCGGGCGTCGTCGGCGTGCATATCGAGGGGCCGTTCCTGAACGTCGCGCGCAAGGGCATCCACGATGCCGGTCGCTTCCGCCTGCTCGACGAGGAGATGGTCGCGCTGCTCGCCAAGCCGCGGCGCGGCGTGACGATGGTGACGATCGCGCCCGAACTGGCGAACATCGAGCATATCCGCCGGTTGATATCCGCCGGTTGGCGGCGGCTGGCGTCCGCGTCAGCGCGGGGCATACCGAAGTGCCCTATGACACGGCGCTCGCGGCGTTCGATGCGGGGCTGACGGGAATCACACATCTGTTCAACGCGATGCCGGCGATGGTGCAGCGGACGCCGGGCCTGGTCGGCGCGGCGCTCGACGATCCGCGGCCGTGGTGCGGGCTGATCGTCGATGGCGTGCATGTCGCGCCCGCGGTGCTGCGCATTGCGATCCGCGCGCGTGGGCCGGAGCGGATGATGCTCGTCACCGACGCCATGTCCTCGGTCGGTGCGGAGCATAAGGACTTCGTGCTGCAAGGGCGCCAGATCCGCGTGGCGGACGGCATCTGCGCGTATGAGGACGGCACGCTCGCCGGATCGGACCTCGATATGGCGACCGCGGTGGCCAATGCGATGGGCATGCTCGGGCTGGAGCCGGCGGTGGCGGCGCGGATGGCGGCGGGCAATCCCGCGGCCTCCCCCTTCCTGGGCCTGGAGGCGGAGCGGGGTACGCTCGCCGCCGGGCTGCGCGCGGACTGGGCGCGACTGACCGCGGCGATGGCGCCGGTCGAAACGGTGATCGGCGGCGTCGCGGTGCCGGGCGCCGCGGCGAAAGAGCATGAGGCGGTAAACGCATGACGATCGACCGGCGGCAGCTTCTCGGGACAGCCGCCGGAGCCGGCCTGACATTGGGTTTGTCGGCGGGATTGCCCGCCATCGCCTCCGCCAAGAGCGCGACGGGTTATGGCGCACTGCCGATGCCGCTGCCCACCGATCGGCTGCCCGATCCGCTGCCGGTGATCGATCCGTCGCGGATCGGCTTCGACACGGGCTGGCTGTTCCACGAGGGCGACGTGATCGTGCCGCCCGCGACGACACACGAAGAGACGTATCTGCGCGCCAAGGCGGGCAACGCCCGCGGTGCGGCGGCGATGGACTATGACGACAGCGAATGGCGCCCCGTCACGCTGCCGCATGACTGGGCGAGCTTCCAGCCGTTCGTCGAAAGCGCCAATCCGTCGCAGGGCTACCGCCCGCGCGGGATCGGCTGGTATCGCCGCGCCTTCCGCCTCGATCCCGCCGACGAGGGACGTTACCTGGAATTGCAGTTCGACGGCATCGCCACCAATGCGACGGTCTGGGTGAACGGCAGTCCGGTCGCGCACAATTGGTCGGGCTATAACAGCCTCTACCTCGACATCACGCCGTTCGCCCGGTTCGGCGATGCGCTGAACGTCGTCGCGATCCGCGTCGATGCCGATGCCATGGAGGGCTGGTGGTACGAAGGTGCCGGCCTGTACCGCCACGCCTGGCTGGCGCGCCGCGCACCGGTGTCGATCGAAACCGATGGCGTGCATTGCGATCCGCGCCATGATGGCGGCGATGCCTGGCGCGTGCCGGTGACCGTCACCGCACGCTCGACCGAGGCGGCGCCGGTGCGCGTGCGCGCGGTGGCGAGCCTGGTCGATCCCGACGGGCGGACCGTGGCGACTGCGACGAGCGAGCTGGTGGCGGTGCCACCGCTCGACGCTGCGGAGCTGACGACGACGCTGACCATTGCGCGCCCGCAGCGCTGGTCGGTCGAGACGCCAACGCTCTACACGGTGGCGGTTGCTCTGGAACGCGACGGCCAAAGCGTCGACGCGCGGCGTGTGCAGGTCGGTTTCCGCACGATCCGCTTCGATGCGGACAAAGGGCCTCTTTCTCAACGATACGCCCGTCAAGCTGAAGGGCGTGTGCCTGCACCTTGACCATGCCGGCGTCGGCACGGCGGTGCCCGACACGCTGCTGATGTGGCGGCTGGAGCGGATGAAGGAGCTGGGCTGCAACGCGATCCGCTGTTCGCACAACGCGCCCGCCACCGCCTTCCTGCAACTCTGCGATCGGATGGGGTTCCTCGTCATGGACGAGAACCGCAACTTCAATCCCTCGCCCGATTACATGGCGCAGCTGGAATGGCTGGTGCGCCGCGACCGCAATCACCCCAGCGTCATCCTGTGGTCGGTGTTCAACGAAGAGCCGATGCAGGGCACCGCGGCGGGTGTCGAGATGGTGCGGCGGATGGAAGCCGCGGTGCGCCGCCTCGACGACAGCCGGCCGGTGACCGCGGCGATGAACGGGTCGTTCTTCAACCCGCACAATGTGTCGAGCGTCGTCGACGTCGTCGGGTTCAATTATTATCCGGGCGATTACGACAAGTTCCATGCGCTGAACCCCGCCAAGCCGATGATGAGTTCGGAGGATACCAGCGCGTTCATGACGCGCGGCGCCTTTGCCGACGATGCCGCGGCGCATGTCCTGTCGTCGATGGACGATCATGCCGCCGCCTGGGGCGAGACGCATCGCGCCGGCTGGGCGAAGATCGCAGGCCGGCCGTTCGTCGCGGGCGGCTTCGTGTGGACGGGCTTCGACTATCATGGCGAGCCGACGCCCTACGCCTGGCCGACGATCGCGAGCTTCTTCGGGATCCTCGACCTCTGCGGCTTTCGCAAGACCGCCTATGATATCCACCGCGCCGGCTGGATCGACGACGCACCCGTGATCGGCATCGCGCCGCATTGGACGTGGCCGGGCAAGGAAGGCCAGCCGATCAAGCTGCTCGTCATGTCCAATGCCGAACGGATCGTCGTGACGCTGAACGGCCGGGTCGTCGGCGAGGGGGCGGTCGACCGGCTGATGGGGAACAGCTTCACCGTGCCCTATGCGCCGGGAACGCTGGAGGCGATCGCGTATCGCGGCGGGCGCGAGGTCGCGCGGGCGGGGCATGAGACGGTCGGCGCGCCGGTCGCGCTGCGGCTAACGCCGGCGCGGCGTGTGATGGCGGGCGATGGCGAGGACGTGCAGCCCGTCACCGTCGATGCGGTGGATGCCAAGGGCCGGCATGTGCCGACCGCGAACCTGCCGGTCGGCTTCGCCATCGAGGGCGCAGCGATCATCGGGCTGGGCAATGGCGATCCCAACAGCCACGAGCCCGAAAAGGGCAATGCCCGATCGCTGTTCAACGGATTGGCGCAGGTGATCGTGCAAGCGGATGCGGCGCCGCGCGGGCGCATCACGTTGCGCGCGACGGCGCCCGGCCTGAAGCCGGCGACGCTGCGGATCGACCGGCTGGCGGCGACGCCGCGGGTGCAGGTGCCGACGGCGACGATGGTGCGCACGATCGATTCGTGGCGTCGCTCACCGCGGCTGAGCGCGAAGCCCGACGCCAGCCTGGCGCCGGCGGATGGCGACAACAACAGCTGGAGCTTCGTCCGCAGCGGGACCGCGACCGCGCCCGAACCGCAGGGGGGCTGGCAGGTCTATCGCGCGCGCGTCACGCCGATCCGCGCGATCGCTACTAAGGGTGGCCGCATCGCCTTTGCCGCTGTCGCCGGCCGGGCGGAGCTGTGGGTCGACGGTGTACGGCTCGCCGACAAGGCCGATGCGGCGACCGGACCAATTGCAGCCGCCCTGCCAGCTGGTGGCGGCGAGCGGACTATCGTGTTGATCGTGCAGGCGGATGCGCAGGCGCCGTCGGGAATTGTCGGGCCCGTTGCACTCTCCCGTTGATGTTACAGATTTACTTTGCGATTGGTATTCAATCGGTATGATCGCCCCGTCAGGGAGCGGTAGCGGACGGCGGCAACGGCCGGAAGGATGACGGGATGATCGACGTGCAGCTGAAGGCGCCGCTGGCAGGATGGGTGCTGCCGCTCGGCGGGATTCCCGATCCGGTGTTTGCCGAGGGCATGATGGGGCCGGGGCTGGGCATCGATCCCGTCGGCGACACGCTGCATGCCCCCTGCGACGCCACCGTGCTGACCGTCCATGCCGCCGGTCATGCCGTGACGCTGGCGCTGGGCGAGGGCGTCGCGCTGCTGATGCATATCGGCATCGACACCGTCGCGATGGCCGGCAAGGGCTTCACGCCGCTGGTCGCGCCGGGCGATGCGGTGCGCAGCGGCGATCCGCTGATCCGTTTCGATCTCGACGCCGTGGTGCTCGGCGCCGCGTCCGCGGTCACGCCGGTGATCGTCGTCGAGGGCGCAGCGGTGTCGCTGGTCGATGCGGCGGGCGAGGGGCTGGTCGCGGTCGGCGATCCGCTGGTCCGCATCGTCAGCGGTCCAGCCGGCGCCGCCACCGCCGCCGCGTCGGGCGAGACGGTCCGCCACGAGACGATCGTACGCCTGCCGCACGGGCTGCACGCGCGCCCGGCCGCGCGGATCGTCGCGGCGGTGCGCGAGAGTGGCGCCGACGTCCAGCTCATCGCCGCGGGCCAGACGGCCGCGGCATCGAGCCCGATCGCCTTGCTGTCGCTGGGCCTTGCGACGGGCAGCCCGGTGACGATCGTCGCGCGCGGTAGCGGTGGCGAGGCGGTGATCGCTGCGATCGAGGCGTTGTTGACGCATGAGGTGGAGGATGGCGCGGCGCCGGCCCCCGCCGCCCGGCCGGTGGTACGCGCCACCCCGGCGACGCTGCCGCCGGGCGTGCTGGGCGGTGTGTCGGCGGCGCCGGGCCTCGCGATCGGCCCCGCCTTCTGGTTGCGCGCCGAATTGCCCGACGTGCCCAGCACCGGCGAGGGTGTCGTCGTCGAGCGCGAGCGGCTCGCCGCCGCCATCGCCAGCGTCGATGGGGCGCTGGATGCAGAGGCGGCGCGCCCCGGCCATCTCGGCGGTGTGTTGAAGGCGCATCGCGCGATCCTGACCGATCCGGATCTGCGCGCGCGGGCCGATGCGGCGGTGGCCAACGGTCTGTCCGCCGCCGCGGCGATGCTGAGCGCGGCGGAGACGCAGGGCCGCGGCGCTGCGCGCCTCCGGCAACGCGCGCATCGCCGAGCGGGCTGACGACATTCGCGACGTGGCGCTGCGGGTGGTGCATGCGATCCTGGGGACGCAGCCGGCCTTGGCCAGCGTGCCCGCGGGGGCGATCGTGCTTGCCGACGAATTGCTGCCGTCGCAGCTGGGCGCCCTGTCGGCGGCAAAGGTGGCGGGCTTCGCTTTGGCGGGCGGCGGTCCGACGTCGCACGTCGCAATCCTTGCGGCGGGCATGGGCGTGCCGATGGTCGTGGCGCTCGGCACGGCGATCGACGCGATCGACGACGGCGCGGTGCTGATGCTCGACGCCGATGCGGCGATCCTGATCCCCAATCCGACCGAGGAATGCCTTGCCGCCGCGCGCGACACGATCGCGCAGCGCGCCGCGGACGAAGCGGCGGCGCTCGCCGCGGGCGACCGCCCGGCGACGACTGCGGACGGACAGGCGATCCACGTCTATGCCAACCTCGGCAACCTCGCCGATGCGCAAGCCGCCGCGGCGCAGGGGGCGGAGGGCTGCGGCCTGTTGCGCACCGAATTCCTGTTCCTCGATCGGGCGACGCCGCCCGATGTCGCGGAACAGGCGGCGGATTATCGCGGCATCGTCGCGGCGTTGCCCGACCGGCCCGTCGTGATCCGCCTGCTCGACGTCGGCGGCGACAAGCCGGCAACCCTATCTGGACATCCCTGCGGAAGAGAATCCCGCGCTCGGCCTGCGCGGCATCCGCGTCGCGCTCGCCCGGCCGGAGGTGCTCGATGCGCAGCTGCGCGCGATCCTATCCGTTCCCGATGTCGCGCGGTGCCGCATCATGGTGCCGATGGTCGCGAGCGTCGACGAGATGGTCGCGGTGCGCGCCGCGCTTGATGCCCTGCGCGACGAACTCGGCGTCGGCCCGGTACAGCCTCGGCGCGATGGTCGAGACACCCGCCGCCGCCGCGACCGCGGACCTGATCGCGGCGCACAGCGACTTCCTGTCGATCGGCAGCAACGACCTTACGCAATATGTGCTGGCGATGGACCGCCGGCAATCCGGCGCTCGCCGCCGGGATCGACGGGCTGCACCCCGCCGTGCTGCGCCTGATCGAGATGACCTGCCGCGGCGCGGCGACGCGCGGCGTGCCGGTCAGCGTCTGCGGTGGGCCTCGCTGCCGATCCGCTCGCCGCGCCCATCCTGGTCGGCCTTGGCGTCCGTACGCTGTCGGTGCCGCCGGCACGGGTGCCCGCGATCAAGGCGCTCGTCGCGCGACTGACGCTGCCCGCGGTGCAGGACCTTGCCGCCGCCGCCCTCTCAGCCGCCAGTGCCGCCGAGGTCCGCGGCCTTGCCCGACGTTTCGCCGAGGAGGCCGCCCGATGAGCCAGTCCCGCTTTTCCGTGATGAGCTTCCTCCAGCCGCTCGGCCGCGCGTTGATGCTGCCGATCGCGGTGTTGCCCGTCGCCGGTCTGTTGCTGCGGCTGGGGCAGCCGGACCTCTTGAACATCGCCTTCGTCAGCGCGGCAGGGGATGCGATCTTCGCACACCTCGGCCTGCTGTTCGCGGTCGGCGTCGCCACCGGCTTCGCCCGCGATGGCAACGGTGCCGCGGTGATGGCGGGCATCGTCTGCTATCTGACCATCGGCAACACCGCGCAGGTATTTCTCGTGCCGCCCCCCGGCACGGTGCCGCCGGGCACCGCGGATGCTATCGCCGCGACGTTGGCGACGGCGTGGAAGGGCGCGGCGATCGACAAGCTGCAGGTGCCGATCGGCATTATCGCTGGCCTGGTCGGCGGCCTGTTCTACAACCGCTTCGCCACCGTGAAGCTGCCGGAATATCTCGCCTTCTTCGGCGGGCGGCGCCTCGTCCCGATCCTTGCCGGTTTCGCCGGCCTGGCGATCGGCGCGCTGCTGGGGCCGAGCTATGCGGGGATCAACGCGGGCGTCGATGCGCTGAGCCGCGGCGTCGTCGCCGCGGGCGGGTTCGGCCTGTTCGCCTTCGGTCTGCTCAACCGGTTGCTGCTGGTGACGGGGTTGCACCACATTCTCAACAACGTCGCCTATTTCGTCGTCGGCGATTATCACGGCAAGACCGGCGACCTGACGCGCTTCTTCGCCGGCGATCCGACCGCGGGCGGTTTCATGAGCGGGTTCTTCCCGGTCATGATGTTCGGCCTGCCCGCCGCCTGCCTTGCCATGTACCACGCCGCCGCGCCCGATCGGCGCAAGGCGGTGGGCGGCATGCTGTTCAGCCTTGCGCTCACCTCGTTCCTGACCGGCGTGACCGAGCCGATCGAGTTCAGCTTCATGTTCCTCGCGCCCGTGCTGTACGCGATCCACGCGGTGCTGACCGGCCTGTCGGAAGCGATCATGAACGCGCTCGGCGTGCGCATGGGCTATGGCTTTTCGGCGGGCCTGTTCGACTACGTGCTGAACTACGGCAAGGCGACCAAGCCGCTGATGCTGCTGCCCGTCGGCGCGGTCTATGCGCTGGTCTATTACACGCTGTTCCGTTGGGCGATCGTGCGGTTCGACCTCAAGACGCCGGGCCGCGAGCCGGTGGAAGCGGGGGCCGCTACAGCCGCCGTCGTCCCCCGCGGATGCCAAGGCCGCGGCCTTTGTCGCGGCGCTGGGCGGGCGCGCCAATCTGCGCAGCATCGACGCCTGCGCCACGCGCCTGCGCCTGGGCGTGGCGGACGCCACTGCGATCGACGAAGCGCGCCTGCGCAGCCTCGGCGCGCGCGGCGTGCTGCGTCCGTCCGGGACGTCGGTGCAGGTGATCGTCGGCGGTATTGCGGATGCGCTCGCGATGGACATGCGCGCGGCGCTGGATGCGGGGGATACGGGCGAGGGCGCCCCGATTGTCGCTGCGGAGCCGACACCGGCCGCGGCGCCGGTGGACCTGTCGCCGACGCTGCGGGCGGCGCTGGGCGGCGGCGGCAATGTCGCCTCGGCCAGCCGCCACGGCACGCGTCTGCGCATCGTCGTCACCGATCGGCACCGCGTCGATGCCGCGGCGCTGGCCACCCAAGGCCGCGCGGTGGCCTGGGCCGCACCCGACACGCTGCACCTGCTGACCTGACACACCGCTTGCATCCCCCGCGGCGGCCCGGCTAACCGAGCGCCTGCGCGGGTGTAGCTCAATGGTAGAGCAGCAGCTTCCCAAGCTGAATACGAGGGTTCGATTCCCTTCACCCGCTCCATCCCCCTCCTTTGAACCGGCCGCTCCCTATTAGGGAAGGGGGATGTCCGCTTTTGGGGGGAAAGCAGGCGCTCCCGCTTACATCTCGAACATAGCGGCCGTATGTCCACGATCTAACGCAATTCGCGTAGGGCCGACCGCATCATCGAGCCGAAGCTTGAGCGGCGCTGACCCGCTATCAACCCGATAGCCCCCTTCTCCTTCCCCGACGAAGCTCGCAGGCAGGATGTATGCACTGACTTTGTCGGCTTCGATTGTATAGGGGATCACGGCCTTGCCGACGTGCATTTCTCCATCTTGCAGGACCATCACGCCGCAGCACGAGCTTGCGTAGGATCCGTTGGCTCGATCCTTCGGCAACTGTTGTTCCCGACTGGCCAGAACGTAGATCATCAGGCTTAAACCGCCGATCAGCACCGCTCCGCCTAGCCATGATTTTGCTGCCATAGGCACATTCTACGGAAGCTCAGGGATGTCCGCTACTGGGCGAAAGCGGAACATCCACTTTCGGGAAAACCGAATAGACTACGCCAAATCTGCAACTCGCCGGTGGTTAGGGCAGACCCCCGAATTCCGTCGGTAGGGGCTGGCCAAGGACATTGGACCTGATGAATGACCGCTTTCGAGCCTTCAAAAAGCAAAGCGCTCGCTGATCTGCGCGGTCGTATGGCTCTTCGAACAGTACGATCTGTGTGTTCGGCAGGAAGGCGTTTTGTTTTTTGGCTAAGTCCGCATCCCGTAAGCGGCGTACGACGACTTTAAAACCGCACGCACGAGCATCGCGTGCGTACTCCGCCACTGTTTCAGGGCGGCCAGCCATACCAACACGCGGGTTACGAAACTGCGGAGGCGCATTCGCGTGGGACGCTATCGAAGCGGCGAGGACAAGCGCGAGCATGACACGAGGTTATCACTGACCGGTCGTGCCGCAATATCTTACCCTCAAAGGCGTAACGTCCGCTACCAGACGTTCGCCGCCTTCGACTGAGGCACAGGCGAGCGGGTTAAGAGCTTCCCGCGTGAAGCACTGCCCGCCGACAGCGTCGGCGTCGCGAAAATCCGCCAAAATGGGCATATACGTGAAGCGTCCGGTTCGAGCCTGTTAATATCCTTGCGTTACATCGCGTTCGTCATCGACCGGAGTGGGTAGTGCGGCGCGCAGTGAGGTTTGGACGGGTATTGGCGCTCGCGCTGATCGGCATGCTGGCGGTGGCGTCGGCAGCCGTGCCGGCTGCGCCGCCCGCCGCGCATCGCGAATCGATCGAAGGATTCGCCAAGGATGCGTGGTCGACGTCCGCGGGTCTGCCGCACAACGCCGTCCATGCGATCACGCAGACCGGAGACGGATATCTGTGGTTCGCGACATGGGAAGGCGTGGCGCGCTACAATGGCGTCGGCTTCACGACCTTTTCGCGCATGTCGACGCCCGCCTTGCCCGACAGCGCGATCGCGACGATCGCTGCCGACAGATTCGGCAACCTGTGGACGGGCGATACGCGCGGCAATCTGGGGCGGCGCGATCCTGCCGGGCGCTGGCGTTTCTGGGGGCGGGCGCAGGGCATGCCGCGGGCCGCGATCAACCGGATGGCGGTCGACCAGGAGGGGCGCGTCTGGGTGGGCTTCGACCGGCTGGGGATCGGACGACTCGATCCCGATGGTCGCTTCACCGTGCTGCGCGGGCCGGCGGGGAAGCCGATCACCGTCTTGCGGATCGCCATCGACGCCGAAGGGCGGCCGTGGCTGGGGACGCTGGACGGCGCCTATCGTGTCGATCGCGATGGTCGCCTGCGCGCCATGTCGGACGAACTGGGTCTGCCGCCGGGACAGGCGATGCCCTTCCGCGACAAGGCGGGACGTATCTGGCTGACGGCGGGATCGTCGCTGTACCGCGTCGAGGGGGGGCGTGCGGTCCTCGTGTTCCGCCAACCCGACGGCAAACGCTTCAGCGACTTTCTGCACGCCACGAATGGTGACCTGTGGCTGGGCACGGAGAATGATGGCCTGCTGCGGGTGAAGGGTACGCGCGTCGATCACTTTTCGACGCGCAACGGCCTGCCCGAGGGGCGGATCACCGCGCTGTTCGAGGATCGCGAACACAGTATCTGGGTGGGCGCCAATGGCGGGCTGTTCCGGCTGCGCAAGGCGCTGTTCGCCAATCTGCGGGCCGAAGACGGCCTGTCCGGCAATTACGTGCGGGCGCTCGCCGAGACGCGGGATGGCAGCCTGTGGGTCGGATCGAGCAAGGGGCTGGACGTCGTGCCCCCGTCGGGCGTGCCGCGACCGGTGCCGCTGGGCCCGGCCGCCAATCGCGTATCGGTCATGAGCCTGTCCGCCGGGCCGGACGACCTGCTAACGATCGGCACCTTCGGCGATGGTGTGCTGCAGGCGCGCGGCGGGCGGGTCGTCCGACGCATCACCCAGGCGCAGGGTCTGCCGGCAAATCACGTCCGCGCCTTCGCGCAGGCGCGGGGCGGGGGCGTCTGGGCCGGGACGCAGCGCGGCGTCGTGCTGATCGATCCTGCCGGCCACGTCCGCCTGCCGCGCACGCACGAGCTGCCGGCCGAGATCGTCTATGCGCTGTCAGAAACGCCCGAGGGGCTGTGGGTCGGCACGGTGAGCGGCGCGTGGCTGTGGAACCATAGCGGCGTGCATCGGATCGACATCATGGGCGCGGGCCAGGCCAACAGCGTCTTCGGCTTCTTCCATGATCCGGAGACGGGCGACACCTGGATCAGCACCGATCGCGGCCTGTTTCGCCATCGTCGCGACGGCCAGCTGGACCATATTGGCATCGAACGCGGCATGCCCGTCGATGGGCTGTTCCAGATGACGGTCGGGCGCGGTGGATCCGCGTGGATCGGCAGCAACAAGGGCATCGTTCACGTCTGCTTCAAGGCGCTGCGCCTGGCCGCGGACGGCCGGCTGCCCCGTATCGCGCCCGATCTGTTCACTGCGCTGGACGGCCTCGCCAGCGCGCAGAGCAACGGTGCGTCGGGGCCCACGACCCTGCAGCGGCGCGACGGAACGATCTGGATCGCGACGGCGGAGGGTGTGGCGTTCGTCGATCCGCGCCGGCTGGCCCACTTCCGCTTCATGTCGCCGCCCGCGGTCGCGATCGAAAGCGTCGAGGCCGATGGTCAGCCGATGACGGCGGGGCCGGACGGGGCGTACGTGCTGCCGGCGGGAACGCACCGCCTGACGATCGCTTATGCGGGCCTCAGCTACCTACTGCCGCAGGGTATTCGCTATCGCACGCAGATGGACGGTTTCGATACCGGCTGGGTGGATCGCGAGTCGCAGCGGACGGCGGAATTCACCACCCTGCCGCCCGGCACCTATACCTTCCGCGTCCAGGCGGCGCAGGCGCGTGGCGCTTGGGGGCCGGACAAGACGATCACGGTGCGGCTGGAACCGTTCCTGTGGCAACGCTCATGGTTTCAGCTGGCCTGCGCTGCGCTGGTCATTCTGGCGCTGTGGTGCCTGCACCGCTGGCGGACGCTGGCGATGGCGCGGCGCGAACGGCAGCTCGCACGGCTGGTCGATGCGCGCACCGCCGAGCTGCGACAGCAGAGCCATGTGCTGGAAGAGGTGGCGCAAGAGCGCGAGCAATTGCTCGACCGCCTGCGAGGGCAGGCCGATGCGCTGGAGCAATTGGCGAACGAGGACCCGCTGACCGGGGTCGCCAATCGCCGTCGCTTCAACGACATGCTGTCGCACGTCGCGACGGTCAGCGCGCAGGACGGGCGCCACTGGTCGCTCGCGATCGTCGATATCGACCATTTCAAGCAGGTCAACGATCGCCATTCGCATGTCGTCGGCGATCTGGCGCTATGCGCGGTCGCGGAGGTGCTGCGCCATGCGGCGCCCGCGGATCATCTGGTCGCGCGACTGGGCGGCGAGGAATTCGCGCTGCTAATGCCCGACACCGATGCCGTGCAGGCGGCGCGGATCGGGGAGCGGCTTCGGACGGCGGTGCAGCAGCGCGATTACCGGGGCATCGCGCCGGATCTTGCGATCACGATCAGCATCGGCGTGGCGACGTGCGCGATGCGCGGCGTGGACGCCTCGACCATCTTCCAGGCGGCGGATGCCGCGCTGTATCGCGCCAAGGCATGGGGGCGGAACCGCGTGGTGGCGGACTGAGGACGCCGTTGCTCACAATAACGCGGCGGGCGAGACCGGCTCGCCCGCGTTCAACGGCGCCTTACCGGCTCAGCAGAGCGGCCGCTTCGTAGAAGGCGGCGCCAATCAGGCCGGCGGCGGGGAGGGTGACGACCCAGGCGACGACGATCCGGCTGGCGACGTTCCAGCGCACCGCCGACAGGCGCCGCGCCGATCCGACACCGACGATCGCGCCGGTGATCGTGTGCGTCGAGGAGACGGGGATGCCGCCCATCGTCGCCATGAACAGCGTGATCGCGCCGCCGGTTTCCGCGCAAAAGCCCTGCGCCGGCGTCAGTCGCGTGATCTTGGACCCCATCGTGTGGACGATCTTCCACCCGCCCGACATGGTGCCGAGCGCCATCGCGGCCTGACAGGACAGGACGACCCAGAAGGGCACGTGGAATTCACCGCCCAACATGCCCTGCGAATAGAGCAGGACGGCGATGATCCCCATCGTCTTCTGCGCGTCGTTGCCGCCGTGGCCCAGGCTGTAGAGCGCGGCGGACACCAGCTGCAATTTGCGGAAGCGCCGGTCGACGCCCATGGGGGTCAGCTTCAGCGACGACCAGGCGACCGCAAGCACCAGCATGAGCGCGAGGATCAGGCCGACCGCGGGCGACAGGAAGATCGCGGCCACCGTCTTGCCGACACCGGCCCAGACGACGCTGGAAAAGCCTGCCTTCGAGATGCCGGCGCCGAGCAATCCGCCGATCAGTGCGTGGCTGGACGACGACGGGATGCCGTAGCGCCACGTGATAACGTTCCACGCGATCGCCCCCATCAGCGCGCCGAAGATCACCTGCGGGTCGATGATCTGCGCATCGACGATACCCTTGCCCACCGTCTGCGCGACGTGGAGGCCGAAGACGGCGAAGGCGATGAAGTTGAAGAAGGCGGCCCATAGCACCGCGTGATGCGGTTTCAGGACGCGGGTCGAAACCACCGTCGCGATCGAGTTGGCGGCATCGTGCAGGCCGTTCAGAAAGTCGAACAGCAGCGCGACGCCGATCAGCGCGACCAGCAGCGTGAAAGAGATCGTCATCGGATCACGCGTGATCGATCACGAGACCCTGGATCTCGTTTGCGATATCCTCGAACCGGTCGGCGATCTTTTCCAGATGGCTGTAGATTTCACGATCGACGATGAAGCGCATCGTCTGGTTGTCGCCGCATTCCTTGAACAGCGCGCGCAGGCCCTGGGCGTGATGCTTGTCCACCTCGCCCTCCAGCGCGACCAGCCGTTCGGTCAGCTGGTGCAGGCGGGGGGCGTTGCTGTCGAGCTTGCGCAGCAACGGGATCGCTTCGGCGGTGACGCGCGCGGCTTCGGCGGCGAGATCGGCCATCGCGCGCATGTCGGGCGCGAAGGCAGTGACGCCGTACAGGTCGATCGTCATCGCCGTCTGATGCATCTGGTCGATCGAATCGTCCATCACGCCGATCAGGTCGGTGATCGCGGAGCGGTCGAACGGCGTCACGAAGACGCGACGAACGTCCTGCAGCACCGCGCGGGTGATGTCGTCGGCCTCATGTTCGCGATGCTCGATCTCCACGATGTGTTGCGCGATCGCGCCATCGCCGCTGAACAGCTGTTGCAGGGCGTCGGCACCGGCGACCAGCGTGGCGGCGTGCGCCTCGAACTGTTCGAAGAAGCGACCCTGCTTCGGCATCAGCGCCTGGAACCAGGCAACCATAAAAGACCTTTCAGTAATGGCGCGGCGCGCATGGAGCCGGGAGAGGCGGCACGCAAGCCGTTTCTGCCCGTTGCGCCGGACCGGGACGGATGGGTGACGCGCGGGAAGCGGCCACTTGTCCGGCGGAAGACACATCGGCCATGCCGAGTTTCCATGACGATAGCATGACTCATCGCGAATTGCGCCAGCCCGTGTGAGGGGTGGGGCAAGGCCGAAAAAATCCGGCTCGGCCGGACCGGGCGGTACGGCCCCGGCCTTACGCGCGCTCGACAAGGGGGCGCGCGCGGGGCAGGGCCGTGGCATGTCCTTCGTCGCCACGCTCCGCGCCGCCACCGCCATCGATCATGAGCGGGTGGACGCCGCCTTTGGCGCGATGCGCCTCGACGAGCGTGACGATTATCGCCGCATGCTCACCGCCCATGCCCGCGCCGTGCCGGTTGTGGAGGCGGCGCTGGCCCGCGCCGACCCCGCCTGGGGCTTGCCCGCCTGGGTGCCGCGTACCCCCTTGCTGGTATCGGACCTTGGCGCGCTCGATGTCGGCATGCCGGATCCAATGCCCTTCGATCTGCCGGAGCAGGAGGCCGCGACCTGGGGCGCGCTCTATGTCGCGGAAGGATCGCGGCTGGGCGGGCAGGTGCTGGCGCGCGGCATCGCCGCGGGCCTGCCGCATGCCTATCTGTCGGCGCGTCACGCGCCAGGTGCCTGGCGGGCGCTGCTGGCAAGCCTGGACGCGCGCGCGGCGACGGCGCCGCCGGCATGGCGTGAGGATGTGGTGGGCGGCGCCAAGGCGACCTTCGCGCTGTTCATGGCCGCACATGCCAAGAGATAGCGGTAGATTGACGTAGATTTAACCCTCATTACTCATTTTGGCGCAAGATAAGTCCAAAATGCTACGCTTTTGCCAGCGTACCTGTCATTCGCGAGCCGGGGTGAAAGGGGGGTCGTGGACCAATGGCGCCGAACGTCGGCAAAGTGACATTCTTGCTGGCCGAAATGCAGACGCGGATCAACGCGGCCGGCCTGCGTAGCTTCGAAGGCGATGTCGACCGCTTCGCCATCTTCTCGCTGATCGTGCGCGAAAGTCTGCGCCGCAATCCGCGCGGCAAGGCGATATCCACGCATTCGCTCGCCATCTCGCTGTCGCGCTCGTTCGAAACGGTACGCCGCCACGTCATCGCGCTGACGGAGGCGGGTCTGTGCGTGCGCGGGCAATATGGCGTGCTCGTGCGCGCCGAGGTGCTGGAGCGGCCCGACATCGCCGCGATGATGCGACTGGCACACGACAGTTTCGTCTGCTTCGTCGAGGGGCTGGAACAGCTCGGCGAGTGGACCGGTGCCCGGCCCGCCGCCAAACCCTATGATCCGCAGGTCGGGATTGCCGCGTCGGTCGACGTGATGCTGGCGGCGGTCGACAGCAATCGGACCATCCATCGCAACTGGCTGGATTTGATGCTGTTTTCGACCGTCCTCTACGCCAATTTGCAACGCAGTCGTGCCGCGGGGCAGTCATTCGGGTTCGGCACCGACCATGCGGTGCGGCCCGCCGCGCTCGCCGAGGCAATGAGCCTGCCGGAAACCACGGTCCGCCGGCGCCTGAAGCTGCTGGTCGAAGAGGCGGGATCGCTGGAGCGGGTGGCCAAGGGCTATATCGTGTCGGATGCGTGGATGGCCCAGCCGGGTGCCGCCGAGACCAGCGCGCGCACCTACAGCAACATCCGCCTAATCGTGACGCATGCCGTTGCCAACGGCTTTCCGATCGACCGGCCGGCCAGCGTCTACATCGACGGCCGTCCGTCAGCCGTCCAGTTCGTCTGAGCGATTGCCCGGCTGCGACTGAAGCACACGGTTCTTGCCCCGCCGCTTGGCGAGGTAGAGGGCTTCGTCCGCGGTGCGCATCGCGCTGGCCGGATTGCCGTAAAAGGCCGCCACGCCAGCCGAGAAGGTCAACTGCCCGATTCCCTCGCCCGTCGTCTGGTTGACGAGCGTGCGGGCGGCGAGCGCCTCGCGCGCGATGTCGAGCCGGTCGATCGCGTCGGCCGGATCCATGTCCTCGAACAGACAGGCGAATTCCTCGCCACCGTGGCGCGCGACGAAGGCGGCGACGCCCAGTTCGCGACACAGATGCTTGCCGATCATCTTCAGCACGCGGTCGCCGGCATCATGGCCGTGGCGATCGTTGATGCCCTTAAAATTGTCGATGTCGCAGATCGCGACGCTGTGGCGGGATTCGGCCCAGTCGATGTCGGTGTCGCCGCTCAGCGCGCGCAGGCGTGCGTCGAAGCTGCGCCGATTGGGCAGGCCGGTCAGGTGGTCCTCGTCCGCGGCCCGCTGCGCTTCCTTCAAGGTGGTGCGCAGCGTCTCGGTTTCGCGGCGGGTCTCGTCGAGCCGCTCGGCGAGCTGCTGGGTGCGGGCGACGGCGGCGGCGGTCAGGTCGATCAGTCGCGCCACGGTGCCGCGGGGATCGCGATCCAGACCGTCCGCCTCCGCGCTCAACGCCGTCTCATAGTCGCGCGTCGAGGCCTGTCCCTGGCGGATCACGCGCTCCGAATCGCGCAGGCGCCGCGACAGCGTGTCGGCCATGGACGCCATGCGTTCGGCCTGACGATGAGTCTCCGCCTCGGCCTGCCCCGCCAGCCCATCGACGAACTCCGGATTCAGGCGCCCGGCCCGTGCCAGCTCGTCGTCGATCGCGCGCGTCAGCCGGTTGTCCTCGCCCAGCACATAGCGGCGGGCGATCCGAAAGTGCGCTTCGGTCGGCGACAGATCGTGGGCCGACAGGAAATCGCCGATCTGAGCGAACAGCCGCCGCCCCGCCTCACGACGGGCGTCTTCGCCCGACCCGGCCATGCGTGCCGTGCCGCCGGTCAGCCAGGACGACAGACGGGCCATGCGCGACGGCGCCGTATCGTGGGGCATGACGGGCGGTAGGGCGTCGATGCCGCGCGCTCCCGCGATGCGTGGCCCGGACATCGCCGTCCCACGCGCATCGCCATGGCTCATTGGCACCGTCATCTGTCCCGTTCCCGATTACCTTTACGAGTACCAATCCTAGATCAGCACAGGTGAAGTAAAGCTTAGCCGCGCCTCATTTCGGTGCGGAAACGATCGACAAATCTGTCCCATCGGCTGCGACGTCTGGAGATGTCTTTGTATCTCAATAGTATAAGATTTTGAGCGTGCGCCTCACTCTTCCGCGATTGGGGCGGTCATGATGGCACGTAGGCCAGGCATGTTGTCGTGATAGTCGAGCGTACCTGACAGGCGCTGCACCATCGCGACCATCATCCGGCTGCCGAATCCCTGGCCGTCACCGCTCGCCTCGCCGCGACCGCGGCCGTCGTCGGCGACGATCAGCCGCAGCCGACCGCCATGCTGCTCCAGCGTGATCGCCAGCGGACCGGCCGCGCCGTCATAGGCATATTTGGTGGCGTTGATCACCAGTTCGGTAAGGATTAGCCCGATGTTCACCGCACGATCGGTGGGCACCAGCACCGGCGCCAGATCCAGCGTCAGGTAGCGTCCCCAGTCGGCCCCCAGCGAGGTGCGCATGTCGCCGACCAGTTCCTCGACATAGCGTGACAGATCGACGCTTTCGACCTGATCGTCGCGATACAGGCGGCGATGGACCAGGGCGACCGCCGCGAGTCGCGCTTGCGCCTCGGCCAGATGGTCCGCAATGGCGCCGGGGCCGGCGGTCTTCGCCTGCAAACGCAGGAAGGACGCGACCAGCTGCAGGCTGTTCTGCACGCGGTGGTTGACCTCCTTCATCAGGACGTCCTTCTGCGCGAGCAGCGTTTCCTTTTCGCGCAGCGTCCGCGTCAGCTCCCGGTTCAGGCTGCGCAAGCGGACCTGCTGGCGCCCTTCGAACAGGCGGCGACGGATACGGTGCGCAGCCTCCACCTGTTCCTGCGACCAGCGGCGCGCGCGCCCGCGTACCGTCTCGACATAGCTGGCGAAGGACGCGCGGGGGGTGAGTGCGGCGGCGTCGTTCGCCTGCGGGCCGGCGCTGTGGCCGGGGGCCTTGTGCGGGTTGCCCGCCCATTCGATCACCTCGATCCGTTCGGCGCGGAGCCACAGCAGCGTCGCATCCTCTTGGCGCAGCGGCATGGCGATCATGCCGCTGGCATAGGTCAGCACATCATCCTTCTCGCCCATCAGCGCGGGCAGTTCGTGCGTCGCGACGGGTTCGTTGCCCCGCTCATGCACCCAGCGGGCGATCGCGCGCAGCACCGCGTCGGGCGGGCAGCGGCCGCTGGCCTCGACATGATCGCGCGTCACCAGCGCCAGGCCGTCGGCGTCCAGCATCTCGCGCAGTTCGTCTCGGGTCGCGCGGATGATCTGCGGCAGCGTGCCTTCATTGCCCAATCGGGGTGCGAGGCCGTCCTCCACGGTCCGTAGCTGCAATCGCTCGCGATAGGCCGCCGCCTCTTCCTTCGTGCGGATCTGGCGGGCGAGGGCGCTCGCCAGCGTGGCGGCTGCGCTGCGGGTCGGCGCGGGCAGCTGGCGCGGCCCGTCGTTGTGACACGCGATCAGGCCCCAGAGCAGCCCGTCCTTGACGATCGAGATCGACGCGGACGCCCCCACGCCCATGTTGCGCAGATATTGGAGGTGGATCGGCGAGACGTGGCGGAGCGCGACGTCGGACAGATCGACACCGGTGAAGCCCGCCGGCCGCAGCGGGGCGGGGGTATAGTCCACCGTGGGGATCGCCCGCGTCCGGTTGCGAACGTAGAGCGCGCGCGCCTGCTTCGGAATGTCGCTCGCGGGGAAATGATGGTTGAGGAACGTCGGCAGATGCGGCGCACGATCCTCGGCCACGACGACGCCGGCGTCATCGTCGAGGAACTGGTAGATCATGACCCGATCGAAGCCGGTCAGCGTGCGATAGGCGGCAGCGGCCCGCGCGCACAGCGTCGTCTTGTCCGTCGCGCGCTCGAAGCTGCTCGCCACGGCGTCCAGCCACGCCAGCGTCGCGGCGGCGGTGGTCGCATCCGCTTCGATCGGCTCGAGTTCGACCAGCAGATGCGTGCTCGACCGGTGCAGCGCCACCGTGAAGCGCTCGTCGCACCCGGCGATCGGCTGCGGCATCTGCGCATTCAGCCCGCCCGACAGGCCTTCGATGAGCGGCCCCACCTCTTGCCCGATCAGCGTGGCGAGCGGTTGCCCCAGCCAGTCGCTGCGCAGCCGCGTTTCCAGATCGCCGGCGCCTGCGACCACCGCATGGTCGCCCTCGATGCTCGCGACGAGCAACATCCCGTGCGGCTGGATCGCGCCCGGAATGTGGATCGGCTCGCGATCGCAAATGGTGAGGTCGAGAGGCGAATCCGCCGCATCGCTGGCCCGGGTCGGGTGGGAAATCGCCATTATCACTCTGATACTATCCGCGGGACAGCATGGTCCCGCTCACAAGGCATTACAATCCGCCCCGTATTAATCTGCATCAATATTGTCTGCGCGCCGAAGAATTTGGGGGAACGCGCCGCTGCCATGGCGGGTTGGCGGTGCGGACTTTCAAGGACATGCCGATGCTCGCCCATACCCCGATCCGCTACAGCCCCGATGTCGAGCGGATCGACCCGGATGAGGCAGAGACGATCGCGGGGCTGATCGACGCCTTCCGCGACATCCTTGACACGACATCGCGAGACTATGGCCGGGCGGTGCGGTCGGTGCACGCCAAGGCGCATGGCATCGCGCGGGGTACACTGACGATCCATGAGGGGCTGCCGACCGAACTCGCACAGGGCATCTTCGCAAGCGCGGGCACGCATGAGGCGGTGCTGCGCCTGTCGACCAACGCGGGCGATCTGTTGCCCGACGCGATCGGGCTGCCGCGCGGGCTGGCGCTCAAGGTGCTGGATGTCGACGGTGACCGTCTGCCGGGATCCGAGGACGACCGGACGCAGGATTTCGTCATGGCGGACGGGCCCGTGTTCGCCGCGCCGGATGCGCAGGCGTTCCTCAAGAATCTGAAGCTGCTCGCCAAGACGACCGATCGGATGGAGACGGGCAAGGTCGTCCTGTCGAAGGTATTGCGCGGGATCGAGGCGGGGCTGGAGGCAGTCGGCCATCCGTCGGCGACGTTAAAGACGTTGGGGGGCGCGCCGCACCTCCATCCGCTGGGCGAGACATTCTATAGCCAGACGCCGTTCCGCTACGGCGACCATGTCGCCAAGTTCGCATTGTTCCCGGTGTCGCCTGCACTCGTCGCGCTGACGGGGGTTGCTGTCGACACCTCGGACGAGCGCGATGCGCTGCGGGCAGCGGTGCGCGACACATTGATCGCGCATGGCGGTCAGTGGGAGCTGCGCGTCCAGCTCAACACCGACCTCGACGCGATGCCGGTAGAGGATGCAACGGTCGAATGGGATCAGGCGCAAAGCCCGTTCGTCACCGTCGCCACGCTCGACGTGCCGCCGCAGATCGGCTGGGATGACGAGCAGACCCGCGCCACCGACGAGGCACTGTCCTATAGCATCTGGCACGGTATCGCCGCGCACCAGCCCCTCGGCAACGTCAACCGTGCACGCCGCGACACCTATCGCTTCTCCGCCGATTATCGCCGCAGTTTCAACGGCTGCCCGATGCATGAGCCGGCGCGGCTTGCCGACCTCGCGTGATCCGGCCTAGCAGCGCAGCATGATACGGTTGTTTCACGTCAGCGACGTCCATTTCGGCGCGGAGGATCCCGCGGCGATCGCCTGGTTCGGCAAGTGCGTCGCCGACGAAGCGCCCGATGCCGTCGTGATGACCGGCGACCTGACGATGCGCGCCACCCGCCGCGAATTCCAGCGCGGCGGCGAATGGCTGGCGAGCCTGGGTGTGCCCGTCACGCTGGAGGTGGGGAACCACGACATCCCCTATTATTGGGACCCGTTCCGCCGGTTGTTCGCGCCGTATCAGCGCTATGCCGCGGTCGAGCGGATGATCGAGCGCGAGCTCGACCTGCCGGGCGTCACCATCGTTCCGTTGAAGACGACGGCGCGCGCGCAATGGCGGTGGAACTGGTCGAAGGGGCGGGTGAGTTCAGGATCGCTGCGGCGCGCGCTGACGATGATGGCGGAGGCGCCCAAGGGCAACGTCATCCTGGTCGCCGCGCACCATCCGCTGATCGACGGCGGCGCCAAGGGGACCGCCAAGACGCATGGCGGTGACGCGGCGCTCGGCGCACTGGCGGAGGCCGGCGCCCACGCCGTGCTGTCGGGCCACGTCCACGATCCCTTCGACCTGCCGATCGAGCGCCACGGCCGGATCGTGCGGATGATCGGTGCGGGCACGCTGTCGAAACGGACGCGCCATACGCCGCCGGCGTTCAACGAAATCCGCGTCGCGGACGGGGCGTTTAAAACGATCGTGCGGCGCATGGGCGAGGCGCCGGTAGCGGCCGCTTAGCCGGGATAGGGCGACAGGGCGGTCGGCCCTGCGACGTCCGCCACCCCCGACGGTCGCAGCGCACCGCCGGCAAGGCCGACGGCACGCATCGCGGCGACATAGTTGCTCGCCGCCATGACCGCGCACAGCCAGCCGACCAGCAACGCATCGACGGTGAGGATCGGCCAAAGCCATACGCGTGGCGCCATGATCGCCGCAGCGCCCAGCAGATAGTGCGGGATCAGCAGTGGCAGCATCGCTACGACCGTAAAGGCGATCGTCCACGGCAGCCGCCGCGCCATGATCCGAACCGAGGCGACGGGTCCGATCGACGCATCGCCCAGCGTCGCCGCGACCGTCCAGGCGACCAGCAGGCACTGGACGATCAGGCCACCCGCCAAACCGGCGAGCAGCGCCCCTGGCGTCTGCGGCAGACCAAACAACTGCGCCGCCGACAGCGCGATGTGGATCGCCACCACGCCCGCGAACAGCCGCATCGCCAGCGGATCGCGCTGCGCCGCGAACCGGGGCGAGCGCGTGTGCACGAAGCGCGTGATCCAATAGGTCGGGACCAGCAGCGCCAGCACCTTCACCATCCCCAGCGCCATGCGCAGCGGATGATGCTCCAGCGCCTTGGCGGCGGCGATGCTGTCGTACATCCCGATATGCACCTCGGCGACGTGCTGGAGCAGCTCGAAGACGACCGGCACCAGTGCGAGCAGCGGGCAGGCGGCGAGGAAGGCGAGGCTGCCGCCATAGCTCGTCCGAAGGCCCTTCCAGAAGGTCATGGTTCATCTCCCTGGTGCGTGAACGTGAGGATGTCGCCGGGCTGGCAATCGAGCACGGTGCAGATCGCCTCCAGCGTCGAAAAGCGGATCGCCTTGGCCTTGCCCGTCTTGAGGATGGAGAGGTTGGCGAGGGTGATGTCGACGCGTTCGCTGAGCTCGGTCAGCGTCATGCGCCGGGCGTGCAGCATGTCGTCCAGGTGGACACGCACCGGCATCAGACGGTGCCGTCCAGATCGTCGCGCATCACGGCGCCCCGTTCGAACACCTGCGCCAGGACAAACGCGATCAGCACCGCAAGCCAGCCGGTGAAGCTCGGCTGCCAGTCGGGATAGTCGATATGCAGCACATTGGCCGCCACGCGCGCGAGGCCATAGCCAAGGTCGGCGAGCTGGATCACTAGCAGCATCCACCCGATCGTCCGCACCCGCGCGGCATTGGTGCGCGCGAAGGGATCGTCCTGCTCGACCGTGCGCAGGATCGCCCGCAACGCCTTGAGCAGCCGCTCGACCGCCACGCCGACGGGGATGCCGACCAGCATCGTCAGTTGCAGGAACGCGATCACCGCCGCGGTGTCGATACGGCCATGATATTTGCGGACCAGCAGCCGCTCGATCAGCTCGGCGCCGGGCAAAGTCGCGATCAGCACCGCGACGAAAAAGGCGATCGCAATGGCATTGGCGATCCGGAACGCCTGCACGGTGCGGACCGACCAGACCAGCAGGCGAGGGGGCTTGGACTTCGCATCTTCCATAATCGGATGATGCGCGTGATATCGAAAAACGGCAAGTGATTCGTTGAAAAACGATATATCGTGCGCTGCGGTCGGATCGGTGCGGCTTGGAAGCCGCTACCGACCTTTCCGACGTTCAGCATCGCCCGTCGGCTTCGTCGCCTCAATAGGCCGCGGTGAAGCGGGCGTGGGGATGGCGGTGGTGTTCCAGCTCGTCGGCCATCGCGATCGCATAATCGGCGAAGCTGATCCGGCTGTTCCCGGTCTCGTCGGTGACCAGCGCGTCGCCGCCCAGCCGGAACTGTCCGGTGCGGGGGCCTTCGAAAATGTCGGCGGCCGGCGAGAAGAACGTCCAGTCGATGTCGCGTTCGCTGCGCAGGGCGTCGAGGAAGGCCACGCCGCCCTCGGCAAAGGCCTTCCACTCCTGTGGGAATTCCGGCGTATCGATCAATGCGACACCCGGCGCCACCTGAAGGCTGCCCGCGCCTCCGGTAACGAGCAGCCGCCGTACCCCGGCCTGGCGCAAGGCGGACAGCAGAATGTCCGCGGTCACGTCGAAATGGAGCGCGCTGACGACAGCGTCATGGCCGTGCAGCAGCGTGGCGAGGGCGGCGCTATCGTGTGCGTCGCCGGTGACCGGCGTGATGCCGTCCGCCACGGGAATGCGATCCGGGTTCCGGGCGATCGCCGTGACCCGATGACCGCGCGCCGCCAGTTCCTTCGTGATCTCCGATCCCGCGCGCCCGCTCGCGCCCAACACCGCCACCTTCATGATCATCGTCCTCGATGGTTTCCGATGGTGACCATCTCGGCTACGACCCGATGCCATGCAAGACGGCACCTTTATGTTACCCGGTAACCTGGAAGTGATCGACCGCGGCAATGTCTATGCGCGCGACTGTCCGGCGCGGAAGCTGCTCGACCGGATCGGCGACAAATGGAGCGTCCTGATCCTGCTGCTGCTGGGGGATGGCGAGCTGCGCTTCAGCGTATTGAAGCGGCGCATCGACGGTATCTCGCAAAAGATGCTCAGCCAGACGCTGCGGTCGCTGGAGCGCGATGGCCTCGTGTTGCGCCGCGTCGAACAGAGTGTTCCGGTGTCCGTATCCTACGCCATCACCCCGCTCGCGCGCGGATTGCTGACGGCCATGCAGGGGATGATCGACTGGGCCGAAACGGCAATGCCGATGGTCGAAGCGGCGCAGCGGCAGTTCGACGATCGCCTACAGAGGATGTGAGTCCCCGGACGCCCGAAGTGAGCGATCGTCCGATCCATTCCATTCGCAGGCCACGAAAAAGCCGCCGCCCGGCATCCCGGACGGCGGCTTTTCTGTCAGGTCAGGCCGGGGCCTGAGCCGGGATTACTCCCGGTTCAGATATTCGCCCGCGGCTTCGTCACTGCCGTCGCCCGAGGGGACGACTTCGGCGAGCGGGTCGGGACCCGTGCCGGCATCGTCACGCACCGAACGCTGCTGTTCGGCAGCGCGCAGTTCCGCGGCCGACGCCGGGGCGACGATCGCCGCCTGCAACGCACGCTGCTGCGCACGGAGCGCCGCATCGCGCGAGGAGGCTGCGACGCGCAGGCGGTTCATGCCCGCGCCGGTGCCGGCCGGGATCAGACGGCCGACGATGACGTTCTCCTTCAGGCCCATCAGCGTGTCCTGCTTGCCCTGGACCGCCGCCTCGGTGAGGACGCGGGTGGTTTCCTGGAACGACGCCGCCGAGATGAAGCTGCGGGTCTGCAGCGACGCCTTGGTGATGCCGAGCAGGACGGGCTTGCCCTGCGCACGGACTTGGTTCGCGTCGAGCTTGTCGTTGATCGCGTCCATTTCCTCGCGATCAACCTGCTCGCCCTTCAGCAGCGTGGTGTCGCCGCCGTCGGTGATCTCGACCTTCTGCAGCATCTGACGAACGATCGTCTCGATGTGCTTGTCGTTGATCTTCACGCCCTGCAGTCGATAGACTTCCTGGATTTCGCTGACGAGATATTCGGCAAGCGGCTCGATCCCCATCGTTTCCAGAATGTCGTGCGGATTCGGCGAACCGCCGATCAGGTTGTCGCCACGCTTGACGTAGTCGCCTTCCTGAACGTCGATAACCTTCGACTTCGGCACCAGATATTCGACGATATCGCCGCCGTCCTCCGGTTGGATGCCGATCTTGCGCTTTGCCTTATAGTCCTTGCCGAACACCACGCGGCCCGAAACCTTGGCGATGATCGCCGCTTCCTTCGGGATACGCGCTTCGAACAGCTCGGCGACGCGCGGCAGACCGCCGGTGATGTCGCGGGTCTTGGCGGACTCGCGGCTGACACGGGCCAGAACGTCACCGGCCTGCACCTCGGCATTATCGTCGACCGACAGCACCGCACCCGGCGCCAGCATGTAGCGGGCGGCCTCGCCGTCTTCCGACGTCGTGAGGGTCAGGCGCGGACGCAGATCCTCCTTCGACTTGGACGAGGTGCGATATTCGATCACGACGCGCTGGGCGATACCGGTCGCTTCGTCGGTCTGCTCGGTGAGCGTCTTGCCCTCGGTCAGATCCTGATACTTCACGATACCGGAATTTTCCGTGATCACCGGCATGGTGAACGGATCCCACTCCGCCATGCGATCGCCCTTCGACAGCATATGGCCGTCGTCGAACATCACATAGGCGCCGTACGGGATGCGGTGCGTCGAGAGCTCACGACCGTCCATGTCGACGATCATGATTTCGCCCGAACGCGACAGCACCACGCGACGACCACGCTGGTCGACGATCAGGCGCAGGTCCTTGAACACCGCGGTGCCGTCGACCGGCGCCTCGAGGTTCGACTGCTCGTTCAGCTGCGCCGCGCCGCCGATGTGGAAGGTACGCATGGTCAGCTGCGTGCCCGGCTCACCGATCGACTGTGCCGCGATGACGCCGACCGCTTCGCCGATGTTCACCGGCGTACCGCGGGCGAGGTCACGCCCGTAGCACTTGCCGCAGACGCCGATCTTCGATTCGCAGACCAGCGGCGAGCGGATCTTCATGCCCTGGATGCCCATGGCCTCGATCTGCGCGACCATGGCTTCGTCGAGCAGCGTGCCGATCGGGATCACCACCGCATTGGTCTTCGGATCGACGACGTCTTCGGCCGTGGTGCGGCCTAGGATGCGCTCGGCGAGCGACGCGATGGTCGAACCGCCCTGCACGATCGCCTTCATCTCCAGCGCGCGCTCGGTGCCGCAATCCTCTTCGATGATGACGCAATCCTGCGACACGTCGACGAGGCGGCGGGTGAGGTAACCCGAGTTGGCGGTCTTCAACGCGGTGTCCGCGAGGCCCTTACGGGCGCCGTGGGTCGAGTTGAAGTATTCAAGAACGGTCAGACCTTCCTTGAAGTTCGAGATGATCGGCGTTTCGATGATCTCGCCCGACGGCTTGGCCATCAGGCCGCGCATGCCCGCCAGCTGCTTGATCTGCGCGGGGCTACCACGCGCACCCGAGTGGGCCATCATGTAGATCGAGTTAATGTCCTTCTCGCGGCCGACCATCGGGCCGTCCTCGTAATGACGGACCGCCTTGATCTCGTTCATCATCGAGTTCGCGACCTGGTCGCCGCAACGGCTCCAGGCGTCGATCACCTTGTTGTACTTCTCCTGCTGCGTGATCAGGCCGTCCTGATACTGCTGCTCGAAGTCCTTCACCTGCTCGCGCGTCTCGTCGACCAGACGATCCTTGTCCGGCGCGATGATCATGTCATCCTTACCGAACGAGATGCCGGCGCGGAACGCGTGACGGAAGCCCAGTGCCATGATCGCGTCGGCGAACAGCACGGTCTCCTTCTGGCCGGTGTGACGGTACACTTCGTCAATCACCTCGCCGACGTCCTTCTTGGTCAGGACGCGGTTGACGGTGTCGAAGGGCACCTTGTGGCTCTTCGGCAGGCACTCACCGAGCAGCATGCGGCCCGGGGTCGTCTCGTAACGCTTGAGGTACTGATTGCCCTGCTCGTCGGTCTGCGGAACGCGGCTGACGATCTTGGTATGCAGCGTCACCGCGCCGGCGAAGAGCGCCTGATGCACCTCCTCCATGTCGGCGAGCAGCATGCCTTCACCCGGCTCCTTCTCCTTCTGGAGCGAGAGGTAATACAGGCCAAGCACCATGTCCTGCGACGGCACGATGATCGGCTTGCCGTTCGCGGGCGACAGGATGTTGTTGGTCGACATCATCAGGACGCGCGCTTCCAGCTGCGCTTCGAGCGACAGCGGGACGTGCACGGCCATCTGGTCGCCGTCGAAGTCGGCGTTGAACGCCGAGCAGACCAGCGGGTGAAGCTGGATCGCCTTGCCCTCGATCAGCACCGGCTCGAACGCCTGGATGCCCAGACGGTGAAGCGTCGGCGCGCGGTTCAGCATGACCGGGTGCTCGCGGATCACCTCGTCCAGGATGTCCCAGACTTCCTTGCGCTCCTTCTCAACCCACTTCTTGGCCTGCTTCAGGGTCATCGACAGACCCTTGGCGTCGAGGCGTGCGTAGATGAACGGCTTGAACAGCTCGAGCGCCATCTTCTTCGGCAGGCCGCACTGGTGCAGCTTCAGCTCCGGGCCGGTCACGATGACCGAACGACCCGAATAGTCGACGCGCTTACCCAGAAGGTTCTGACGGAAGCGGCCCTGCTTGCCCTTCAGCATGTCGGACAGCGACTTCAGCGGACGCTTGTTGGCACCCGTGATCGTGCGGCCGCGACGGCCGTTGTCGAAGAGCGCGTCGACCGCTTCCTGCAACATGCGCTTTTCGTTGCGGACGATGATGTCCGGCGCACGCAGCTCCATCAGGCGCTTCAGGCGGTTGTTGCGGTTGATGACGCGGCGATACAGGTCGTTGAGGTCGGACGTCGCGAAGCGGCCGCCGTCCAGCGGCACCAGCGGGCGCAGCTCGGGCGGGATGACCGGCACGACCTCGAGGATCATCCATTCGGGACGGTTGCCCGATTCCAGGAAGCTCTCGACGACCTTCAGGCGCTTGATGATCTTCTTGGGCTTCAGCTCCGACTTGGTCGTCGCCAGCTCTTCCAGAAGCTGCACCTTCTCGCCCTCGAGGTCGAGGTTCTCGAGCATGATGCGCACCGCTTCCGCGCCGATGCCGGCGGAGAAGGCGTCTTCACCGTATTCGTCCTGCGCTTCGAGCAGTTCGTCTTCGGTGAGCAGCTGATACTTTTCGAGCGGGGTCAGGCCCGGCTCGATCACGATATACGCTTCGAAGTACAGCACGCGCTCGAGCTGCTTGAGCTGCATGTCGAGCAGCAAGCCGATGCGCGACGGCAGCGACTTCAGGAACCAGATGTGCGCAACGGGGGCGGCCAGTTCGATATGGCCCATGCGCTCGCGGCGCACCTTCGACACCGTGACTTCGACACCGCACTTTTCGCAGACGATGCCCTTGTACTTCATGCGCTTGTATTTGCCGCACAAGCATTCGTAATCCTTGATCGGACCGAAGATGCGCGCGCAGAACAGGCCGTCACGCTCGGGCTTGAACGTGCGGTAGTTGATCGTCTCGGGCTTCTTGATCTCGCCGAACGACCACGAACGGATCTTGTCGGGCGAGGCGATACCGATCTGGATCTGGTCGAAGGTTTCCGGCTTCGCGATCGGATTGGCGAAATTGGTCAGTTCGTTCATGGGTATGAACCTCTTTTGAAACTCAACTCCTCTCCCATCGGGAGAGGAAGGGGCCCGCCAGCGAAGCTGGTGGGAAGGTGAGGGCAGGGCAGACCGCTGCCCTCACCCTTCCGGCGCGTTCCGCGCCTCCCTCCCTCTCCCGCCGGGAGAGGGAAGGCCGTGGCTTTACTCCGCCGCCTCGGCGAGGCCGCCTTCGTCTTCCAGGTCCTGCATGGACTTGAGGTCGACGTTGAGGCCCAGCGAGCGCATTTCCTTGACGAGCACGTTGAAGCTCTCGGGGATGCCGGCCTCGAACGTGTCGTCGCCCTTGACGATCGCCTCGTAGACCTTGGTGCGTCCGACGACGTCGTCCGACTTCACCGTCAGCATCTCCTGCAGCGTATAGGCAGCGCCATACGCCTGCAGTGCCCAGACCTCCATTTCGCCGAAGCGCTGGCCGCCGAACTGCGCCTTACCGCCCAGCGGCTGCTGGGTGACGAGGCTGTACGGCCCGATCGACCGCGCGTGGATCTTGTCGTCGACCAGGTGGTGCAGCTTCAGCATGTAGATGATGCCCACGGTGACGCGCCGGTCGAACTTGTCGCCAGTGCGGCCGTCGAACAGCTCCGACTGGCCCGACGTGTCGAGACCCGCCAGCTCCAGCATCGCCGACACGTCGCTTTCGCGCGCGCCGTCGAACACGGGGGTGCCCATCGGCACGCCGGTGCGGATGTTCTTCACCAGCTCGGCGATCTCTTCCGGCTCGCGGCTCTGGATGTCTTCGGCATAGTGATCGCCATAGACTTCGACGAGGCGCGTCTTGACCGCGTCGGGCATGTCGCCCGCCTTGGCGTCCGGATTGGCCTCACGCCACTCTTCGAGCTGCGCCGCGACCTGCATACCCAGGTTGCGGGCCGCCCAGCCGAGGTGGGTTTCGAAGATCTGACCGACGTTCATGCGCGACGGCACGCCCAGCGGGTTCAGCACGAGGTCGACCGGCGTACCGTCCGCGAGGAAGGGCATGTCCTCCTGCGGCAGGATGCGGCTGATCACGCCCTTGTTGCCGTGACGGCCGGCCATCTTGTCGCCCGGCTGCAGCTTGCGCTTCACCGCGACGAAGACCTTGACCATCTTGAGCACGCCCGGCGGCAGCTCGTCGCCCCGCTCCAGCTTCTCGCGACGATCATGGAACTTGTCCGTGATCCGCTTGGCCGCTTCGTCATACTGCTGCTTGACGGCTTCCAGGTTCGACTGGACCGCATCGTCCTGCACGGCGAACTTCCACCATTCGTGGCGGTCGACGCTGTCGAGCAGGTCCATGTCGATGGTCGAGCCCTTCTTGACGCCCTTCGGCGCCGCGGTCGCGACCTGATCCAGCAGCATCTCGCGCAGGCGGCTCCACGTCGCCCGGTTGAGGATCGTGCGCTCGTCGTCCGAGTCCTTCTTCAGGCGCTCGATCTCCTCGCGCTCGATCGCCATCGCGCGTTCGTCCTTGTCGATGCCATGGCGATTGAAGACGCGGACGTCGACGATCGTACCGGCAACGCCCGGCGGCAGGCGCAGCGAGGTGTCGCGCACGTCGCTGGCCTTTTCGCCGAAGATGGCGCGGAGCAGCTTCTCTTCCGGCGTCATCGGGCTTTCGCCCTTCGGCGTGATCTTGCCAACCAGAATGTCGCCCGGCTCCACCTCGGCACCGACGTAGACGATGCCCGCCTCGTCGAGGTTGCGCAGCGCTTCCTCGCCGACGTTCGGGATGTCGCGGGTGATGTCTTCCGGCCCGAGCTTCGTGTCGCGCGCCATCACCTCGAACTCGTCGATATGGATCGACGTGAACACGTCGTCCTTCACGATCCGCTCGCTGATGAGGATCGAGTCCTCATAATTGTAGCCGTTCCAGGGCATGAACGCGACGAGTGCGTTGCGGCCCAGCGCCAGCTCGCCGAACTCGGTCGACGGGCCGTCGGCGATGACGTCGCCGGCGTTGACCACGTCGCCCACCTTCACCAGCGGACGCTGGTTGATGCAGGTCGACTGGTTCGAACGCTGGAACTTCATCAGCGTGTAGATGTCGACGCCCGACTTGCCCGCGTCCACGTCACCGGTAGCGCGCACGACGATGCGGCTGGCGTCGACCTGGTCGACGATGCCCGCACGCTTGGCGGCGATCGCCGCGCCCGAATCGCGCGCGACGGTTTCTTCCATGCCGGTGCCGACGAAGGGCGCTTCCGCCTTCACCAGCGGCACGGCCTGACGCTGCATGTTCGAGCCCATGAGCGCGCGGTTGGCGTCGTCGTTTTCCAAGAACGGAATGAGCGAGGCGGCGACCGACACGAGCTGCTTCGGGCTGACGTCCATCAGCGTGATCGTTTCCGGCAGCGCCATCAGGAACTCGCCCGCCTGACGCGCCGAGACGAGGTCTTCGGCGAAGCTGCCGTCGTCCTTCAGCTCGGCCGAGGCCTGCGCGATCGTGTGCTTGGCCTCTTCCATCGCCGACAGATAGACGACGTCGTCGGTCACCTTGCCGTCGATGATCTTGCGGTACGGCGTTTCAATGAAGCCGTACTTGTTGACGCGGCTGAAGGACGCGAGGCTGTTGATCAGACCGATGTTCGGGCCTTCCGGCGTTTCGATCGGGCAGATGCGGCCATAATGCGTCGGGTGAACGTCGCGGACTTCGAAGCCCGCACGCTCACGCGTCAGACCGCCCGGCCCGAGCGCCGAAACGCGACGCTTGTGCGTCACTTCGGACAGCGGGTTGGTCTGGTCCATGAACTGCGACAGCTGCGACGAACCGAAGAACTCACGCACCGCGGCAACCGCGGGCTTGGCGTTGATCAGGTCGTTCGGCATCACGGTCGACACGTCGACCGACGACATACGCTCCTTGACCGCACGCTCCATGCGCAGCAGGCCGACGCGATACTGGTTCTCCAGCAGCTCACCCACCGAACGCACACGGCGGTTGCCGAGATTGTCGATGTCGTCGATCTCGCCCTTGCCGTCCTTCAGGTCGACCAGCGTCTTGACCACGGCGAGGATATCCTCGGTGCGCAGCGTCGTCACCGTGTCCGGGCAGTCGAGGTCGAGGCGCATGTTCAGCTTGACGCGACCCACGGCCGACAGGTCGTAGCGATCGGGATCGAAGAACAGGCCGGCGAAGAGTGCTTCGGCGGTTTCGAGCGTCGGCGGTTCGCCGGGGCGCATGACGCGATAGATATCGCTGAGGGCCTGCTCGCGCTCTTCGGCCTTGTCGGCCTTCAGCGTGTTGCGGATCCACGCGCCGGTCGACACGTGATCGATGTCGAGCAGTTCGATGCGGTCGATGCCCGCCTCGTCGAGCTTTTCGAGGTTTTCGGCGCCGATTTCGTCGCCCGCCTCGACGTAGATTTCGCCGGTCGCTTCGTTGATCAGGTCATAGGCCGAATAGCGGCCGTAGATTTCCTCGGTCGGAATCAGCAGCTCGGTCAGGCCGTCCTTGGCTGCCTTGTTGGCGGCGCGGGGGCTGATCTTCTGCTGCGCCGCGAATACGACTTCGCCCGACGAGGCGTCGACGATGTCGAACAGCGGCTTCACGCCGCGCCAGTTCTCGGCCGCGAACGGAATGCGCCATCCGCCTTCGCCGCGGACGTAGGTCACGCGGTTGTAGAAGTGGTTGAGGATGTCCTCGCTGGTCATGCCCAGCGCATAGAGCAGCGCCGTTACCGGCAGCTTGCGCTTGCGGTCGATACGGACGTTGACGATGTCCTTGGCATCGAACTCGAAGTCCAGCCACGAGCCGCGATACGGGATCACGCGCGCGGCGAAGAGGTACTTGCCCGAAGCATGCGTCTTGCCGCGGTCATGGTCGAACAGCACGCCCGGCGAACGGTGCATCTGGCTGACGATGACGCGCTCGGTGCCGTTGATGAAGAAGGTGCCGTTCTCCGTCATCAGGGGCATGTCGCCCATGTAGACGTCCTGCTCCTTGATATCGATGACCGACTTGGCTTCGGTATCGGGATCGACCTCGAACGCGGTCAGGCGCAGCGTGACGCGCATCGGCGCGGCATAGGTGATGCCACGCTGGCGGCATTCCTCGACGTCGAACTTCGGCGGTTCGAGGACGTAATCGTCGAAGTCGAGATAGGCGGTGCCGGCGAAGTCCTGGATCGGGAAGACGCTGCGCAGCGTCTTTTCCAGACCCGAGACGTGGCCCGTCGACTTGTCCGAGCGCAGGAACTGCTCATAGCTTTCGCGCTGAACCTCGATCAGGTTCGGCATCTGAATGACTTCGTGGATATCCCCGAAGATCTTGCGGATGCGCCGCTTGGCGGTGCTGCCCTGGATCGCCTTGGTGGCCATGAGCGTTATCTGTCCTCAAGTCGCTGGCGAGGCCCGGATGGGTCCCGCCGGAATGTCGTGCCCGGAAATCCCCGGACCGGACGCACGAAGCGACGCAAAAAAGCCGATCGCATGATACTGCGTCGGCCTTTGGCGTCTGAAACCGCAACCCTCTATCCGTACGAAGCGCTGCGCGACGGCGCTTCATGTCCCGAAAAGCTGTGGTGAGCCGCCCATATAGGCGCGGTATTGGATGCTGTCAAAGGGCGGACGTCCAACAGCGATCCAACACGGACTTCAGCCTGGGCACCGGTTCGGCCGGTCGCCTTGGCGGGGCGGTTCGTCGCAGCGCGACTGGCGGTCGTCGCTGCATGCCGCAGGAGCGGGGGCTTATCTTTGGAAGAGTTCCGCACCGATGACGAGTTTCCGGGGTGTGCGTCGGCGCACGATCCCCTTCCTGATGGCGACCGCCGTCGCGCCCATGGCGATCGTGACGATCGCTCCGGCCGCCGCGCAGACCGGCAATGGCACGGCCGCGCAGACGTTGCCAGGGCTGGACAATTTCAGCCTGCCGCCCTCGCAGCCGACGCCCACGCCGAGCCCGACGCCGGCGCCGGTCATCGCGCCGTTGCCGACCCCCACGGCATCTCCGCGCGCGACGCCGACACCGCGCGTGACCCCGCGTGCCACACCGACGCCGACGCCGCGCGTTACAGCGACCCCGACACCGCGGGCAACCGCATCGCCTACGCCGGCCGCCACGCCGACCGCGATAGCAGTGCCGACCCCGATCCCGACGCCGACGCCGACTTCCACAGCATCGCCCACGCCGGTTGAGGCAGCTACGCCGTCGCCCGCGGCCACGACTGTACCGGCGACCGCACCGGATAGCGGCTCCGATTACGGCTGGCTGATCGGGCTGGCGGTGGTGTTGGGCCTCGGTGGGGCAGGGGCCTGGTGGTGGCGTCGCCGCCGCGCCGACGCCGCGGATGAGCCGGTCGCCGCCGTTGCGCCTGCGCCCATTCCGAAACCGCAACCGGTCCGGCCGCGCACGCCGGCCGCGTCACCCGCCACGCCGGCAGCGCCCGCACCTGCGCCGCCATCCGCACCCGTCGGAGATCGCGGGCGGTTGTCGCTGAGCCTTCACCCGCGCCGCGCCGGCCTGAACCTGCTCAGCGCGACGGTGGAGGCCGAGCTGGTCGTCCGCAACGACGGCAGCGCACCCGCGCAGGCGATCCGCATCGGCGCGGCGCTGATCGGTGCGACACCGGGGCAGGGCGACGAGATCGCGCCCGTGTTTGACCAGCCCGTCGTCCGCCCCGCGACCCCGCCCTTCGCGCTCGGGCCCGGCGAGGAGCGGCGGATCCGTCTGGTCGTCGCGCAGGCGCGAGCGGATATCGTCCCGCTCACCGCAGGCGGGCGGACGTTGTTCGTCCCCGTCGTCGCGGTCAACGCGCTGTACGATGCCGGCGCAGGCATCGCCGGGCAGAGCGCGCGCGGCTTCGCCGTCGGCGTCGAGCGCGTCGACAGCGCTAAGCTCGCGCCCTTCTGGCTCGACCAGCCTGCGCGCATGCACGAGCAATTGGCGGTCCGCCCCTATGGCGCCGGGGTAGAGCGCTAGCCGACACCGCCCGTCCGGCACGAACCGGACGGGCGGGCGACGCGGTTCAGGCTGCGGCCTTCAGCGTCGCCATGTCGATGACGAAGCGATACTTAACGTCGCCCTTCACCATCCGCTCGTAAGCCTCGTCGATCTGCTCCATGCGGATCATCTCGACATCGCTGGTCAGACCATGCTCCTTGCAGAAGTCGAGCATCTCCTGCGTCTCCTTGATCCCGCCGATCAGCGAGCCGGCCAGCGCGCGGCGACGGAAGACGAGGTTGCCGACCGAGGGCGCCGGGTGCGGCTCCGCGGGCACGCCGACGAGGCACATCGTGCCGTCGCGCTTCAGCTGGACGAGCAGCGCGTCGAGGTCGTGGGGGGCGGCTACCGTGTTCAAGATAAAGTCGAACGAGCCCGTGTGCGCGGCCATCTGATCGGCGTCTTTCGAGACGATCAGGTCCTTGGCGCCGAGGCGCTTGGCGTCCTCGCGCTTGCCCGGCGAGGTCGAGAAGACATAGACCTCCGCGCCCATCGCCGCGGCGATCTTGACGCCCATATGGCCGAGGCCGCCGAGACCGACGATGCCGACCTTCTGGCCGGGGCCGACCTTCCAGTGATGCAGCGGCGAATAGGTGGTGATTCCGGCGCAGAGAAGCGGCGCCACGGCGGCGAGGTCCTTTTCGTCATGGCCGATGTGGAGGACGAAATCCTCGGTCACGACGATATGGTCGGAATAGCCGCCGAAGGTGTGACCGCCCATCACCTCGTCCGGGCCATTGTAGGTGCCGACGAAGCCCGTCGTCTCGCAATATTGCTCCTCGCCATCGTTGCACGAGGGGCAATGGCCGCAACTGTCGACCATGCAGCCGACGCCGGCGATGTCGCCGACCTTGAATTTCGTCACGTCGCTGCCGACCGCGGTGACGCGACCAACGATTTCGTGGCCGGGAACGCAGGGATAGAGCGTCCCGTCCCACTCGCCGCGCGCGGTGTGGAGGTCGGAATGGCAGACGCCGCAATACAGGATGTCGATCGCGACGTCCTTGGCACCGGGATCGCGGCGTTCGAAGCTGAAGGGCGCGAGCGGCGCGTCGGCAGCTTGGGCGGCATAGCCCTGGGTGGCGGTGGGCATCGGAAATTCCTTAAAGAACGAAGGGGGTTCGGAGCGCGCTGCAACGCAACACGATCGCTTCGGCTCCCGATCATTCTTTCGATCATCCCGATCGCTTACGTCGATGGCGCGTCCGGCGCCGGCACCATCACCAAGGCATCGATCGCCGCCTGCAGGATGTGCGCGGCAGCGAGATTGTCGATCCGTTCGGCCCGCTTGGCGCGGCTCATATCCTGTTCGATCATCGTGCGTTCGACCGCGACCGTGCTCCAGCGTTCGTCCCACAGCAGGATGGGGAGGGCGAGATCGGCGCAGTTGCGCGCGAAGGCGCGGGTCGACTGGCTGCGCGGGCTTTCGGTCCCGTCGAGGTTGAGCGGCAGGCCGAGCACGATGCCGCGGACGTGCTGCGCGGCGATCAGCTTGGCGATCGCGGCCTTGTCCGCAGTGAATTTGGTGCGGCGGATGAGGTCGGCGGGGCTCGCGAAGCTCCAGCCGGCGTCGCACAGCGCCGTGCCGATCGTCTTGGTGCCGAGATCGAGCCCGATCAGGCGACCGCCCTGCGGCAAGGCCGCGCGAAAGTCCGTGCGGTCGAGGGTGATCACGCGGCGGCTCCGAACACGGCGAGGCGGCGGGCGGCGTCGGCGCGGACATTGGCCCAGAATAGGCTGTAGTCGTAGACGTGGTAGTTGTTGCCGGGCAGGACGTAACCCCCCACGTCCGGCGGCGTGCCGATCAGCAGGAAACCGCGCGGGTCGCAGCGCGCGGGCACCTTGCCCGGCTGGATCGTCGCCGTGCTGAGGTCGGCGCTTGGGTAGAGCGTGCCGCGGTTGGCGCTGGCCGGCGCGGCGGCGCCTGCGGTGCCGGTCAACGGGTTGGTGCAGACCATCGGGCTGCCCTTGCGCGGGCGGCCGTCGAAGCCGGTCGTCGTGTCATAGAGGTCGGTGATGAGCGACGGGTCGGCGGGCTCGGCAAAGCTCTGCCACGACAGCAGGCAGCGGGCCTGATCGGGCCGGGTGCATTCGGGCAGGCCGAGCGCGGCGAGGTCGGTCCTCTTCGACACTGGCCAGCCGACGACATAGGCCGCGACGATACGACGCGCGATCGGCTTGCCGGCGATCTTTTCGCGCAGCAGCCGGGTGAGGTGGAGTGCACCCTGGCTATGGCCGGCGAGGATGATCGGGCGCTTGGGGTCGACTTGGCGCACGAAGGCGTCGAAGGCGGCGGCGACGTCGCGATAGGCGAGGTCGAGCGCCTGGGTGGCACTGGCCTCGCTGGTCAGGAAGGCGCCGAACGTCGCCTGGCGGTAGCGCGGTGCCCAGATGTCGGCGCTGTCGTTGAATGCGCTCGCCTGGCCGCGCAGGAAGATCGCGGCGCGGGCGTTGGTCTCGGCATCGTCGAGCGCGGCGTTCCAGTGCGCGCGGCCGATGTACGAGGTGGGGTGGATGAAGAAGACCGCGGCCTTCGCCTGTCCGGCGGGGGCGGGAGTGTAGCCGGCGGGCGCCCATCGCGCGGGATTGCCGGGAATGTCGGGCCGGGCGATCCACATCTTGGCGTCGGCATAGACGCGCGGATCGACGCTCGCCTGCGCCTGAAACGTCTCGGTCGGCACCAGCGCCATGCGCAGAATGCGGTTGCCCGCGAGGCGATAGGCGATAGCCCCGGCGATCACGAGCGCGATCAGGACGGCGAAGACATAGAGGAATTTGCGCGCCAAGCGAGGCTCCCGGTTCGATGGGCGTGCTCTGCCCGATGCGGGGCGGCGGGGCAATGTGGGGTGGGGCAATCAGGATTTCGGTCCGAAACGGTCATTGGGCATTTACCAATTGTGGGTACTGCTGCCGCACAGAAGGGGAGCAGGCCATGATGATTGCCGCGGTGACCAGAGCAGATCGTGCGATTGCCATGCCGTCCATGGGCCGGCGTCAGGCCGGGTTCGAGGCGGCGCTCGCAGCGCAGGCCACGCCGGTCGCCGGGGATGATGCGCGTACCAGTGCCGCCGCGGCGGTGGCGGCCTTCGACCTCGACTATGGGGCCGGTGGACACAGCCGGGCCGACGTCGAAGCGCAATATGCCGAGGGCGCGCGGACCGTCAGCGCGGCACAGGGCTTGCCCGAGGGGCGCTACGACTTTTCCGCAATGAGCCCGCGGGAACTGCGGATCGTGACCGGCCATCTCGTGCTGAGCGGAGCGGCGCACTCCGACGCCATGGCGCAGCTGACCGCCCCCATCGATACGGGCGACGGCGGCACGGCGGCCAGCGTGCCGACGGACTGGCTGGCGACGCTGAACGATCGGATCACGGATGCGAAAGCGCGGGCCGACGGTGGCGCGATCTATCTGGAATCGGCGCGGTTCACGCTACAGCGGTTCCACACGAAGAGCGATCGGCCGACAGGTGCCGGGCCGCTCGCATCGTCGGCGCCCATGACGGCCGGCGCCAAGCTCGACGCGGCGCTGGAGGCCTTTCGCAAGGAAGGCAAGATGACCCCGGCCGAGCGGATGCGGCGGCAGGTGATGAAGGAGATGAAGATCACCGAGGACGATCTGAAGGCGATGCCGCCCGAACAGCGCGACGCAACCGAGAAGAAGATCGGTGAAGAGGTGGCGCTGCGGCTGAAGAAGCTGGGGATCGACGGCGGGGGCGCCGGTACGCGGTCGGTAGAGGAGTATGTCGCCGCGCAGGGCTAGAGTACCCGTTACCCGTTCGCCCTGAGCCTGTCGAAGGGCGGGCGGCCGCACGCACTGGAGCCGCCTATTGAACTCCGTGCTTCGACAGGCTCAGCACGAACGGGGGCGGCGGGTCCATCCGTCCGCAACCGAAGCTGTTGCGCCGCAGCGCGGGCTTGGTGTAGCCGCATCGGCATGTCCGTAGACACCGCCACCGTAAAGAAGGTCGCCGCGCTCGCGCGCGTCGCGATCACCGACGAGGACGCCGGCCGCCTCGCCCCCGAACTCAGCAACCTGCTTGGCTGGATCGAGCAATTGGGCGAGGTCGACACCGCCGGGGTCGAGCCGATGACCGCGGTCATCCCCAACACCCTGCGCCTGCGCGACGACGTGGTGAATGCCGATCCGCTGACCGGCGGCGGCATCCGTGACGACCTGATGGCCAATGCGCCGCAGGCGGAGCACGGCTTCTTTACCGTTCCCAAGGTGATCGAATAATGACCGACCTGACCGATCTGGGCATCGCCGCGATCCGCGACGGCGTGCGCGCCGGCAGCTTTTCCGCGGTCGAGGTCGCCGACGCCTTCGTGGTGAAGGTCGCCAAGGCCAAGCCGCTCAACGCCTTCCTGGTCGAAACGCCCGACCATGCGCTCGCCGCCGCCAAGGCCGCCGATGCCGCGCGTGCCGCCGGCGAGACGCTGAAGCCGCTGGCCGGCGTGCCGATCGGCATGAAGGACCTGTTCTGCACCAGGGGCGTGGCCACCACTGCGGCGAGCCACATCCTGGAAGGCTTCACGCCGACCTATGAATCGACCGTGTCGCAGAACCTGTGGGACGCGGGCGCGGGCATGCTCGGCAAGCTGAACATGGACCAGTTCGCGATGGGATCGTCGAACGAGACCAGCGCATTCGGCAATGTCGTGTCGCCGTGGCGCAAGCCGGGCAGCGACGCGCCGCTCGCCCCCGGCGGATCGTCGGGTGGCAGCTCGGCAGCGGTCGCGGCGGGGCTGTGCCCGGGCGCGACGGGCACCGACACGGGCGGATCGATCCGCCAGCCCGCCGCCTTCACCGGCATCAGCGGGATCAAGCCGACCTATGGCCGCTGTTCGCGCTGGGGCACGATCGCCTTTGCCAGCTCGCTCGACCAGGCCGGGCCGATGGCGCGCGACGTGCGCGACTGCGCGATCATGTTGGAGGCGATGGCGGGCTTCGACGCGAAGGACGCAACCTCGCTGCAGCTCGACGTGCCGAAGTGGGAACAGGGGCTGACGGGCAACCTCGCCGGCAAGCGCGTCGGCATCCCCAAGGAATATCGCGTCGACGGCATGCCTGCCGAGATCGAGGCGCTGTGGCAGGCGGGGATCGACTGGCTGAAGGACGCGGGTGCCGAGATCGTCGAGGTGTCGCTGCCGCACACCAAATATGCACTGCCCGCCTATTACATCATCGCGCCGGCGGAAGCCTCGTCGAACCTCGCGCGCTATGATGGCGTGCGTTACGGCCTGCGCGACCTGCCCGAGGGCGCGGGGCTGCAGGACATGTATGCCGCGACGCGGGCCGCGGGCTTCGGCGCCGAGGTGAAGCGCCGGATCATGATCGGCACCTATGTGCTGTCGGCCGGTTTCTACGACGCCTATTACACGCAGGCGCAGAAGGTGCGGACGCTGATCGCGCGCGACTTTGAGCGGGCTTGGCAGCAGTGCGACGTGCTGCTGGCGCCCACCGCCCCGTCGGCGGCGTTCGCGCTGGGCGACAAGTCGGCCGATCCGCTGGCGATGTACCTCAACGACGTGTTCACCGTGCCGTCGAGCCTTGCGGGCCTGCCGGCGATGAGCGTGCCGGGCGGGCTCGACAAGGACGGCCTGCCGCTGGGCTTGCAGATCATCGGCAAGGCGCTGGACGAGCAGGGCGTGCTGAACGCAGGGCTCGCGATCGAGGAGCGTGCGGGCTTCGTCGCGCGGCCGGGATCGTGGTGGTAACCGACCGGACCTTCACGACACGCAACGTCGCGATGCTGCGCGAGGCGCAGGCCGCGCTCAACGTCGCGTTCGGGGCGATCCTCAGCGCCTATGTCGGAATCTCGCTCGCCGAGATCGACAACCATCCGTTCGATCACCACGTGCTCGCGCGGTTCTTCATCGCGCTGGCGGTGTTCATCCTGGGGCTGTCGGTGGGCAACAGCCTGATCCTGCGCGGCGAATTCCGGCTGAGCGCGATCTTCCTGATCCTGGCGCTGATCGCCGCGGTCTTCGCGCATCACGAAGGCACGGTGCTGCGCTTCGAGGGCGCGATCCTGCGCATCCTGGCCGGCTGCTGGGTCGTCGCGCTGCTCGGCAGCAATATTGTGCTGACCGCGATCAACTATCTTCATCATCGGAATCGAACATGAGCGACTATCGCATCCAGGGCGCCACCGGCGAATGGGAGGTCGTGATCGGCCTGGAAGTCCACGCCCAGGTCACGTCCAACGCCAAATTGTTCTCGGGCGCCGCGACCGCTTTCGGCGCGGAGCCGAACACGCAGGTCAGCCTGGTCGACGCGGCGATGCCGGGCATGCTGCCGGTGCCGAACATGGAGTGCATCCGCCAGGCGGTGCGCACCGGCATGGCGATCGACGCCAAGATCAACCGCTGGTCGCGGTTCGATCGGAAAAACTATTTCTACGCCGATCTGCCGCAGGGCTATCAGATCAGCCAGCTCTACCACCCGCTGGTCGGCGAGGGCGCGGTCGAGATCGCGCCGGACGACAAGAACCCGGACGCGACCAAGACGATCGGCGTCGAGCGCATCCACGTCGAACAGGACGCGGGCAAGCTGATGCACGACCAGCATCCGACGCGGTCGTATGTCGACCTCAACCGCTCGGGCGTCGCGCTGATGGAGATCGTCAGCCGGCCGGACATGCGATCGCCGGCCGAAGCGGGGGCGTATCTCACCAAGCTCCGCTCAATCCTGCGCTATGTCGGCAGCTGCGACGGCAATATGGACCAGGGGTCGATGCGCGCCGACGTCAACGTCTCGGTGCGCAAGCCGGGCGACGAATTCGGCACGCGCACCGAGACGAAGAACGTCAATTCGGTGCGCTTCGTGATGCAGGCGATCGAGCATGAGGCGCTGCGCCAGGTCGAGGTGCTGGAGAGCGGCGGCAAAATCGTGCAGGAAACGCGGCTGTTCAATCCGGACACCGGCACGACGCGGTCGATGCGGTCGAAGGAAGATGCGCACGATTATCGCTATTTCCCCGATCCCGACCTGCTGCCGCTCGAGCTGGACGAGGCGTTCCTGGCGGATTGCCGCGCCAGCCTGCCCGAGCTGCCCGACGCCAAGCGTGCGCGCTACGAAGCCGCTGGCATCTCGCCCTATCAGGCGGGCGTGCTGACCGCCGAAGTCGAGGCGGCGCGCTGGTTCGACGCGCTGCTCGACGCGGGCGCGAAGCCGGTCGCGGCGGCGAACTGGACGACGTCGGAACTGTTCGGCGCGCTCAACCGCGTCGGCAAGGGCATCGCCGAATCGCCGGTGTCGCCGACGCAGGCGGCCGAATTGCTGGCGCTGGTCGCCGACGGGACGTTGTCGGGCAGCCTGGCGAAGCAGGTGTTCGAGGTGATGCTGGAAACGGGCGAGGCGCCGGCCAAGATCGTCGAGGACCGTGGCCTCAAGCAGACGAGCGACACGGGCGCGATCGAGGCGGTGATCGCCGAGGTGCTGGCGAAGAACCCCGGCCAGCTGGAACAGTATCGCGGCGGCAAGGAGGCGCTGTTCGGCTTCTTCGTCGGTCAGACGATGAAGGCGATGGGCGGCAAGGCCAATCCGGGCGTCGTCAACGAGCTGCTCAAGAAAGCGCTCGCCGGCTGATGGCCACGCGGATCGCCCGGTGCCGGTGCGGACAATTGTCCGCGACCTGCACGGGCGATCCGGTGCGGGTGTCGGTGTGCCATTGCCGCGGGTGCCGGCGGCTGACCGGCGGCGCCTTCTCCGCGCAGGCGCGCTTTCCCGTCGCAGCGGTGACGCTGGCAGGCGCGTTCCAGACATGGGAGCGCGTGGGCGACAGCGGCCGTCGCGCCTGGTTTCGCTGGTGTCCGAACTGCGGTGCCACCGTGATGTTCGTCAACGAAGGCTATGAGGACATGCCGGCAATCCCGCTCGGCGCCTTTGCCGATGACGATGCGCCGACCCCGACGCTGTCGATCTTCGAAGAGAGCAAGCTGCCGTGGGTGGCGGTGACCGGCGAGGGGATCGAGCACTTCGCCTGATGGGCACCCGCCAGTAAGATCGTATCCGCCATGTCTTCGTCATTGCGAGCGGAGCGACGCAATCCAGGGCGTCCTGGTCCGGCTCTGGATTGCTTCGCTGTGCTCGCAATGACGCAGGATTTTGCGTAACGTCGCGATGTGTTCGACGAGGACAGGGGCATGGAAATGAAGAGGCTCGCCTGCGTGGCGTTTGCACTGATGGCGATGACGGCCGCGCCCGCAATCGCACAGGAGGCGTCACCCTCCACGCCGCTCCCCCGCGTCGCGCTCGACACCACCGCGGGCCGCATCGTCATCGAAGCCGATACGCGGGCTGCGCCGATCACGGCCGGCAATTTCCTGAAATATGTCGACCGGCAAGCGGCTGGATGGCGTCGTCTTCTACCGTGCGGTCAAGGTCGCGGACAAATTCGGCTTCGTGCAGTTCGGCGCCAACGGCGATCCCAAGCGGGTGCTGCCGCCGATCAAGCATGAACCCACGACGCAGACCGGGCTGCATCACACCGATGGTGCCTTGTCGGTCGCGCGGTTCGCGCCCGGCACCGCACGCGGCGACTTTACGATCAGCGTCGGCGATCAGCGCGCCTCGCTTGATGCCGATCCGTCGAAACCGGGCGACAATCTGGGCTATGCCGCCTTCGGCCACGTGGTCGAGGGGATGGATGTGGTGACGAAGATCATGGACGCACCCGTATCGCCGACCGCGACGATCCAGGGATCGTTCAAGGGCGAGGTGCCTGTGGCGGCGGTAAAGGTCATCACCGCGCGGCGCCTGCCGGTGGGGATTGCGGTCAAGCCTTGAGGCGGGGGCGGTGACCTGACGAAGGGGCGGCCGAAACGTGGGCCGCCCCAGTTGCCTTATTGCTGGGTCAGGTCTTGGTTCTTGACCTCGCCGCCGGTGCCGCTGTTGCCGTCGAACTCGCCGGTGTCCGTGAAGCGCACCGGTTCCGGGCCGCCTTCGCCGCGCGCGACCGCGTCGGCGCGTGCTTCGACCGCCTGTTCGATATCGCTGCGCTCGTCCTTGCGCGTGTCTGCCCGCAGCGCGTCGGGATTGCCCTCGGGCGCGTCGTCCGGCAGCGCCTCGACCGTGTCGTTGTGCCGATCGGTCATATCAGATCTCCGCCGGTTGCGACGTGCCGGGGTCGCCGGCGGGCGTGGTGGGCGAGGGGATGTCGACGTCGGGCGTCGGCGGCGTGATTTCGGGCGGCGGTGCGCTCGGCTGGACCGGCTGGCTGGGCTGGGCGGGCGTTTCGGGTGGGGGCTGGGTGGCCATGGTGACACTCTCCTTCACCCCGCCAAACGTCCCGCAGCCCAGCGGGTTGCGGCGCCCCTTGCTTGCACGCGCCGTGCTGGTATAGACGCGCGCCCAAGGGAATGCCCTTCGAAGTACCGCTTCGATGGGATTCCTATCGGCGGGTCCTTCGTGCGGGCGTGGCGGAATTGGTAGACGCAGCAGGTTTAGGTCCTGCCATCGCAAGATGTGGGGGTTCGAGTCCCTTCGCCCGCACCAGTCCCGCCGCTCCGAGCGCGGGACGGCAGCTAAAGATTTTTCGTCAGATTTCTCAAGATTGAAGGCCGGATATGCAGACTGTCGAGACGTTGAACGAGGGCCTGAAGCGCACCTACACGCTGACCATCACGCCGAAGGACATCGATGCCAAGGTCGATGCCGAAGTGAAGCGCGTCGCGCCGCAGGTGAAGATGCCCGGCTTCCGTCCCGGCAAGGTGCCCGTGAACCTGGTGCGCAAGATGCACGGCGAGGCGCTGGCCGCCGACGCGCTCAACAGCGCGATCCAGGAAGGCGTGCAGTCGCTGATCGCCGACAAGCAGCTGCGCCCTGCGATGCAGCCCTCGGTCGCGCTCAACGACGATTACGCGCCGGGCAAGGACGCGGTCGTCACCGTCGAGATGGAAGTGCTGCCCGCCGTGCCGACCCCGGCGATCGACGCACTGAAGCTGGAGCGTCTGACCGTGCCCGTCGCCGATGAAGCGGTGGATGAGCAGCTGCAGAAGTTCGCCGACCAGTCGAAGAAGTGGGACGATGCGGCCGAGGACAAGGCGGCGGAGATGGGCGACCTCGTCACCGTCGACTTCGTCGGCAAGACCAGCGACGGCGTTGCGTTCGACGGCGGCACCGGCACCGACATGGGCGTCGAGCTCGGCTCGGGCCGCCTGATCCCGGGCTTCGAAGACCAGCTCGTCGGCGTGAAGCTGGGCGAGGAAAAGACGCTCAACGTCACCTTCCCGGAAGATTATGGCGCCAAGGAACTCGCCGGCCAGCCCGCGACGTTCGACATCACCGTCAAGAAGATCCAGGTCGCTGGCGAGAGCAAGATCGACGAGGATCTGGCCAAGAACCTCGGCCTCGAGAGCCTCGAACAGCTGCGTGGCCTGATCAAGGGTCAGATCGAGCAGGAGCATAACGGCCTCACCCGCACGCACATGAAGCGCAAGCTGCTCGACCAGCTCGCCGAGGGGCACGATTTCGAAGTGCCGCCGTCGATGGTCGAAGCCGAATTTGCGCAGATCTGGCAGCAGCTGGAGCATGAAGCGACGCACGAGGAAGACCCCGCCGCGGCGATGGCCGAGATGGAAGCCGAGCGCGACGATTACCGCAAGATCGCCGAGCGCCGCGTGCGCCTGGGTCTGCTGCTGTCGGAAATCGGCCAGGCGAATGGCGTCGAAGTGACCCAGCAGGAAATGAACCGCCTGATCGGTCAGGCCGCGCAGCAGTATCGCGGCGAAGACCAGCGTCGCTTCATCCAGTACATCCAGCAGGAGCCGATGGCGGCCGCCCAGCTGCGTGCGCCGCTGTATGAGGACAAGGTCGTCGACTTCCTGTTCGGCAAGGCCGAAGTGACCGACCGCGACGCGACCCGCGAAGAGCTGGAAGCCGCGATCGAGAGCGAAGACGGCTTCGCCACCGGCACGCACAGCCACGACCACGACAACCACAAGCCGCGCAAGTCGGCGAAGAAGGCTGACGCGGGCGCCAAGGACGAGGGCGGCGAAGCCAAGCCCGCCAAGAAGGCCGCGGCGAAGAAGCCGGCCGCCAAGGGCGAAGACGCCGGCGCGGTCGAAGCGCCTGCCGGTGACGAGGCGGCTCCCGCCAAGAAGCCGCGCGCCAAGAAGGCTGCCGCTCCGGTCGAGGCCGAAACCGCGGTGACCGAATCGTCGCCGGAAGCGGCCGAAGCGGCCGAGGGCACCGAAGCCGCCGACGCGCCGGCGAAGAAGCCGCGCGCGAAGAAGGCGGCGGCGAAGACCGAAGGCTGATCATGATCGGGGGAGGGGGCTGCGGCTTCCTTCCCTTCTTCGTCATCCCGGCGAACGCCGGGATCCATGGACGCGCGCGGCTGGCGGTGGACCCGCTCCCGATGTTCCGTATCCATGGATCTCGGCGTCCGCCGGGATGACGAGTATCTGGGTATACGGCTCCGTGAGGGTGGAGGCATGAGCATCGTGACGCAGCCGACGATCGCAGTCCTGCTGCCCTGTTACAACGAAGCCGCCGCGATCGGACAGACGGTGGCCGGCTTTCGCGCCGCGCTGCCGGATGCGACCATTTACGTCTACGATAACAATTCCACCGACGCGACGATCGCCGTCGCGCGTGAGGCTGGCGCGGTCGTCCGCACCGAACGCATCCAGGGCAAGGGCAATGTCGTCCGCCGGATGTTCGCGGACATCGATGCCGACGTCTATGTGATGGCCGACGGTGACGCGACCTATGACGCGGCCTCGGCACCGGCGCTGGTCGCGCGGCTGCTGTCCGAGCAATGTGACATGATCGTCGGCAGCCGCGTCAGTCAGGTGCAGGAAAGCTATCGTCGCGGCCATCGGTTCGGCAATGCGCTGCTTACTGGTATGCTGGCGCGCCTGTTCGGGCGCAGCTTCACCGACATATTGTCGGGCTATCGCGTCTTTTCGCGTCGGTTCGTCAAAAGCTTCCCGTCGCTGTCGTCGGGCTTCGAGATCGAGACCGAGATCAGCGTCCACGCGCTCGAACTCAAGATGCCCTGTGCCGAGATTGAAACGCCCTATTACGCGCGTCCGGAAGGGTCGGCCTCGAAGCTCAGTACCTATGGCGACGGCTTCCGCATCCTCAACACCATCCTGACGCTCTACCGGATCGAACGGCCGTTGCTGTTCTTCGGCGCGATCGGCGCGCTGTTCGCGGCGGTGGCGGTCGTACTCGGCGTACCGCTGGCGATCACGTACATGCACACGCATCTGGTGCCGCGTTTCCCCACCGCCGTCCTCATCACCGGGCTGATGATCATCGCCGCGCTGTGCGGCTTTGCGGGGCTGATCCTTGACACGGTGGTGCGCGGGCCGGCGCGAGGTGCGCCGGCTTGCCTATCTGGGACACAAGGCGCCCCAAAGCGGGGCTTGAACTCCCCCGCGCGAGCGCCGATGTTGGCGGCCTCAAGGGCATAAGAGAGACTTTCATGCACAATCCGTTCGAGACCGGCGATTTCGCGAACCATCTGGGGCGCGCAGGCCTTGGCTTGCAGCAGACCCAGGCTGGCCTCGTGCCGATCGTGATCGAACAGTCGAACCGCGGCGAACGCTCGTTCGACATCTTCAGCCGCCTGCTGCGCGAGCGGATCATCTTCGTCACCGGCGGTGTCGAGGACGGCATGGCCAGCCTGATCACCGCGCAGCTGCTCTTCCTCGAGTCCGAGAACCCGAAGAAGGACATCTTCATGTACATCAACTCGCCGGGCGGTGTCGTCACGGCGGGCATGGCGATCCATGACACGATGCAGTATATCCGTCCGCGCGTCGGCACGGTGTGCATCGGTCAGGCGGCGTCGATGGGCAGCTTCCTGCTCGCCAGCGGCGAACCCGGCATGCGCGTCGCGCTCACCAACGCACGCATCATGATCCACCAGCCGTCGGGCGGCGCGCAGGGCATGGCCAGCGACATCGAAATCCAGGCCAAGGAGATCCTGCGCATCCGCAAGCGGATGAACGACCTGTACGCGCAGTACACCGGTCAGCCGCTCGAGGAGATCGAGCGTCGCATGGACCGCGACACGTTCCTGGAAGCCAATGAAGCCAAGGAGTTCGGCCTGGTCGACGAGGTGTTCGACAAGCGTCCCACCCCGGCCGAAGACGTCGCCCAAGCGGCCTGAGAACACGCCTGGGCGTGACTTTAGTGACTTTTCGACGTTGTGATATGCGTACCGGCCGGTCTACCATGACCGGCCTCACCAGCGGGGAAAGCCCCGCGACAAGGAAGTGTGAATGACGAAATTGAGCGGTGGCGACTCGAAGAACACCCTCTATTGCTCGTTCTGCGGCAAGTCGCAGCACGAGGTGCGCAAGCTCATTGCGGGACCGACCGTGTTCATCTGCGACGAGTGCGTCGAGCTGTGCAACGACATCATCCGTGAAGAGACGAAGTCGGCACTCGTCAGCAAGAAGGACGGCGGCGTCCCCACGCCCCAGGAAATCTGCAACGTCCTGGACGATTACGTCATCGGCCAGAAGCAGGCGAAGCGCGTCCTGTCGGTCGCGGTGCACAACCACTACAAGCGCCTGAACCACGGTGCGAAGGGCGCCGACGTCGAACTCGCCAAGTCGAACATCTTGCTCGTCGGCCCGACCGGCTGCGGCAAGACGCTGCTCGCGCAGACGCTGGCGCGCATTCTCGATGTGCCGTTCACCATGGCCGACGCGACGACGCTGACCGAAGCGGGCTACGTCGGCGAGGACGTCGAGAACATCATCCTCAAGCTGCTCCAGGCGTCCGACTATAACGTCGAGCGGGCGCAGCGCGGCATCGTCTATATCGACGAGATCGACAAGATCAGCCGCAAGGCGGAGAACCCGTCGATCACCCGCGACGTGTCTGGCGAGGGCGTGCAGCAGGCGCTGCTCAAGCTGATGGAGGGCACGACCGCCAGCGTGCCGCCGCAGGGTGGCCGCAAGCATCCGCAGCAGGAATTCCTGCAGGTCGACACGACGAACATCCTGTTCATCTGCGGCGGCGCGTTCAGTGGCCTCGAAAAGATCATCGGCGACCGCCTCCAGGGCAAGTCGATCGGCTTCGGTGCCTATGTCGCCGCGCCGGAAGAGAAGCGGACCGGCGAGTATCTGCGTCAGACCGAGCCGGAAGATCTGCTCAAGTTCGGCCTGATCCCCGAATTCGTCGGCCGTCTGCCGGTGATCGCGACGCTGGAAGACCTCGACGTCGAGGCTCTGGTCAAGATCCTGAAGGAGCCGAAGAACGCGCTGGTGAAGCAGTACCAGAAGCTGTTCGAGATGGAGCAGGTGGAACTGGGCTTCACCGACGATGCCCTCGTTGCGGTCGCGAAGAAGGGCATCGAGCGCAAGACCGGCGCCCGCGGCCTGCGGTCGATCCTGGAGGGCATATTGCTCGACACGATGTTCGACCTGCCCGGTATGGACGGCGTCGACGAGGTGATGATCGACAAGGACGTGATCGAGGGCCGCAAGGAACCGATCCGCGTCTATGCCGAAAAGAAGAAGGACGGCGCCGGCGCGGCGGCGTAAGATTTTGATACGGTAAGGGAAGGGGCGTCGCGAAAGCGGCGCCCTTTTTCGTTTTGGATTGTGAGCGGTGGCATGTGTCGGGCGAGGGCTGCCTCCCCACCCCGTCACCCCGGACTTGGTCCGGGGTCCACCCCGCGGCGAGGGGAAGGCCAGAGGCTCTATCCGCACCCTTGCGCCACGGTGGAACCCCGAACCAGTCCGGGGTGACGAGGCGGGGATGGCAATGTCGCGCGCCCCAAGGACCCGCCACCCAAACCCGTCGTTAACGCCCCGTCCGCCATAACCGGCGCCGACGACACAGGAGCAATACGTGGTAGGAACCCGGATCGAGACGGCACCGGCCCAGAGCCCCGGCTGGCGCGGCGGTGCGGGGCCGCTCGCGATCCTGCCGCGCGTGCTGTTTCGCGACGAACGGCCGTGGCTGGCGATCCTGGTCGGCTGGCTGCTGACGATCGCGGGCAGCACATTGATCGGCTGGATCGTCGCCCGTATCGCGCCCGACAATAGCGGCCCCGACTTCGGCGACGTCTCGGGCGCCACCAAGCTGTTCCTGATCGCGCTCTTCAGCCCCGTGGTGGAGACGCTGATCATGGCCGGCGTCCTCAGCCTGCTGCTCCGCTTCCTGCGGCCTTGGCATGCGGTGATCGCCAGCGCCTTGCTATGGGGCATCGCGCACAGCCTGTCCTCGCCCTGGTGGGGCGTGGTGATCTGGTGGCCGTTCCTGATCTTCTCGACGCTCTACGTCACCTGGCGCCCCCACGGCGCCTGGCGCGCCATGGCCATCGTTGCCTCGGTCCACATCCTGCAGAACCTGTTCCCGGCGCTTCTGATCGTCATGGGCAAGTGATCGTGTAGCGAGGCAGGCGCCGTGTCGGGGTTGAGGGCGACGGCGGTGGCCAGCATCGCGATATGGCCGATCTCCTCCGTCGCCGTGTTGAGCTGCCTGATAGCGCGGGTCGGGCGCGCGATTGCCTCCGATCGCGAGATGCAACCTAGAGCAGCGGTCGGTGGGGCCGTTCCGCCCGAGGGCCTCGTCGTGGGGAGCTTTCGTGGCGCTGGAGCATTGGCCTTGCGTAACGATCCGGGAGGCGATGACAGACGTGGCAGGGGCAGCGAACGACGGCACGGTGGCGCAGGGTGCCAAGGGGTGGCTGGGACTGCCCTTGTGGTCGCTGGCGTTTCCGATCGTGGGCGTGCCGGCGGTGCTCGTGTCGCTGTATGCCATGGGGACGGTCGGGCTGATCGCCGCTGCGGTGATCCTGATCGGGGCGGTCGTGTCCGCGGTGCATCAGGCCGAAGTCGTCGCGCACCGCGTCGGTGAGCCCTTCGGCACGTTGGTGCTGGCGGTCGCGGTGACGGTGATCGAGGTATCGCTGATTGTGTCGCTGATGGTGTCGGGATCGGGCGACGTGTCCGCGCTGGCGCGCGACACGGTGTTCGCCGCGATCATGATCATCCTGACCTTCATCATCGGGCTGTGCCTGCTGACCGGCGGGGTGATGCACGGCGAGCAACGCTTCACGCTGCGCGGGATCAGTGCGGCGCTGGCGACGCTGGCGGCGCTGACCGTCCTGTCGCTGATCCTGCCCAATTACACCACCAGCGCCGCGGGGCCGACCTATGCCCCCTCGCAGCTGATCTTCGTCGCGGTGGTCAGCCTCGTCCTCTACGGCACGTTCGTGCTGGTGCAGACGGTGCGGCACCGCGACTATTTCCTGCCCGCGGGCGATGTCGAGCCGGAGGCGCATGTCGCGCCGCCCAGCGACCAGACCGCATGGGCGGCGTTCGGCGTCCTGCTCGTCGCGCTGGTCGTCGTCGTGCTGCTCGCCAAGGGGCTGTCGGCGAAGATCGAACAGGCGGTGATCTCAGCGGGCCTGCCGCTCGCCGTGGTCGGCGTGATGATCGCCGGACTGGTGCTGGCGCCCGAAAGCCTCGCGGCGTTCAATGCGGCGCGGCGCGACCGGTTGCAGACCAGCCTGAACCTGGCGCTGGGATCGGCGCTGGCGACGATCGGCCTGACAATTCCCGCGGTCGCGATCGTCAGTCTGGTGCTGGGGTTGCCGCTTGCGCTCGGCATCGGCGCCAAGGCGATGACGCTGCTGGCGCTGTCGCTGTTCGTGACGACGATCTCGCTGGGAACCGGGCGGACGACGATCTTGCAGGGAGTCGTCCACCTCGTCATCTTCGCCGCCTATCTGTTCACGACCGTGGTGCCCTGACGTCATGCGGCTTGCGACGGGACGCGATCGGAGTGCGGTTGCCGGCATGCTGGCGCGCGCCTTTCAGGACGATCCGGCGTTCGGATATATCTTTCCCGATCCGGCGGCGCGGGCGCGGCAGCTGCCGCGGCTGTTCAAGCTGCTCTACGACAGCGACGGTGCTGTGGGGATGCGGCTGGTGAGCGAGGGCGGCGAGGCGGCAACGCTGTGGCGCGGGCCGGGACGGGCCGCCATGGGGTGGGGCGAGATCGTCCGCCATCTGCTACCCTTCGCGGGTGCCCTGGGGACGGCCATACCACGCGCCTTGCAGGTCAGCGGCGCGGTAGAGGCGCATATGCCGCAGGGCGACTTCTGGTATCTGCACATCGCCGGATGCGATCCCGCGGCGCAGGGCAGGGGCTTTGGTCGCCGTGCGCTGCTGGCCGGGTTGGAGCGGGCGGCGGGGCGAACGCCCTGCTATCTGGAGACCGCGACCGAACGGAATCTGGGATTCTACGCGAGCGTGGGGTTTGCGGTGACCGACGAATGGCACGTCGGACGCGATGGCCCACGCTTCTGGTCGATGCTGCGACCTGCCGATCGGCGGTGATAGGGCGGGGCAAGCGCTTGGCGTCCCCGCCCGAAACCGTCGCCCTTACAGCAGCTCCACCGCCATCGCCGTCGCTTCGCCACCGCCGATGCACAGCGATGCGAGGCCGCGCTTCTGGCCCGTGGTTTCCAGCGCCGACAGCAACGTCGCGAGGATGCGCGCGCCGCTCGCGCCGATCGGGTGGCCCAGCGCGCAGGCGCCGCCATGGATGTTGAGCCGCTCGGGGTCGATGCCGAGATCGTGGATCGCAATCATCGAGACGGCGGCGAACGCCTCGTTCACCTCGAACAGGTCGATGTCGTCGCGGTCCCAGCCGGCGCGCTCCATCGCCTTGCGCATCGCAAAGACGGGGGCGGTGGTGAACAGGGCCGACGCATGCGCGTGCGCGGCATGCGAAACGATGCGCGCGATCGGGTTCAGCCCCAGCCGCTCGGCGACGCTGGCGCGGGTCATCACCAGCGCGGCGGCACCGTCGGAGATCGACGAGGCGTTGGCCGCGGTGATCGTGCCGTCGCGCGAAAAGGCGGGCTTCAGCGTCGGGATCTTGGCGATGTCGCCCTTGGCGGGCTGTTCGTCGAGCGCGACGGTGGTCGAGCCCTTGCGCCCCTTCACCTCGACGGGGACGATCTCGCGATCGAATGCGCCAGAGGCCTGCGCGGCCTGCGCGCGGGTGAGCGAGCGGATCGCATAATCGTCCATCGCGGCGCGCGTGAACTGATAGTCGGCCGCGGTATCCTCGGCGAAATTGCCCATCAGCTTGCCGGGTTCGTACGCGTCCTCGAGCCCGTCGAGATACATGTGATCGAGCAGGCGATCATGGCCGATCCGCGCGCCGCTGCGATGGGCCTTGGACAGATAGGGTGCGTTGGTCATGCTCTCCATGCCACCCGCGACCAGCATATCGACCGATCCAGCGGCGAGCGCTTCGGCCCCCATGATCGCGGCCTGCATGCCCGAACCGCACATCTTGTTGACCGTCGTCGCTTCGACGTGGGTGCCGAGACCCGCGCCGATCGCCGCCTGCCGGGCGGGTGCCTGGCCGAGGCCGGCGGGCAGGACGCAGCCCATGTAGATGCGCTCGACCGCCTCGGCCGATACGCCTGCGCGCTCGACGGCGGCCTTTACTGCTGCCGCGCCGAGCTCCGTCGCGGTTGCACCCGACAGTGCGCCTTGGAACGAACCCATCGGCGTACGGGCGTAGCCGAGGATGACGACGGGATCGGTGGACATAGGCTCTCCTGCGTTTCTACTGGGCCGGTGATCTAAAGGGTGGGAGGAGCAGGGGCAATGATCACCGCACGGATACAAACACTGCCCGGCGCTTTGTGGCGGGGTGGAAGAATTTATCGAGCCTTTACGGTGGTTTGCGTCGATCAGCGGGATGATCGCCGCAGCCGTCGTGGCCCTCGACTGGGGGCGGCGCGATACAGGCTGGGCGATGGCGCTGTTCTGCCTGTCGGCGATCGCGTGGATCACCGGCGCGGTGCTGATGCGCGACTGGGCGCTGGGATCGCAGAATGTCGTGTTGCTCGGCATCGATCTGCTCGGAGTATACCGCTACCTGATCCGCGATCCGGAGCCTGCGGAGAATTGACGTGACCGTGGCCCTGTGGCCGCTGGGGCTGGGCGTTCTGGGCGCGATCTTGGGCAGCTTCATCGCGGCGCTTGCGATCCGCTGGCCGGAGGGGCGCTCGGTGATACGGGGACGCTCCTCCTGCGACGCCTGCGGGGCGACGCTGACCCCGCGCGAGCTGGTGCCGCTGTTGAGCTATGTCGTGCAGCGGGGCCGCTGTCGGCGGTGCGGGGAGCGGATCGATCCCTGGCATCCGGGCGTGGAATTGACGGGGGTGGCGATCGGCGTGCTGGCGGGGTTCGCCGCGCCGGGGTGGGACGGCGGGGTCGGCGCGGTGTTAGGCTGGTTGCTGCTGGCGCTCGCGGCGCTTGACGTGCGGGCCTTCTGGTTGCCCGATCGGCTGACCGGTCTGCTTGCCGTAGCGGGGCTTGCCGCAGGCTTGGCGGGCATTCCGCCGACGCTGGACGAGCGGCTCATCGGCGGCATTGCGGGCTATGGTTCGCTCGCAGCGATCGCCTGGGGCTATCGGCGGTGGCGTGGGCGCGACGGGATGGGCGGAGGCGATCCGAAGCTGATGGGCGCGATCGGCCTGTGGCTCGGCTGGCGCATGCTGCCGGCGGTGCTGGTGATCGCGAGCCTGATCGGCCTGGGTGTAGCTTTGTTTGCCCGGGTGAGGGGCGCGAAGGTCACCGCCGATATGCCGCTGCCGTTCGGTGCGCTACTCGCTATCGCAGCTTACGCCGCGTGGCTCGCCATGATAGCATTTGCGGCATGATGATCGCACCGTTGCTCGCCCTCGCACTCCAGGCGGCCGCGCCAGCCGCTCCGCCCATCGTGTCCGCGGCGGCGACCCTGCTGGGGCCGATCGGCCAGCAGTCGCTGCCCGCCAAGGGATGCGCGGCCTATCTGTGGAGCACCGCCGATCGCCAATTGGTCGCCATGGCGAGCGTGGACCGTGCGACGCTGCGGGTGTCGGTCGGGGGGAAGACCATGGATCTGGCACGCAGCGCGGTCAGCGGCACGGCGCCGCTGGGGTTTGCGGCGAGCACCGAATATCGGGGTGAGGGAATGAGCGCGCGGCTGACGATGGACGTGGTGCAGCAGGAGGGTCTGACGGCGGGCGCCCGCGTGCCGAGCGGCGCGTTGCAGATCGATCGGCCCGGTGCGGATGGTGTCGTGGTGCCGGTCGCGGGCTTGATCGGATGCGCGGCATGACGCTGACGGATATCCTCGCGGCGCAGCGCAGCGCCTTCACCGCGGAGCTGCCGGTCGATGCCGCGACCCGCAAGGACCGCCTGCGCCGCGCGGCCGCTATGATCCGCGACCATGGCGACCGATTCTGCTCGGCGATGAGCGAAGATTTCGGCCATCGCAGCCCCTATCAATCGATGGTCACCGACATCGCCGGCTCGATCGCGCCGATCGCCTATGCGCTGAAACACGTCGATCGCTGGATGCGTCGTGAAAAGCGCAAGCTGGAATTCCCGCTGGGCCTGTTGGGCGCGCGGGGCTGGATCGAATATCAGCCCAAGGGCGTCGTCGGCGTCATCGCGCCGTGGAATTTCCCGGTCAATCTGGTGATGGGGCCGATCGCGGGCGCCTTTGCCGCGGGCAACCGGGTGATGGTGAAGACCAGCGAATTCACGCCCGCCACAGCAGCGTTGTTCGAAGAGGTGGCGCCGCGCTATTTCGCGACCGACGAGCTGGCGTTCGTCAGCGGCGGTGCCGACGTCGGCCAAGCCTTTGCCGCGTTGCCGTTCGACCATCTGCTGTTCACCGGCGCGACGGGAATCGGCCGACACATCCTGCACGCCGCTGCCGACAATCTGACGCCGGTGACGCTGGAACTGGGCGGCAAGAGCCCGGCGATCATCGGCAAGGGCGCCGACCTGCCCCGCGCCACCGAGCGGATCGCGATGGGCAAGATGCTGAACGCGGGGCAAATCTGCCTCGCGCCCGATTATGTGCTGGTGCCCGAGGCGCAGGAGCAGGCGGTCGTCGACGGCCTGACGCGCGCGGCGGGTGCGATGTATCCCACCCTGCTCGACAATCCCGATTACACCGCGGTCATCAACGACCGGCATCACCAGCGCCTGACCGACTGGATCGAGGATGCCCGCGCCAAGGGCGCGCGCGTCGAGGTTGTCAATCCGGCGAACGAGGCCATCGCGACCGCCAACGGCCGCAAGATGCCGCTGCATATCGTTCGGGACGTCACCGACGACATGATCCTGATGCAGGAGGAGATTTTCGGCCCGGTGCTGCCGATCGTCCGGTACGACGGGATCGACGCCGCGATCGACCGGATCAACCGCGGGGGGCGGCCGCTGGGCCTCTATCATTTCGGCGGGGACGCCACCGAACAGCGGCAGGTGCTCGACCGGACGATCTCGGGCGGCGTGACGCTGAACGACGTGGTCTTTCACGTGTCCATGGAGGATCTGCCGTTCGGCGGCGTCGGCCCGTCGGGCATGGGCAGCTATCACGGCATCCACGGCTTCCGTACCTTCAGCCATGCGAAGGCGGTGCTGCGGCAGCCGCGGATCGACGTCGCCAAGCTTGCCGGGATCAAGCCGCCGTATGGCAAGGCAATCCCCGCAGCTATCAAGCGGCAAATCCGGTCCTGATGGGATCGCGGGCGGCGGTATAAGTCTGGGTCGCTGACAGAAAGAACTGCGCGGCGGCAACCAAAACCAAGCTTCGGCGTTGTCCAATGGCTTGGGGGTGTATTCGAACGCGAACGCTCTCGAAAAGGGGAACGTTAGCGCGTGCGAGTATTGACCGGACGACATTATTGGCTTGCCGTCGCGCTGCTCGCCGCGACGCCGGCATCGGCTCAGTTCAACCAGCAGCAGGGCACGGCGCCCGCGAAAGGGCCGGATGCGCCGAAGGTCAAGGATCAGGCGATCCCGACCACTGCAAACGATCCCGCGGTCGACACCGGGCCGATCATCCCCGATTCCGCGTTCGACGCCGCATTGCCGACGCTGAGCGGCGACATCAACGCGCCGCTGGAACCCATGCCGAAGGATGCCGCGAAGGCGGCTGTGCCTCAGCTTCAGTCCATCGGACAGGCGGGCGCCGTTCAAGGCGATGCGACGCTGCCCCCCGCCGCGGCGGAAAATCCCGAACTGGCGCAGCCGCTGACCCCGCTGACGCAATTCGATACGACGCCGCTGCAAACCGCCGCCGACGTCAAGAGCACCAACGCGCCCGAGATCCGGTACGACACGGTGCTGACCGGCTTGCAGAAACTGGGGCTGGAGGACGAGTTCAAGTCGTTGTCCGCCTTGCAGGAGGGCAAGGGCAAGGCGGCGAATGCGACACAGGTCGCAGCCCGAGCACGCGAGGACGAGGGGCTGGCGGTGCGGCTGATGAAGTCGCTCGGCTATTATGACGGCACCGCGATTTCGCTGATTGAGGCGGAGCCCGGCACGGACGGCAAAGCTTCGGGCCGGCTGCGCGCCACCGTCACAGCGACCCCGGGGCGGCTGTATCGCCTGTCGTCGATCAAGGTCGAAGCGCAGCCGGTCATCCCGACCGAGCTCATCACGCGCAACCTGCCGCTGAAGGTCGGCGATCCGATCGAGGCCGCGCGCATCCAGGCAGCGGAAGCGAACGTCAGCCTCGTCCTGCCGCAACAGGGCTATCCTTTCGTCAAGGTCGGCGACCGCGACATTCTGCTCGACGACCAGTCGGACAAGGCAACCGGCGCCTATACGCTGCCGGTCGATACCGGGCCGCGCGCGCGCTTCGGGCAGCTGGTCACCAGCGGGGATCCGGTGTTCGGCCTCGACCACCTCAACGTCTTCCCACGCTTCAAGAGCGGCGACCTGTACGACAGTCGCAAGACCGACGATCTGCGCGACGCGTTGGTCGCGACGGGGCTGTTCTCCAGCCTGTCCGTGCAGCCGGAGAAGACGGGACGCGTCAACGCCGACGGCACCGAGGCGGTCGACCTGCTGGTCCGGCAGACCGAGGGACCGGCCCGCAGCTTGGCGGGCAGCGCGGGCTATTCGACCGGGCAGGGCTTCAAGGCCGAGGGCAGCTGGACCCACCGTAATCTGTTCCCGCCCGAGGGCGCGGTGATCGGGACGATCGTCGCCGGTACGCAGGAACAGGGGCTGTCGGCGACCTTCCGCCGCTCGAACGCGGGCAAGCGCGACAAGACCTTCCTCGCCTTCGCCAGCGCCAACCACAACAATTACGACGCGTTCGAGGCCTATACCGCGACGATTTCCGGTCGCTGGAGCTATGTATCGACGCCGATCTGGCAGAAGCGCTTCACCTATTATTACGGCGGCGAGCTGGTCGCGACGAACGAAAGCGTCTTCGACTTCGCCCGCGGTGACCGGGTGCGGCGCAACTACGGCATCGTCGCGCTACCGGCGCAGGTCGAATGGGACACGTCGAACAGCCTGCTCAACCCGACGCGCGGCTATCGCCTGCGCCTGAATCTCAGCCCCGAAGGCGCGGTGAGCGATGGCGTGCGCCCGTACGTGCGCACGATGATCGAGGGGACCTTCTATTATCCCTTGTCGAGCAGCTTGGTGATCGCCGGCCGCGCCAAGGCCGGGTCGATCCAGGGTATCGATCGCGATGCGCTGGCGCCGTCGCGCCGCTATTATGGCGGTGGCGGCGGGTCGGTGCGCGGCTATGGCTATCAGCGGCTCGGGCCGCTCGATCCGCAGGGCAATCCGGTCGGCGGACGTTCGCTCAACGAATTTTCGATCGAGGCGCGCTATCGCTTCGGCAATTTCGGGATCGTGCCGTTCCTCGACGCCGGCAACAGCTATGAATCGAGCCTGCCCAAGGGCACCGACCTGAAGTTCGGCGCGGGTATCGGCGGCCGTTTCTACACCAACTTCGGGCCGATGCGCATCGACGTTGCGACGCCGCTCAACCGGCGGCCGGGCGACGGCCGCGTCGCGCTCTACATTTCGATCGGGCAGGCATACTGATGAGCGACGACACGCCCGTGCCTGCCACCGAACCCACCGTTGCCGAACCCGCCGTTATCGTGGCTGCGAAGCGCCCGCTGTGGCAGCGAATCCTGAAGTGGCTGCTGGTCGCCATCCTCGCGCTCGTCGTGCTGGTCGGCGTCGTCGTGCTGGGGATCAATACCGATCCCGGCCGCCGCTTCGTCGCCAACCGTATCGGCGGTTATACGACCGCCTCCGGCCTCAACATCAAGGTCGGGCGCATCGACGGGTCGCTCTACGGCAAGATGGTGCTGAGCGACGTGCGCGTCGCCGATCCCAAGGGCGTGTTCCTCACCAGCCCGCGGCTCGACGTCGACTGGCGGCCGTTCGCCTTCGCCAGCAACCATGTCGACGTGCGGGGGCTGTCGACCGATCTCGTCACGCTCGCGCGCCGGCCGGAATTGAAGGCGACGCCAAGCGACCCCAACGCGCCGCTGCTGCCCGATCTGGATATCGATGTGAACCGGTTGCACATCGGCCGGCTGGTGCTGGCGAAGCCGGTGACGGGCGAGACGCATGTGCTGCGTATCGATGGCGCGGTGCATATCGCTGATCGCCGCGCGCAGCTGGTGGCGGACGCCGCGGCGTTGCGCGGTCCGGGCATCGCCGGTGGCGACCGACTGCGGTTGACGCTGAATGCGGTCCCCGATCGCAATATGCTCGACGTGAACGCCAAGCTGTCGGCACCCGTCGGCGGCGTGGTGGCCACGATGGCGTCGCTGAAGGCGCCGCTGACCGCGAGCGTCGACGGGCGCGGGAGCTGGCAGGCGTGGCAAGGTCGCGCGCTCGCGACTTTGGGGCAGGGGCAGCTCGCCGACATCGGCATTACTGCCAAGAATGGTCATATCGAGTTGCGCGGCTTTGCCACCCCGGGCCTGTACCTGACCGGTCCCGTCGAGCGGCTGACGGCGCCGCGGCTTGACCTCGCGATCGACACGACGCTGAACGACCGCAAGGCGGACACGCGGATGACGCTGAAGTCCGACGCGCTGGCGGTGGATGCGGGCGGTCTGCTCGATCTGGCCAACAGCCGCTTCGGCAATTTCGCGGTCAATGCACGGCTGCTGACGCCTGGCGCGATCGCGCCCAATTTGCGTGGTCGTGACGTCATGGCGCGGCTGGTGCTGGATGGTGCCTTTGCGACGCCGACGGTGGATTACAAGGTTAGCGCGGCAGCGCTGGGCTTCGGCACGACGACGGTCGAGACCGTCTATGCCGAGGGGCTGGCGCGGGTGAATGCCGATCGCATCCTGGTGCCCGTCAACGCGCGCGCGCGCCGCGTCACCGGTCTGAATGCGGCCGTCGGTGGGCTGACGAACAATGTGCGGATCAATGGCGATTTCGCCATTTCGATGCCCAATATCCTGTCGGATAATCTGCGCATCCGATCCGATAACATCGATGCGACCGCGGTGGTCGTCGCGAACGTGCAGACGGGCCGCTACACCGGCGCGCTGAAGGGGCGGGTCAACAATTACCGCGTCGAGAGCATCGGCATTATCGACCTGACCACCGACGCCAAGCTGGTGCCCGGCGCTCGTGGCGGGTTCGGTATCACCGGCCGCGTCGTCGCGCAGACCAAGCAGCTGTTCAACAGCGGCGTGCGCGACTTCCTGGGCGGCAATGCGATCGTCCGCAGCGACATCGGCTACAGCCCCGAAGGCATCGTCACCTTCCGCAACTTGCGGATGAACGCGCCGCAGTTCCGCATCACCCGCGGGGAGGGACGGTTCGACCCGGGCACCGGCGCGGTGGCGGTGAATGCCGACGCCTATTCGGCGCAATATGGCCCCGTCACGGCGCGTGTCACCGGCACCGCCGATGCGCCCGTCGTCGTGTTGCACGCGGCGCGGCCGGGGCTGGGCGTTGGGCTGGTCGATGTCGATGCGCGGATCGTCGGGCGCGGCGGCGCCTATGCCGTGACCGCGAAGGGCGGCACCGATTACGGGCCCTTCACCGCCGATGTGCTCGTGCGCCCCAGCCCGCGGCTGACGGTGGACGTCAACCGCCTCGTCTTTGCCGGCATCGTCGGACAGGGGCGGATCGCCGCCACACCGGCGGGGCCATTCGCGGGCGCGCTGCAATTCGCCGGCCGTGGCATCACCGGCAATGTGCGTCTGGCGGATCAGGGCGGCTATCAACGCGCCGACGTCGCCGCGCGCGCGTTCAACGCCACCATTCCCGGCCAGTCGGACTTCACCATCGGTCGCGCGATCGTCAACGCCAGCGTCGTGATGCTCCCCAAGGCGCCGCAGGTGGTTGCCGACGTGCAGGTGGGCGATACGCGCTACAATGCCTTCGTCATCCAGGCGATGCGCGCCAAGGTGAACTATGCCGGTGGTCGCGGCACCGCGCAGGCGGTGCTCAACGGATCGAGCGGCGTGCCGCTGCGTCTGGCGATCAACGCGCGCCTGTCGCCCGACGCCTATTTGGTCGCGGCGCAGGGGCAGGCGAACGGCATCCCGTTCCGCACCGGCACGCCGGCGCGGATCACCGCGGCTCGTGGTGTCTATACGCTGGCGCCGACGCGAATCGATTTCGGCCAAGGCACCAACGCCGGTTCGGCGCGCCTTGCGGGATCGTTCGGCGGCGGCGTCACCGCGGCGCAGGCGCGGCTCGACTCGCTCAACCTGTCGATCCTGTCGGCGTTCGTGCCGAACCTGGGCGTATCGGGCGCCGTCACCGGCAGCCTCGACTATCGTCAGCAGGGGCAGGCGATCCCGGCGGCCGACGCGCGGCTGACGATCGCCAATTTCCAGCGCACCGGCCTGTCGGCCGTGTCCGAGCCGGTGGACGTGCAGGTGATCGGCAAGCTGCTGCCCGATGGTGGCGAGATGCGGGCGCTCGTGAAGCGTGGGCCGATGGCGATCGGTCGCCTGCTCGCGACGCTGCGGCCGCTGCCGCCGGGCGCCGGATCGTGGACGACGCGGCTGATGCAGGCGCCGCTCGGTGGCGGCATCCGCTATAACGGCCCGTCGGCGGTGCTGTTCAGCCTGGCCGCGCTGCCCAACCAACAGCTGTCCGGACCGATCGCGGTTGCTGCGGACTTCTCCGGTCGCGTCTCGGCACCGCAGCTCAACGGCCTGATCCGTGCCGACAATCTGACCTACGACAACGAAACGTACGGCACGCGCCTGTCGCAGATGAAGATCGCCGCGCGCTTTAACAACGACCGGCTCGAACTGACCGGCCTCACCGCGCGGGCGGGCAGTGGCACGGTGCAGGCGCAGGGTACGATCGGTCTGGCGGCGGATGCCGGCTTCCCGGTCGACGTGCGCGCGCGGCTGGACAATGCGCAGCTCGCGAAGAGCGATGCGGTCGCGGCGACCTCGTCGGGCACGATCCGCTTCACGCATGGCCGTGATGGCGGGCTGTTGCAGGGCAACCTCACCATCCCCGAGGCGCGCTATCAGATCATCCGTCAAGGCGCGGCCGAGGTGCCCGAACTGACGGGCGTGCGGCGCAAGAGCCAGATCGTCACGCCGCGGCCCACCGACCGCCCGACGCCGGCACCGGTCAGCACGATCCGCCTCGATCTCAACGTCAGTGCGCCCAACCAGCTGTTCGTGTCGGGCATGGGCCTCGAATCCGAATGGCAGATGAAGCTGCACGTCGGCGGCACGTCGGCGGCGCCGGTGGTGACCGGTGGGCTCGATCTCGTCCGCGGCACCTATTCGTTCGCGGGCAAGCGGTTCGAGGTCAATCGCGGCACGATCCGCTTCAACGGCGGTGCGCTGAGCGATCCCGACATCAACATCCAGGCGACCACCACGGTCAATGGCATCACCGCGGTGATCCAGATCACGGGCACCGGCCAGCGCCCGCAGATCACCTTCACCTCGACGCCCGCCTTGCCGCAGGACGAGGTGCTGAGCCGCCTGCTGTTCGGCACCAATCCCGAAAATCTGTCGGCGACCGAGGCGATCCAGTTGGCGAGCGCGCTCAATTCGCTGCGTGGCTCGGGCGGGGGGCTGAACCCGCTCGGCAAGTTGCGCTCGGCGACGGGCTTCGACCGGCTGCGCGTGCTCGGCGCCGATCAGGCGACCGGGCGCGGCACCAGCCTAGCGGCGGGCAAATACATCACCGACAACATCTATGTGGAGATCGTCACCGACGCGCGCGGCTATACCGCGACGCAGCTGGAGATCGCGCTGACCCGCACGCTCAGCCTGCTGACGGCGACGGGCTCGCAGGGCGGATCGGACGTCCGCCTGAAATATTCGCGAGACTATTGACGCGACCTACGGTAGCCTCTCCGCAAATCCGAATAACGGGTATGCGGAGAGAGCGGTGGCCGAGCATTTTGACGTCGTCGTCGTGGGCGCGGGAATTTCCGGGGTAGGGCAGGCCTATCACCTGCAAAAACGCTGCCCCGACCGTAGCTATGTGATCCTAGAAGGGCGGGCCGCACTCGGGGGTACGTGGGACCTGTTTCGGTATCCCGGTATCCGATCCGACAGCGACATGCACACCTTGGGCTTCGCCTTCCACCCATGGAGTGCCGCCAAATCGATCGCCGATGGTCCTTCGATCCGGGCCTATGTCGAGGAAACGGCGCAGACCTATGGCATCGATCGCCATATCCGCTTCCGGCACCACGTCACCGCGGCGTCTTGGTCGACCGCTGATGCACGCTGGACGGTGGAGGCGACCGGACCGGACGGTGCGCCGCTGACCTTCACCTGCAATTTCCTGTGCATGTGTTCGGGCTATTACAAATATGCCAACGGCTACACGCCGCATTTCGAAGGCGCGGACAGCTTCGGCGGGCGGATCGTCCACCCCCAGCTCTGGCCCGAAGACTTGGAGTATGACGGCAAGCGCGTCATCGTGATCGGCAGCGGCGCGACGGCGGTGACGCTGGTGCCCGAAATGGCGAAGCGCGCCGGCCACGTCACGATGCTGCAGCGCTCGCCGACCTATGTCGTGTCGCGCCCGGCGGAGGATCGCTTCGCCAACTGGCTGCGCGACCGGCTACCGGCAAAGCTCGCCTACGGCACCACGCGCTGGAAGAACGTGCTGACCGGCATGGTCTTCTACCGCATCGCAAAGAAGCGGCCGCAGAAGTTCAAGGAGCGGCTGATCGGCATGGTGCGCGAGCATCTGGGGCCGGACTATGACGTCGATACCCATTTCACGCCGCGCTACAATCCGTGGGACCAACGGCTGTGCCTGGTGCCCGACGCCGACCTATTCGACGCGATCAAGCGCGGCGATGCGTCGGTCGAGACGGGGACGATCGATCGGTTCACGCCGATGGGTATCCGGCTGTCATCGGGCAAGGAATTGCCCGCCGACATCATCGTCACCGCGACGGGGCTGGAACTGCAATTGCTCAGCGGGGTGCACTTCAGCCAGGACGGCATGCCGATCGATCTTAGCAAGGCGCTGCAATATAAGGGCATGATGTTTTCGGACGTGCCGAACCTGGCCTATACGTTCGGCTATACCAACGCCTCATGGACGCTGAAGGCGGATCTGGTCGCGACCTATGTCTGCCGCCTGCTCAACACGATGACAAAGCGCGGGGTGCGCCAGGCGACGCCGCATACCGACGATACGACGATGACGACCGAACCGTTCGTCGATTTCACTTCGGGCTACATCCAGCGCGCCGAACGCGATCTACCCAAGCAGGGCTCGCGCAAGCCGTGGAAGCTCAACCAGAATTATGCGCTGGACGTCCTGGCGCTGCGCTTCGGGTCGGTGGACGACGATATGGTGTTCAGCAATCCGGCGCATGAGCGCAGGGGGACGGACAGCATCGCGGCTTGAGCACCACGTGCTGGCCTGTGTCGGGCCGTGCCGATGAGATGAAGGTGGGCGGCTGTTGGCGGACGATGCGCCGGCCCCGTGATGTCACCCGACAGGGGCGAGGTTCGGCACGATCGATAGAGAAACGCCGGCGCTGAGGGCGCCGCGACGGATCCGGTTCGGGATGGCTGGAGGCGTAGCCTGCCGCCGTCCCGAACCGGTCGTGATTACCAGGGCTTGATGTCGACGGTGATGGCAGCGGCGACGATCGCGAAGAACAGTTCCAACATGCTTATCTCCCTTATGGTCGCACCGCGAGGATGCCCGTTAACCTTAACAGTACATTAAGGATTACTCAATCTGGCATTCAGGCGCTTACGGGCGTCGCGAGGATTAACGCTATCTTCAGCGATCAGGCGTAGCCCGGACCCGTCATGACGCGCGCGCCCCGCACGAAAAACGAGCAAATTCCGAAGGATGGGGCGGTCAGCGCGTCCACGTCAGCGGCTGTTTCGCAGCGCTTTCACCTGCTGATCGCCATCGCCAACTTCGCCGATTTGCGCCGCCGCGTCGGCTGCGCGCGCGCGGAGGGGATCGCGTCGATCGCAGCGGCCCGAATCAGTCGGTTACTGCCCGATGCTTCGGTGGCGATCATCGGCCGTGACCAACTGGCCTGCACGTTCCTCGACGACGATCCTGCGGCGATCGATATGCGGACCGCCGCCATCGCCGCGGGGTTTCGCGAACCGTTCCTGATCGGCGATGCCAGCGTCTTGTTCTCGCTCGATTTCGGTGCCGCTTCCGCGCCCGCATCGACCGTCGACGAGGTGGCGCTGGTCGAAGCGGCCGAGGCGGCGCTCGCCCGCACCCGTCTGTCGCGCGATCTCACCCCATCCGCGCTGCCCGCGGAGCTGATCGCGCTGGGTGACGAATTCGAGCGGGCGATCGCCTGCGACGAGCTGATCCTCCACTATCAGCCCAAGGTCCACGTCCGGCGCCAGGAGATCACCAGCGCCGAGGCGTTGGTCCGCTGGCGCCATCCGATCCGCGGGCTGGTGATGCCCAATGATTTCATCGCGGCGGCGGAGCAGTGCAATCTGATCGGCGCGATGACGCTGTGGACGATCCGTCGTGCCATCGCCGATCAGCGTGACCTGGTATCGCGCGGCCACGATCTGCGGTTGTTCATCAACATCTCGGGTCAGTTGCTGGCCGACGACGCCTTCGTGCGCGAAGCCTGCGTGCTGGTGGGCGACAGCGATGCGAGGTTGGGGTTCGAGATCACCGAAACGTCGGTGATCCGCGATCCTGCCAGCGCGATCGCCAACCTTCAGATCTTCGCGGATTTCGGCATCGTCATTTCGATCGACGATTATGGTGCCGGCCTGTCGTCGCTGGCCTATCTGAAGCAATTGCCCGCGCGCGAGCTGAAGATCGACAAATTGTTCGTGACACAGCTCACCAGCTCCAACCGCGATCCGTTGATCGTGCGGTCCACCATCGACCTGGCCCATGCGCTGGAGATGGAGGTTGTGGCGGAGGGCGTCGAAACGCATGCCGCGCTCGCGCTGCTGACGGTGATGGGCTGCGATATGGTGCAGGGATTCCTGCTCAGCCGGCCGGTGCCGCTCGACGCACTGGTCCAATATATGGACGACGGGCTTCATCGCCTCGTCCGACCGCAGCCGCTTGCCGCCTTCGGTGGCTTGCAGGTCCAGCGGCGCTGACATGGCCACGTACCGGCCCGTGTCGCGGCCGGGCCGCATGATGCTCGCTGCCCTTACCCTGATGCTGGCGACGCCCGCGGCGGCGGTCCAGACCGGCGACCGGTTCGATGCGTTGATCGCAGACGCTCGCGCGGCGATGCTCACCGATCCGCATCAAACGGTTACGTGCGCGCGCGAAGCCGAACGGATGGCCGCCGGTGCCCCGACCGCATCGCAACGCGCGATGATGCAGGCGACGGCACAGTGGTTGCGGGGCGAGGCGCTACTGCGGTTGAACGACGTCGATGGCGCCCGTCCGCTGATCGAACATGCGGTGCGCGTGTCGGCGCGACTGGCGCCGAATGCAATACTGCATGGCGACGCCTTGCTGGCACGGGGCTGGATCAACACGGCGCAGGTGGACGTCGCGGATGCGCTGAGCGACTATCAGAAGGCCTATGCGATCTTCCGCCGGCAGGGCGAGGTACGCAGCCAGTCCAAGGCTTTGCAGTCGATCGGCGCACTGTACAGCGGCGCCAACGATCATGCGAATGCCCTACGCTATTTCGACCAGGCGCTTGCGACCTACCGCGGCGATCCGATGTTGGCGCTGTCGCTGTACAACAATCGCGGCGGCGCACTGAAAAAGTTGAAACGGCTGCGCGAGGCGGAGGCGCAGTTCGACAAGGCACTGGCGCTGACCGCCCAGATGCGAAGCCCGTTGCTGCAATCGCTGGTACTCGGCAATATCGCCGAAACGCGGCTGGCGATGGGCAATGTCGCGGGCGCGCAACGCGCGATCGACGAAGGCCTGCGTCTGTCGGGCCAAGACGGCGCCGGTCAGCCCTATCGCACGGTCTTGATCGGGCTGGCGGCGCAGGCGGCGTATCAGCGCCACGATCTGGCCACGGCGGCGCGGCTGATCGACGAGCGGTTCGCGGGCCGAGATTTTGCCAAATCGACGCTGATCGACCGTGAGGCGCACCAGACCGCCTATACGATCTACCGCGCGAGCGGCGCACCCGGCCTTGCGCTGCAGCATCTGATGGCGCTGAAGCGGCTGGACGACGAGGCGACCACGCTTGCCCGGTCGACCAACGCCGCGCTGATGGCGGCGCGCTTCGATTTCGCGAATCAGGAACTGCGGATCGCCAACCTGCAACGCGACGAAGCGCGGCGGAGCGTCGCGTTCGAAAAGGCGCGTGTCCGCACGCAGCAGACCGTGTTCATCGGCTTCGCCGTCGGCGTGTTGGCGGTGCTGCTGATGCTCGGCATCGGCGTCATCACGCTGCGGCGGAGTCGCGATCGTGTGCGTGCCGTCAACGCCGACCTCAAAAAGGCGCTGGCCGCCAAGTCCGAATTTCTGGCGACGACCAGCCACGAAATTCGCACGCCGCTGAACGGCATTCTGGGCATGACGCAGGTGATGCTGGCGGATGGCAGCGTCGCGGGCGATCTGCGCGATCGGCTGACCGTCGTTCACGGGGCCGGCGTGACGATGCGCGCGCTGGTCGACGACATCCTTGATGCCGCCAAGATCGAAAGCGGTCGCCTGACGATCGAAGACGCGCCGTTCGATCTAGATGCGATGCTGCGGGACTGCCTGCGGCTGTGGCAGGATCAGGCGGCGGCCAAGGGCCTCGTCTTCCACGCCGATTTGTCGCGCTGCCCCGATTGGATCGTCGGCGATGCGTTGCGCGTGCGGCAGATCGTGTTCAACCTGATGTCCAACGCATTGAAGTTCACCGCGAGCGGCAGCGTGACGCTGACCGTCGAGGCGATCGCGGCGGCGGGCGAAAGCGAGCGCATCCGGATCGTGGTGACGGATACGGGCACGGGCATCGCGGTCGAACAGCAGCAGGCGATCTTCGAATCGTTCACCCAGGCGGATACCAGTACCACGCGGCGCTTCGGCGGAACCGGGCTGGGCCTGTCGATCTGCCGCAATCTCGCGCGGGCGATGGGCGGCGAGGTGACGCTGGCGAGCGTGCCAGGGCAGGGCGCCTGTTTCACGGTCGACCTGCCGCTCCGTCATGCCGACCGGCCCGAGCAGCCGAAGGATCAGGCGCAGGCAGGCGTCCTGGTCGTCGACCCGCATCCGATCACGCGGGCGATGCTGAAGACGGTGATCGCGACGCGGGCGGCGGACGTCGTCCCGCTCGCGACGCTGGACGAGGCATTCGACCGGCTGGCCGCCGACCCCGTCGACCGGATCGTCGTCGACGTTGCGGCGCTACGCACGCGCGACGACCCCCATGCCGAGGTGGGGCGCTTGGTCGCAGCGGCGGGCCGCGAAGCGACAGTGCTGCTGTTGTGGCCGGCGGATGCCGCCGCGGCGCATGCAGCCTTCGATCCCGCAATCGAAGTCCTGCACCTTCTCAAACCGATAGCGGCGAGCGATCTGCTCGCCGTCCTGTTCGCCAGCCGCGACGCAACGCTTGTGTCGCAGGCGGCATGAGGCGTAGACGCGCAGCCATGTTGACCCATTGCCCTCGCGGATGCCGGACCATGGTGCGATGAACGTCTTGTTCATCGAGGACGACCGGATGAATCGCCGCGTCGTCCGCGACATGTTGGACGTTGCCGGTGTCGGCATGGTCGAGGCGGAGAACGCCGAGGCGGGGCTGGCGGCGATCGAAGCCGAAACCTTCGATATGCTGCTCATCGATCTGCGCATGCCGGGGATGGATGGCATCACCGCGATCGGGCACATTCGCGCGCGCCCCGATGACAAGGCCAATGTGCCGATCATCGTCATCACCGCGGACACGGCGCTGGACCTGCGCGAACGCTGCCTGGCCGCAGGCGCGAACGAGGTGCTGTTCAAGCCGGTGGCGATGGATGCGCTGTTCGAGGCCATGGGGCGGATCCTCGCGCAGGATCCCGGCGGCGCGACGATCAGCTAAGCCGCACCGCTGTCGTCGGCAGTCGATGGCCGCGTGGGCAGGATCGGGCTGTCTTCTGCCACAATCGGGTCGGGTGTTCCGACGAGGGCGATCGTGTCGTCCTGCTCCTTCACCGCGAAGCCCACGTCTTCGAGACCGAGCTTCAGGTGGATGCGGGTCAGATGATCCGCCTCGACAAGGGCGAACAACGTTTCGGGTGTCTCGCTCATCCGCGTCCAACTGGTCAGGAATGGAGCCGTTCCGACATTAACCACCAATGTGGATGATTTGCGACGGACCGTTGGCTGAAGTCCGCTGCCGCGAACGCCTGCTGCGGCGATCTGCGCTCGCTCTGTTGCCCGCCGGGTCATGCCGTGCGAGGCTCGCCCGCCGCGATGCGACCCGGAGCGCCCTATGAGCTTGAATCCCCTTCGTCTTGTCTTGTCCCTGGCGATCGCCGGCACGAGCGGCACCGCGCTGGCGCAAGCCGTGCCGCAGGCGCGAACTGCCAGTGGGCCGGTGCGCGGCGCGACGGACGAGGGCGTGGACGCCTTCAAGGGCATTCCGTTCGCGGCCCCGCCAGTGGGCGCGTTGCGCTGGCAGCCACCGCAGCCGGTGCAGGCCTGGACGGCGCCGCGCGACGCCACGCGTTATGCGGCGGATTGCATGCAGCTGCCATTCCCCAGCGATGCCGCGCCGCTCGGCACGGCTCCGGCCGAAGACTGCCTCTACGCCAATGTGTGGCGGCCGGCGGCCATCAAGGCGGGGGCCAAGCTGCCCGTTCTGGTGTGGATCTACGGCGGCGGCTTCGTCAACGGCGGGTCCTCGCCGCCGACCTACAGCGGCGCGGCGTTGGCGCGGCAGGGCATCGTGATGGTGAGCTTCAACTATCGCCTGGGCCGCTTCGGCACGTTCGCGCATCCCGCACTCGCCACCACACCGCGCGAGGTGGACTTCGGTCTGCTCGACCAGCTCGCGGCGCTGCGCTGGGTGAAGCGGAACGTCGCGGCTTTCGGTGGCGATCCCGATGCGGTGACCATCATCGGCGAAAGTGCGGGCGGCATGTCCGTCCACGCCATGCTGACCTCGCCCGCAGCGCGGGGCCTGTTCCGCGCCGCGGTCATCCAGTCGGGCGGGGACGGATCGTACAAAGGCGCCAGCGTAGCGACCGCAGAGACGGTGGCGACCGCCTTTGCGCGCGCCAAGGGCATCGACGGTACAGGCCCGGCGGCCTCGGCAGCGCTCCATGCTTTATCCGGTGAGCAGGTAGTCGACGGCCTCAATCTCGCCACCCTGGGGCAGCAGCAGGGCGAGGGGCGCACGTACAGCGGGCCGGTGCCAGACGGCCGCACCTTCGTCGACGGCCGCGACGCCTATCGCGCCGGTCGCTTCGCGCACGTACCGGTGATGGTGGGGGCGACCAGCAACGATATCGGCGGACCAGATGGCGTCATGATCGGGGGCGCACGCGACGTCGCGGGGCTGCTCGTGAAGCAAGGCGTGCCGGTCTATTACTATCGCTTCGATTATGTCGCGACATCGGCGGCGACGCCGGACGGTGCGGGGGCGGGACATGCGACCGACATCCCGTTCTTCTTCGATACGGCCGACATCAAATATGGCGCGGCGACCACATCGACCGATCGCGCTGCGGCGACCGTGGCGAGCCGCTATCTCGTCAATTTCGTCAAGACGGGCGATCCCAACGGCAAGGGTGCCGTACCATGGCGGCGCTATGACGCGGCGGACCCGGCGATGCTGACGATGACGCGGGGCGGCGGGGCAACGCTGGCCCGCGAATAATAAGAAGCGCTCGCCTCCGTTACTTGAGAGGCGAGCGCGAAGTTCGCCGTGTCTGGTCGCTACCGTCGCGATGACGGGCGACGGGCCGATATCCTGTGTCTCGCGGTAGCCGACTGCCGAACTACCCCAAGCAAACGCCGCGTTACTTCCCGCGACCGGTCGCTTCCTGCAGCGCATCGATCCGCTTCGACGCTTCCGCCTTGGTCAGCGTGTCGTCGAACGCTTCGCCGGCTTCCTCGCTCAGGGTCTTGAGGTAGCTCGCCTGCGCGCCGGTCATCGCCTCGTCGCCGGTCGTCCAGTCGTCGGGGTTCTTTTCGGCGTTGCCGGTCGGGTGGTCCTTGGGGTTCTCGGTCGTGGACATGGGGTCTTCCTTTCAGAAGACCCCAACATTCCTGTTCCTTATCCGTTCCAGCCGGTGAACGGCATGTTCAGCGCCTCGGCCACCGCATGATGCGTGATCTTGCCGTGATAGACGTTGAGACCGTTGGCGAGGTGCGCGTCCGCCTTCATCGCCGCTTCCGCGCCCATGTTGGCAAGCTTGATCGCGAACGGCAGCGTCGCGTTGTTGAGCGCGAAGGTGCTGGTGCGCGCGACCGCGCCGGGCATGTTGGCGACGCAATAATGGATCACGCCGTCGACTTCGAACACCGGGTCTTCGTGCGTCGTCGCATGGCTGGTTTCGAAGCAGCCGCCCTGATCGATGGCGATGTCGACCATCACCGCGCCGCGCTTCATCGTCTTGATCATGTCGCGCGTCACCAGCTTCGGCGCCGCCGCGCCCGGCACCAGCACCGCGCCGATGACGAGGTGTGCGTTCTTCACCGCCGATGCGATCGCCGCCTTCGACGCATAGGCCGTCTTGATCTGGCTGGAGAAGAACATGTCGAGTTCGGCGAGGCGATCGTTCGAAATGTCGTAGATCGTCACATCGGCGCGCATGCCGACCGCCATCTGCGCGGCGTTGACGCCCGACACGCCGCCGCCAAGGATCGCGACCTTCGCCGGCGCCACGCCGGGCACGCCGCCCAGCAACACGCCGCGACCGCCCTGTTCCTTTTCGAGGTAATGCGCGCCGACCTGCACAGACATGCGGCCCGCGACCTCGCTCATCGGCTTCAGCAGCGGCAGGCCGCCGCGTGCCGCCGTGACCGTTTCATAGGCGATGCAGGTTGCGCCCGACTTCACCAGCCCCTCGGCCTGCGCCTTGTCGGCGGCGAGGTGGAGGTAGGTGAAGAGTAGGTGACGCGGTTCGAGCAGCGCGATCTCGCTCGCCTGCGGTTCCTTGACCTTCACGATCATGTCGGCGGCGGCGAACACCGCGGCGGGATCGGCCAGAATCGTCGCGCCCGCGTCGATATAATCCTGGTCTTCGAAATCGATGCCGGAGCCGGCCTTCGTCTCGACGACGACCTTATGACCGGCGGCGACCAGTTCGGCGACCGACGGCGGGGTCAGGCCGACGCGATATTCGTGGTTTTTAATTTCCTTGGGAACACCGATGCGCATGGGAATCTCCTCTTCCGACGGCGCTCTTACTACGCGCTGTGCGGGAGAGGCTTGCAATGTCATTGTCTGCGAGCGACCACGGCGGGATTTCCTTGCGTGAATGGGTGTCGTAGAGCGAGGATCATGCTCGACGCCCTAGACCAGAAGATCCTCGGCCAGTTGCTCGTCAGTTCGGACCTCACCAGCGCCGAACTGGGAGAGAAGGTGGGCCTGTCGCCCAGCGCCGCGCATCGGCGCGTCGGATCGCTCAAGGACCGCGGGCTGATCGCCGGCTTCCGTGCCGTGCTCAGCAAGGCGGCGCGCGGCAATCCCAGCGTCGTGATGGTGAACGTGACCCTGCGTGACCAGCGCGAAGAGACGATGGCCGCGTTCGAGCGCCAGATCGTCGACGTCCCCGAAATTCGCGACTGTTTTCTGATGAGCGGCGAGGCGGACTATATGCTGCACGTCGAGGTGCGGCGCGACGATACGTTCGAACGCATCCACCGCGAAACGCTGTCGCGGCTGCCCGGCGTCACCCGGCTGGCATCGCATTTCGTGATTCGTGAGATCTTTCGCAGGCCCTAACTCGCGTTTGCTTCCAATGCGGTACGCGCTTGCGCGGCCGGGCGACACGCGATGTCGGGTGACGCTGCGTACCCTGTCTCGGGGCGGCTCATCGCCTCCCGCCGCCGTTGCTCCCGCCGTTCAGGCCATGCTAAGGCAGCGCCGATGCAACAGCTTGCGAACAACGCCGGTCGCGTACCGACGGACCGATCGAGCCGCTCGTGAGCAGCCCCGTACCGGCAGCCCCTCCCGACGCTCGGGCGGAGGATGAAACCCCCGTTCACCACAGCGATGGCCTGCTGAAGCTGGCGGTCGGTGCGATCGGCATCGTCTTCGGCGATATCGGCACCAGCCCGCTCTACGCCTTTCGCGAAACCTTTGCCGGGCACCACAAGCTCGCGCTCGATCCGCTGCACATCATGGGCGTGCTGAGCCTGATGTTCTGGTCGATGATGATCGTGGTGACGATCAAATACGTCGCCATCATCATGCGCGCCGACAATAATGGGGAAGGGGGCAGCCTGGCGCTGCTCGCGCTCGTGTCGGGGCGGACGAAGAGCAAGCGGTGGTCGACCGGCATCGTGCTGCTCGGCGTCTTCGCCACCTCGCTGTTCTACGGCGATTCGATGATCACGCCTGCGGTGACCGTGCTGGGCGCGGTCGAGGGGTTGGCGATCGCGGCGCCGGCCTTTTCGGGGCTCGTGCTGCCGATCGTGCTCGCCATCCTGATCGCATTGTTCTGGGTCCAACGCAGCGGCACCGCGCGAATCGGCCTCATCTTCGGGCCGATCATGCTCGTCTATTTCGGCGTCATCGCGGTGCTGGGGCTGCTCAGCGTCGTCCAGACGCCGCACGTCCTGTGGGCCTTTTCACCGCACCACGCGATCCACTTCTTCCTTGCTGACCCAGTCCGCGCGTTCCTGGCGCTCGGTTCGGTCGTGCTTGCGGTGACGGGGGCGGAGGCGCTGTACGCCGACATGGGGCATTTCGGGCGCAAGCCGATCGGCCTGTCGTGGCTAGTGTTCGTGCTGCCCGCACTGATGTGCAACTATCTGGGGCAGGGCGCGCTGCTGTTCCGCGAAGGCGAGGCGGCGCTGCGCAGCCCGTTCTACATGCTCGCGCCCGACAGCCTGCAGCTGCCGCTGGTGCTGCTGGCGACGATGGCGGCGATCATCGCCAGCCAGGCGGTGATCTCGGGCGCCTTCTCCGTCACGCAACAGGCGATCCAGCTGGGCTTCATGCCGCGGCTGCGCATCGAACACACGAGCGCTGCGACGGTGGGGCAGATCTACATCCCGCTCATCAACTGGCTGTTGATGACGATGGTGATCCTGCTGGTGCTGTTCTTCCGTACCTCGTCCAACCTCACCTCGGCCTATGGCATCGCGGTGACGGGGGCGATGTTCATCGATACGTGCCTGCTCGGCGTGGCGCTCACCCGATTGTGGAACTGGCCGCTCTATGCCGCCGCGCCGCTGCTCGGCCTGTTCTTCCTGGTCGACGGCGCCTATTTCGCCGCCAATCTGACCAAGGTGCCCGATGGCGGCTGGTTCCCGCTGATGATCGGCCTGATCGTCTTCACCTTCCTGACGACCTGGTCGAAGGGGCGGACGCTGATGATGGAGCGGCTGCGCGAGGCGGCGATGCCGACCAAGGTGTTCATCACCTCCGCGATCAATTCGGCGAGCCGCGTGTCAGGGACGGCGGTATTCATGACCTCCAGCGCCGATGGCGTGCCGCACGCGCTGCTCCACAACCTGAAGCATAACAAGGTGCTGCACGAGCGAATCATCCTGCTGACGGTGAAGATCGTCCAGCAGCCCTATTGGCCGGAAACCGACCGCGCCACGCGCGAGGAAATGGGCGACGGCTTCTACCGCCTCGTCCTGCGCTACGGCTTCATGGAAGAGGTGGACGTGCCGGCGGCGCTGAAGCGCGTCCATGGCTGCGGCACCGATTTCAAGATGATGGACACCAGCTTCTTCCTGTCGCGTCAGACGCTGCTTGCCTCGGAACGGCCTGGCATGATGCTGTGGCGCGAAAAGCTGTTCGCCTGGATGCTGCGCAACGCGGAAAGCGCGATGGAATTCTTCCGCCTGCCGACGAACCGCGTGGTCGAGTTGGGCAGCCAGGTGGAGATTTGACCGAGCCGGCGCCCATCATCGTGACGGCCCTGTTCGGGCGGCGCGACCAGGGCTGGTTCGATGCGCAGCGGGCGGCGCACTTCCCGCCCGAACGCAACGTGCTGGCCGCGCATCTGACACTGTTCCATCACCTGCCGCCCTCGGCAGAGGGCGAGATCAAGCATCGCCTGACTGGCCTGACCCGCGGCGTGCGAGCGCCGCAGGCGCGCGTCGGCGGGCTGATGTCGCTGGGGCGCGGCGTCGCCTATCGGATCGAATCGCCCGATCTGATCGCGATCCGGCGCGATCTGGCCGACGCCTTTGCGGGCCTGCTGACGCCGCAGGATGCTGGCGGCTGGCGCCCGCACGTCACCATCCAGAACAAGGTCCAACCCAATATCGCGAAGCTACTGCTGACCGCTTTGTCGCGCGATTTCGTCCCCCGCGACGTCGAAATCGCGGGGCTGGCGGCATGGTGGTATCGTGGCGGTCCATGGGAAGCACTTTCCCGTCACATGTTCGCTTGACGGGGGCCGCATCTCGCTCCTATAGGCGCCCCTCCACACGGCGGGGCGGAGTAGCTCAGCTGGTTAGAGCACGGGAATCATAATCCTGGGGTCGGGGGTTCAAGTCCCTCCTCCGCTACCACATCGGTAGCGCCGCGCGTGTGACACCATCGACAGACGGAACGCTTTGTTCACCATTGCCGTGCGATGGCAGGCGCTGGTCGGTTCGGGTCGCGTCGATGCCCTATCACTTTTCCAATGAACGTCGGACCGCCGATCGGCGGGTTGCCAAGCAGCCCCATGCGGGGCCCGAGCGTCGTCTGGCGGAGCGCCGGGCGACCGAGGTGAAGCTCGTCCGCAAGCCGCAGCCGATGCATCGCGGCGTGTTGTGGGCGGCGGTTCTGATGGTGCTGGTCTTGTCCGACAGCGTGTGGCTCGACGGGGCGTATCGCCATATGGTGACGGGCAGCATCGCCGACTGGGTCGCCAGCGTGCGCTATTGGTCCGACCACGTCTGGGACTGGCGCGCCTAATCGAACGCCCCGAACGGATCGTTCATCACCAGCATCGCGTCGGACCGCGCGAGCGCGATCAGCGTCAGGCCGTGCGCGCGGGCGTGATGCAGCGCAAAGCTGGTGGGGGCGGAAATGCCGACCAGCAGCGGCGTCGCGGCGACCAGCGCCTTGTCCACCATTTCAAAGCTGATGCGCGAGGTAACGAGCGTCAAGGCGGCCCCAGCGCCCGCCCGCGCCTGCGCGCCGATCAGCTTGTCGAGCGCATTATGGCGGCCGACATCCTCGAAGATCGCCGCGATCGCGCCATCGGCGGTGCAGGCGGCGGCGGCATGGACGGCACCGGTCGCGGCGTTGAGGCGCTGGTGCGCGCGAATCGCCGCCAGCGCGGCAAAGATCGCAGACGGCTCGACGACAGGGCAGGGAGGCCGCTGGCGCACGGGCCGGGCAAGCTGCTCCAGGCTAGCGATCCCGCACAGGCCGCATCCCGTATCGCTGCTGCGATGGCGGACGCGGTCGTGGATGCGGGGGCGGCAGTGCGCGGCGAGCGCAACGCGGACGATCCATCCCGCCTCTGCCGCGAAGACGTCGATGTCCTCGACGTCGGCGGCGGTGTCGGCGAGGCGTTCGGTCAGCATGAAGCCGAGCGCGAAGACGTCGAGATCGCGCGGCGTCATCATCATCACCGCATAGCCCAGGCCGTCGACCTCGATCGCGACGGGAGCCTCGACCGCGACGTCGCGCAGGCCCGTCATGGCGCGGCCATCGGCGTGGAGCACCCGGATCGGCTCGGGCCGCGACACGCTCACAGCGCGGCGAGATCCTCGGGCGTGTTGACGTTGGCGATCCGTTCCGGCGCGGCGATCGGCAGCGCGCCGATCTGCTGCGCCCAGCCGCGCACCGAGCGTCGAGGGTCGTGCGCGATATGGTCGACGAGTGCGTCGGCGAATTCGGCGGGCCAGTGGCCGATGACCGGCGCGTCGCTGCAATAGCTGGGCGCGCGGCGCAGCAGCGAAGCGACGAGCGCCTCGGGCAGGGACGGCGTGTCGCAGGGCACCGTCAGGACGCTGTCGAAGCCGTGCGTTGCCGCGTAGTGCAGCGCGCCCGCGACGCCGCCGAGCGGTCCCAGGCCGGGGGCCGGTCGATCCGCGATCCCGCCCTCTCGCCCCACGACGACCACCGCGTCGGCCCAGCGTGCACAGGCGTTGCGGACGTGCGAGAGCAGTGGGCGCCCGTCCCACAGTGCGGCGGCCTTGTCGCTGCCGAAGCGGCTCGACTGGCCGCCGGCGAGGATCGCGGCGAGGATCAGGCCGCCTTCTCCACCCGCACCGGCACGGATTTCCCCGCCGGAACATGGCTTTGTTCGGCCTTGTGCGTGACCGGCATCAGGATGTTGCATTCGGGGTAATAGCCACCCAGGCAGCCGCGCGGAATGTCATAGGGCACGACCAGCAGGCCATCGACGCGCTTGTCGCCATTCGTCCCCTCGTCGCCGACCAGATCGACCTTGTCATGTTCGGCCAGGCCCAGCTCCGCCATGTCGGCGCGGTTCATCAGCACGACGTCGCGCGTGCCTTTGATGCCGCGGAACCGGTCGTGATAGCCGTAGACGGTCGTGTTGAACTGGTCGTTCGAGCGCAGCGTCATCAGGCGGAAGCGGCCGGGGGCGTCCTTGAAACCGGTGGCGTTCAACGCGCTCGGCACGTTGAATTCGGCGCGCCCGCTGTCGGTGAGCCACTGGCGGTGGGCGGCGGGCACACCCTTCCAGAAGCCGCCGGGGATCCACATCCGTTCGTTGAAGCGGGCGAACTTGTCAGGATAGGTCGCCTCGATCGCATCGCGGACGAGGCCGTAGTCGCCGACCCACGCATCCCAATCGACCTTCGGGTTGGGGTCGAGCGTCGCCTTGGCGATGCCGGCGAGGATCGCGGGTTCGCTGAGCAATGTCTCCGCCGCCGGCGTCGCACGGCCGCGGCTGCCGTAGATGCGACTGAAACTGTCCTCCATCGTAACCGCCTGCGGGCCGGTCGCCTGTTCGTCGGTCTCGATCCGGCCGAGGCAGGGGAGAAGGTAGCAGGTCTTGCCGGGCAACAGATGCGTGCGGTTGAGCTTGGTCGCGATGCTGACGGTGAGGTCGAGCGTCTGCCAAGCGGGCTCGATCCGTGCGGTATCAGGCACCGCGCGGGCGAGGTTGCCGCCCAGGCCAAGGAACGCCTGCGCGCTGCCGTCGATGATATGTTCGCACGCCTCGACCGTGTCCCAGCCCTTCTCGCGCGGGGGATCGAAATCATACAGCTGCTGCAGCCGGTCGAGCGGGGCGAGCTCGGGCTTTTCGGTGATGCCGACGGTGCGCTGGCCCTGCACGTTGCTGTGGCCGCGGACCGGGCCGAAGCCGGCGCCGGGCTTGCCGACGTTGCCGCGCAGCAGCATCAGGTTCACCAGCGTGTGGAGATTGTCGATGCCGTGAACGTGCTGGGTCAGGCCCATGCCGTAAACACAGATGACGCGCTTCGACTTGGCGTAGACGGCCCCGGCGGCCTCCATGTCCTGACGGGTGATGCCGCTTTCATGCTCCAGCGTTGCCCAATCGGTCGCGCGGACCATGTCGGCGAACGCCTCGAACCCCGTCGTATGTTCGGCGATGAAGGCATGGTCGAGAATCGCGGGGGCGTTGATCCGCTGGCACTGGTCGTCCGCCTCGATGACGTATTTGCAAATGCCGACCAAAGCGGCGATGTCGCCGCCGGCCTTCACCTGATGATATTGCGTGGCGATCGGCGTCGACTTGCGCGTCGCCATCTCGATCGGGTTCTGCGGGTCGGTGAAGCGTTCGAGGCCGCGTTCCTTCAGCGGATTGAATACCACGATCTCGACGCCCCGCTTGGCGCAGCTACGCAAGGGGTGGAGGAAGCGCGGCGAATTCACGCCCGGATTCTGGCCGAAATAGAAAATAGCGTCACACTGGTCGTAATCCGACAAATGGATCGTGCCGACGGGCGAACCAATTGCAGACTTGAGGCCGACCGATGTCGTCTCGTGACACATGTTGGACGAATCGGGCAGGTTCTGGCTGCCGTACAGGCGCGCCATCAACGCCCACATGTAGCTCGTTTCCAGGCTCGCGCGGCCGGACGCGTAGAAGATCACCTTCTTGGGATCGTAGCGCTTCAGATGCGTGCCGATATCGGCAAACGCCTCCGCCCAGCTGACCGCGACATAGCGATCGGTGGCGGCATCATATTTCATCGGGTGCGTCAGGCGCCCGGCCTGTTCGAGGTCGTAATCCTTCCAGCCGCGTAAGTCGCTGACGGTATGCTTTGTGAAGAATTCGGGCGTGGTGCGATAGGTGGTCAGCTCCCACGCGGTGGCCTTCGCGCCGTTTTCGCAGAATTCGGCGATATGCGGATGCGCCGGCTTCCCCCAAGCGCACGAGACACACATGACGCCCCCGGGCTTGTTTAGCCGGGTCAGCTCGCGCGCGGTTTCCGGCCGCACCTTCTCGCGAAGGTTGATCTCCGCAACCGACTTCATCGATCCCCAGCCACCGGCGGGACCGGTGTAAGGTTCGGTGCTGATCGTCTGGTCGTCGCTCACGTCGCAGTCCCTCCGCTCGTCCGAACGCCAACGTCCCGCCCGGCGGTTGGATGCATGCCGCATGCCACGGCTGATGTACACGCCATCCGATATCTTATCACACGCCTGCCGGCCGGCGCATGGCCAAACCCCACAATTTGAAGCAGCTTCGCGCAAATTGGTATTGTATTGATCTGAAAGGAATGAGACCACGATGGTTCTGAGGGGTGGTTTCAAACAAACCGCAAGCAAATAAGGGGCGCTATGCTGTCCTTTATTATAGGCTGTAACCGGGTGATCCGTGGCGATGACACACGGACATTCGCGCTGATCGGTCGCGGCGAAATGCAATCATCCCCGGATCACGAAGGGGAAAGAAGATGATGATGTACAAGGGGATACTCGCCTCCACCTGTTGTCTGGCGGCGTTGCTCGCCATGCCGGCGCACGCCCAGGTCACGACCGATCAGGACGCTGCGACCCAGATCGGCGATCCGGTCGCTTCGGCGAAGCTCGCCGCCGATCGGGCGCGCGACGATTCGGTCAACGCAGACAAATCGCAGGACATCATCGTGACGGGCACGCGCATTGCGCGGCCGAACAACCGCTCCGCCGCGCCGATCACCACCGTCACGGTCGCCGACATCGCTGCCCAGGGCGCGACGACGATCGAAGAGGTGATGAACCGCTTGCCGCAGGTGCAGGCCAACGCCGAACAGAATTACGCCGATTCCGACGGCCGCCAGCGTATCAAGCTGCGCAGCCTGGGTTTCGAACGTACGCTGACGCTGGTCGACGGGCTGCGGCTCGGCATCCAGAACGGCATGGACGTCAGCCTGATCCCCAACGAGCTGGTCGAGCGGATCGACGTTCTGTCGGGCGGTGCGTCGTCGGTCTATGGATCGGACGCGGTCGCAGGCGTCGTCAACTTCGTGTTGAAGAAGGACTTCAACGGCATCGCGCTGACCGGCAACTACAGCTTTTTTAACCACGACAATCGCGCCAATCCGGTGACCGAAGCGGCGGGTCGGGCTTTCTTCCCGGCCAAGCAGGGCTGGACCAACGACGGCGGTCGGGCGAACGTGACGCTCACCGCGGGCAAGACCTTCCTGGACGGGGCGGTCAGCCTGTCGGGCTATCTCAATTATCGCCAGTCGGAGCAGGTGAACCTGGGCGACCGGTCGCTGTCGGCGTGCGAAGTGACCCAGACGATCGCGACGGGTGTGCTCAACTGCACGCGCAGCACCTATACGCAGGCGGGCACGATCGTCCCGGGCGGGATCGGCGTGGGCAGCACGCTGGTCAACGATCCCAGCGGGTCGGGCCGATTCGTGCCGTATAACTCCGGTCCGGGCACCTCGACCAATCCATACGACGAACTGGCATTCCAGCGGCCGTTCAACCGCCTGAACACCGGCGCCTTCTTGAACGCCAGGATTTCGAGCGACATCGAATTGTACTCGACCGCGATGTTCTATCGCGACCGGTCGTTCAACACGCTGCCCAACCGCGTCTATTCGTACAGCGCCTATGGCGCGCCGGCATATCAGACCAACTGCGACAATCCGTTCCTGTCGGCATCGCAGCGCACGACGCTATGCGGTGCGCAGACGACCGGGCTCGTGCCGCTCGACGTCCGCTATCGCTTCGATGCGCTGCCGCTGGTCGAGACGGGGTTCGAGAACCGGGGCGTGCGCATTGCGGGCGGCCTGCGCGGCAAGGTGCTCGACGATGCCTGGCGGTATGACATCGCGGGCGTCTATTCGATGATGCGCGCCAAGACGATCTACCCGTCGCAGCCGGATTACGACCGCGTCAATCGGTCGCTCAATGTGGTGAACGTCAACGGCACGCCGACCTGCGCGTCGGTGGTCAGCGGTGCCGACCGCGCCTGCGTGCCGTTCAATGCCTTCATCCCGGGTAACAGCAATCTGGCGCTGAACGACTATCTGTTCACCAGCACCGACGGGTCGCAAAACAGCACGTCGCTGATGTGGCAGGCGCTCGCGGTCCTGAACGGTGACCTTGGCAAGTACGGCATCACCTCGCCGCTCGCCGAGCAGGGCGTCGCGGTTGCTTTCGCCAGCGAGTTTCGCGCCGAGATGTTCAAGCGTAGCGCCGATGCCCAGTTCCGCGCCACCAACGGCGGCACCGATGCCCGTTTCACGCAGAACGTCGTCGAATCGAACGTCGAGGTGCAGGCGCCGCTGATCGAGCACAAGCCGTACACCGACCTGTTGCAGGTCAACGGCGGCTATCGCGTGTCGAAGTACAACCGCTTGAACGGCACCTTCAACACGTGGAAGGTGGAAGGCATCTGGGCGCCGATCGCCGACATCGGCTTCCGCACGTCGTTCAACAAGGCGCAGCGTGCGCCGACGGTGATCGAGGCGGATCAGGCGAGCAACGTCAACTATACGACATCGGGTCCGAACGATCCGTGCGCATCGACCCGCGATCCCAATTCATCGAACCCCAACGTGCGGGTCGCGCCCACGGCGTCGATCGAGCAATGCCGTCGCACCGGCCTACCCGACAATCTGTACGGCAGCGCGACGTTGGACTGTTCGGCGCTGAACACCGGCTGCACCGTGCGCAACGGCGGGTTCAATCTGAAGGCCCGAAAACCGCCTATACGAAGACGTTCGGCGTGATCCTGCGCCCGCGCTTCGTCCGCGGGGCTGACGGTGTCGGCGGATCGCTTCATCATCAACTTGAATGACTCGATCAACTTCTTCCAGGTCAACGACTTCCTCAACGGGTGTCTGACCACGGGGCTGCAATATTACTGCCGCGGTATCGTGCGGAAACCCCGGCACCTACACGCTGAACAGCGCGCCGGGCGGCAATCCGACGACCGGCTATTATGCGCGCGGGACGAGCAACAGCTACAAGTCCCAGTCGCATGGCTGGGACTTCCAGGGGCAGTATACGCTGGGCCTGGCGGGGGCGGGGTCGCTCGATACGTCGTTCAACGGGACGTTGACGACCCGCGTCGGCAGCCAGGATACGCCCGATGCCACGCCGCGCAACTGCGTCGGCTATTACGGGCCGGGGTGTGGCGAAAGCATGCCGCGCTGGTCGCACGGCCTGCGCACCACCTGGACCAGTGCCGACAGAGTGGCGAGCGTGTCGCTCAACTGGCGGCACATCTCGGGCATGGACGATCAGCTACAACGCGCCGGCCGACACGGGCATTCCGGCGAACACGGCGCAGTTCCGCCGGTTCTACACGGGCGTGCCGACGTACGATTACATCGATCTGTCCACCAGCTTCGATATCGCCAAGCGCTTCGCGCTGCGCGTGTCGGTGAACAACCTGTTCGACCGCGACCCGCCGCTGCTTCCCGACTCGCGCAACGTGCTGGGCCTGCTGCGTAGCAATACGCTGTTCCGCTACGACCTGCTCGGTCGGCAGATCGTCGTCGGGGCGACCGCGCGCTTCTAATAGCGCGCCTTTGCCTATCGGATGGTTCAAAATCGTGGGCCGATCGCCTAGATCGGTCCACGACTCTTTCATCCGACAGGCGTTTTCCATGACCACTCATACCACCCGCATGCTGATCCTCGGTTCGGGGCCTGCGGGACTGTCCGCCGCGATTTATGGCGCGCGGGCGGGGATGCAGCCGATCGTCGTGCAGGGCATCCAGCCCGGCGGTCAGTTCTGACCACGACGACCCGATGTCGAGAATTATCCGGGCTTTGCCGATGTCATCCAGGGGCCCTGGCTGATGGAGCAGATGCAGAAGCAGGCGGAACATGTCGGCACGCGGCTGATGTGGGACACGATCGTCGAGGTCGATCTGTCCAAGCGCCCGTTCCGCCTGATCGGCGACGGCGGCGACGTCTATGAGGGCGAGGTGCTGGTGATCGCCACCGGCGCGCAGGCCAAGTGGCTGGGCATCGAGAGCGAGGAGCCGATGAAGGGCAAGGGCGTCCAGCGCCTGCGCGACCTGCGACGGCTTCTTCTATCGCGGCAAGAAGGTCGCGGTGATCGGCGGCGGCAACACCGCGGTCGAAGAGGCGCTCTACCTCACCAACCACAGCGAACGATGTGACGCTGATCCACCGTCGCGGACACGTTGCGCGCCGAGCGCATTTTGCAGGAGCGGCTGCACGCGCATCCCAACATCACGGTGTTGTGGAACAAGGAAGTCCGCGAGTTCGTCGACGGTGGCGGCACCGCGGGCCTCGTCGCGCTGGAGCTGGAGGATACGCAGACTGGCGAGCATTCGCGGCTCGATGTGCAGGGCGGCTTCGTCGCGATCGGCCACCATCCGGCGACTGAGCTATTCCGCGGCCATCTGGCGCTCGACGACGATGGCTATATCGCGGTGGAGACCGGCTCGACGCGCACCAAGCGTGCCGGGCGTGTTCGCGTGCGGCGACGTGGCGGACAAGGTGTACCGGCAGGCCGTGACGGCGGCGGGCACCGGCTGCATGGCGGCGCTGGATGCCGAGCGGTTCCTGGCGGCGGCGGAGTTCGCTGAGATGGCAGAGGCGGCGGAGTAAGCGCTTCGCTGCCGCTTCCGCCTGAAAATGTCGCCCCAGTGAAGGCTGGGATGACGTTGCGTTGGCTGCGTTGTGCTCAGAGTTTAGTGAGGGCGGCGAGGAGGGCGTTGCGTAGCGCGCGCTCGTCTTCCGTCCGGGCGAAGCTGTGCGAGGCGGTGTCGATCCGCGTCGCGGGCAGGTGGCGCGCGGCGGCGGCATAGGCTTGCGCGGTGGCGTCGCCGCTGGCGAGCAAGATGGTCGCCGCGTCGCCCCAGGTTTCGATCGCAGAGACGGACGCGGGTGGCGAGCGCTTGCGGCGATGGGGCGGCGGCCTTGCGCAGGCCCTTCACTGCTTTGGCAAGGTCGATGTGGCCGGTAAGCAGGCGACGCCATGCCGCGGGGTCGGTGAGGCGCTGGCGGTAGGTCGCGCGGATCGCGGCGGCAGGGGGCAGGGCGTCGTTGTCTTCGATCGTCCAGGGGTTGGCGAGCAACAGGCGATCGATGCCGGCGTCGCCGCCGAACAGCGCGAGCGTGCTCGCCGCGTCGCAATTGCCGAAGCCAACGATGCGGTCGATCTGTGGGGCGTGGGCGCGAAAGGCGGCGGCTGCGGCGATCAGATCGTCTCCTGCGCACAGGAAAACCGCCGTTTACGCCGGTCGAGTCGCCGATGCCGCGGCGGTCGTAGCGGAACACCGGATGGCCCGCCGCCGACACCACTGTGCGAGGAGCGCCATGCCGCGATGCGCGCCGCAGCGGATTTCGTTGCCGCCGGAGACGATCAGCAGACCGATCGTGCCGGGTGCTGCGTCGAGCGTACCTATCAGCGTGTCGCCCGCGCAGGGGAAGGCGATCAGGCTTCGCACGTGGCGATCCAGGCGGCGATGTCGTCGGCGAGCAACTCGGCGAGGGCAGGGTCGTCGCCCGGCTCTGCGCGGCGCCAGAGTGGGGCTGCGTCGACGTGACGGTCGGCGGGGGCGGGATCGGATGACAGGCGCACGACGCGGCGGGGCGTGCCGGGTTGATCGAAGGGGGCGGCGGCGGTCAACGACGCGAGTAGGTCCGGCGACAAAACGTTGCCTGCAATCTCTATGGCATCGCCGCCGGCCATCATCGCTGCCCGATCGCCGTCGTTGCCTGCCGCCCGCCACGTCCGGTGCAGGTCGCGCAGCAGGGATTCGCCGTCTTGCGGCGCGAGATGCCACCGGCTGGCAAAGGGCGCGACCTCATCGAGCAGGGTGCCGCTGCGAATGCCGACGGCATGCACGGCACGCCCCGAAGCCAATTGCTGGCTGGCAAGCGCTTCGACGGCATCTTTCATCCGTGGCAGCATGCAGTCCTCAAGCGGCACGAGGCTCTCGCCCTGTCCCGGCACGTCCGGCAGCAGGCCGGCGATCCCGCGTTCGGCCAGCTGGCGCAGCAGGCCGACGGCGAAGGTGCGCGTGCGGTTGGCCTCTTCGAAGAGGGGCAGGGCAAGGATGACCACCGACCCGGTGTCGGGGCCGAAGCGCAGCAGCGCCTCGCGGCCGCCGCTCCAGTCGTAATGGTCGATGCGCGGCGCCATGCCGCCCGACGCTAGACCAGCGCCTTGCCCGCGGCAAATTCAACGAGCGCGCCGAAGGTTTCGAGCATGTCGCCATCGACCTCGTCATCCTCGATCAGGATGCCCAGTCGATCCTCGATCTCGGTCAGCACGCCCGCGACCGCCATCGAATCGAGTTCCGGCAGTGCGCCGAACAGCGGCGTCGTCGCCCGGAATTCCGCGACCCGCTCGGGCGACAGGCCCAGCACATCGGCAAGGACGGCGCGAACGGTGGTTTCGACCTGGGTATAGCCTTCGGGAAGCAAAGCGTTCGGCCTTCGATCGGGGACGTGCGGGGCTGCGTTAGAGGCTGGGGCTGCATTCGGCAATAACGTGACGCTATGAGGGGATATGGCGCCAGACCCGACACCGTTTCCGATCGACCATCTGTTGCGGGGAGACCCTGACGCCCCAGCGCTGATCGAGCGCGCGCGGACGTGGCGCTTCGCTGATGTCGAGGCGGCGGTGGCGAGTGTCGCGGGCTGGCTTGCGGCGTCTGGATTGGCGCCGGGGGCGCGGGTCGCAACATGGCTGCCCAAGACGGCGCTGGCGTGCGTCATGCCGCTCGCCGCGGCGCGGGCGGGGGTGGTGCATGTGCCGGTCAACCCGGCGCCTGCCGCCGGGCGCAGGTCGCGCATATTCTGGCCGACAGTGGCGCGGCGTTGCTCGTGACGCAGGCGGCACGCGCGGCGACGCTGGAGGCTGGTGACCGACCCGACGACTGCCGGGTGGTCGAGGCGGACGCGGTGCCGATGGCCGATGCCGGGCCGGGGCGGTCGGACCGCGATCCGGCATCGCTGGCGGCGATCCTCTACACCTCCGGGTCGACGGGGCGGCCGAAGGGCGTGATGCTGAGCCATGCTAACCTGTGGCTGGGGGCGGTGTCGGTCGCGCACTATCTGCGCCTGTCGCCCGCGGATCGCGTGTTGGGGGTGTTGCCGCTGTCGTTCGACTATGGGCAGAACCAGCTGCTTTCGAGCTGGTATGCCGGCGCGGCGGTGGCACCGCTCGACTATCTGACCGCGCGCGACGTGGTGAAGGCGGTCGAGCGCACGCAGGCGACGACGCTCGCCGGCGTGCCGCCGTTGTGGGTGCAACTGCTGGAGGCGGACTGGCCGGCGGAGACGGCGGCGCGGCTGCGGCGGCTGACCAACTCGGGCGGCGCGCTGACCGAGCGGCTGGTGCGCGGCCTGCGGTCGCGCTTCCCGCAAGCGGATCTGGTGGCGATGTACGGCCTGACCGAGGCGTTCCGGTCGACTTGGCTCGACCCGGCGCTGATCGATGCGAATCCCGATGCGATGGGTCGGGCGATCCCCTTTGCCGAGGTGGCGGTGGTGAAGGCGGACGGGACGCGCGCGGTCGGCGAGCCGGGCGAACTCGTTCACGCCGGGCCGCTGGTTGCGCAGGGCTATTGGCGCGATGCGGAGCGGACCGCGCAGCGCTTTCGCCCAGCGCCCCCGTGGATGGCGAGCGGCGGCATGGCGGTCTGGTCGGGCGATACGGTGCTGGAGGGCGCGGACGGCCTGCTGCGCTTCGTCGGGCGCGATGACGAGATGATCAAGAGCGCGGGCAACCGGATCAGTCCGCTGGAGGTGGAGGAAGCGGTGCTCGCCGGTGGCGAGGCGCGCGAGGCGGTGGCGGTCGGCGTGCCGGATCCGCGCTCCGGGCAGGCGATCGTGGTGGTGCTGGCGGGCGATCCGGCGGGCGAAGGCGCCTTGCGCGCGCGGTTGCGCGGGCTGCTGCCGAGCTTCATGCAGCCCGCGCGCTACGACTGGCGCGAGGAATTGCCGCGCAACGCGAACGGCAAGCTGGACCGGGCGGCGATCCGGGCGGAGACGAGAGCATGAAGCCGATGGGGGCGCTGCCGCCCGAATTCGCCGGGCAGCGCGGCAGGTTGACGATCGCAGGGCGGCCTGCGGATGACTGGGCGGAGGCGACGCCCGTCTTCGTCTATGACGTCGGCATCGTCGCGGCGCGGGTGGCGCGGTTCCGGGCGGCCTTCCCCGACGTGGATCTGCATTATGCGATCAAAGCCAACCCTTTGCCCGCGCTGCTCGACCGGGTCGCGCCGCTGGTTGACGGTCTGGATGTCGCGTCGGGTGGCGAGCTGGACAAGGCCTTGGCGGTGAAGCCCGCGTCGGCGATCAGCTTCGCCGGGCCGGGCAAGCGCGATGTCGAGTTGCGCGCGGCGATCAGGGCGGGCGCGACGCTCAACGTCGAATCTGAAGGCGAGGCGACGCGGGCGTTGCGGCTGGGTGAGGAGCTTGGCATCGCTCCGCGGCTGGCGGTGCGGGTCAATCCCGACGTCGAATTGCGCGGTTCGGGCATGCGGATGGGCGGGCGACCGTCGCCCTTCGGCGTCGACGCGGTGCGCGCGGCGGCGCTCGTCCGCGCGATCGTCGCGAGCGGGGCGGACTGGCGGGGCTTTCACATTTATGCCGGCAGTCAGGCGCTGGATGCCGGCGCGATCGCCGAGACGCAGGCCGCGACGCTGGCGCTTGCTGCGCGACTCGCCGACGAGGCGGGGGTGGTGCCGCCGCTGGTCAATCTGGGCGGCGGGTTCGGCGTGCCCTATTTTGCCGGCGACGTGCCGCTGGATGTCGAGGCGGTGGGCGTGGCGCTGAGCGAGGCACTGGCGACGCGGCCCGCCGTTCTGAGCCAGGCCCGTTTCGCGATCGAGCTGGGGCGCTGGCTGGTGGCGGAGGCGGGCGTCTATCTGACGCGGATCGTCGATCGCAAGGAGAGCCAGGGCGAGACGTTCCTCGTCACCGATGGCGGCCTCAATCACCAGCTCGCCGCGTCGGGCAATTTTGGCACGGTGGTACGACGCAACTATCCGCTGGCGCTGGCCCGCGACGTTGGCGGCGTGGGCGACGACACGGTGTCACGACACGGTGTCGGTGGTGGGGCCGCTGTGTACGCCGCTTGACCGGCTGGGCGACCGGATCGCGCTGCTGTATGCCGAACCGGGCGACCTGATCGCGATCTTCATGGCGGGGGCCTATGGTGCCAGCGCCAGTCCGTCCGGCTTTCTGGGTCATCCGCCCGCGGTGGAGATCGTTGCGGGTTAGGGGCAACGATATTCAGGGTGCCGCCACCAATTCCCGGCTTTGGCAAGGGGGGCGGTGAAGCCGTGACGGAGGGAGGGAAGCGACACATCGGTTTGTGCTTCCTCCCCCTCCGTCATGCCTTTGGCATGCCACCTCCCCCTGGCGGGGGAGGAATGGGTGCTACAGCGCCGGTATTGGTCTGCGCGGGATCAGTCGATCGTGATCGTCGTGTCGAGCGTTACCAGCCGGCAGGTTGGCCGACGTATCCTGCAACGCGACCGTCGCGCCCTTGCGCAACGGGCCGAGATGGTAGGTGATCTCCAAGCCCGTCATCGGCTCGCCCGGGCGGCAGGCGCCCGCGGTTACCGCGCTGCCGCACAAGGGGCGCAGGGTGGAGGGCGGGGCTGCGACCGCGCCGTCGATGCGAACGACACGCGCCCGGCCGATGCCGGTTTCCTGCACGACGACGCTGATCGGCCCGGTATGCGGGCGGCTGGTGTGCGTCTGATCGGGGGCGATCCGTTCGGACTGCGTCGCGGAACGGACGGCGACGATCTGAAGGCCGGTCAACGGCGGGGCGGATTGCGCACCCGCTGCCACCGGCGTAAGCGCCAGCATGAGTGCCGGCGGGCAGGAAAAGCCGTGTCCATTCGGCCAGCATACCCGCGTCGTCGTTCTGTTGCGAGAGGGACGACGGTGGCCTTCCCTGCAGCGTCACTAACGCTATCTTCACCTCTCGTCGCGCCATAGCCATCAGCTCAAGCCCTTGATCTCACGTGTGCGTGGCGGTCCATGGGCGTCAGGAGACATTGCATGCGTTCCGGTAAGTCCGTCTGTGTCCTGCTCGCCATCGGCGCCGCGTCCAGCGCGCTCGGCGGGATGCGTCGGAGGCGGCGGCCAGCCATCCCGAACTGCCGCCCGCCAGCTATGTCGCATCGAAGGAACAGCCGGGCGAGGAATATGTCATCGGCCCGCTCGACCAGCTCAACGTCTTCGTCTGGCGCCAGCCAGAACTGACCGCCAAGGTCCAGGTGCGCCCTGATGGCCCGCATCACCACGCCGCTGATCAACGACATGCCCGCGGTCGGCAAGACGCCCGCGCAGCTCGCCGCCGACATCAAGAAGGCGCTGAGCCAGTACGTCACCGACCCGCGCGTGTCGGTGATCGTCGAGAATTTCTCGGGCACCTACAGCCAGCAGGTGCGCGTGATCGGCGCGACCGAAAAGCCTGCGTCGATTCCCTATCGCGCCAACATGGACGCTGCTGGATGCGATGATCGCGGTCGGCGGCCTCAGCCAATATGCGGCGGGCAACAAGGCGAAACTGATCCGGCACGATCGCGATACGGGCGAACAGCACGAATATCAGCTGCACATCGCCGATCTGCTGAAACGCGGCGATTCGAGCGCTAACGTCAGCCTGCAGCCGGGCGACGTCATCATCATCCCCGATATCGATGTTCTGATCGGATGAACGGCCTCTACGACGAAGCGCGCCTCGCGCTCCATGCGATCTGGACTCGGCGCTGGCTGGCGCTGGCGGTCGCCTGGGGCGTGTGCGTGCTCGGCTGGTTCGTGGTGAGACCAGAGTCCCGAGCCGCTACGAATCGCGTGCGCGCGTGTTCGTGCAGATGCAGTCGATCCTGCCTGCGTCGATGGATGCCGCCCCCCAGACGCAGCAGAAGGACGTCGACACGATCCGCCAGACATTGGTCAGCGCGGTGAACCTGGAGAAGGTGGTGCGCGGCACCGACCTTGCGCAGACCGTGTCGAGCGACCGCGACGTCGCCGATCGCGTCGCGGGCCTCGCGCAGGCGATCAAGGTGGAAAGCCAGCAGGACAATCTGTTCCAGATTACCACCACCGCGGCCAGCCCCAAGCTGGCGCAGCAGATTACCCAGAAGCTGATCGACATCTTCGTCGAAACCAACCTGGGCCGCGATCGCAGCCAGACGACGCAGAGCCTCGACTTCCTCGATGCGCAGCTGGGCGCAGCTGCAGAAAGCGGTTGTCGGATGCGGATACCAAGCGGTCCGATTTCCAGACGCGCTACCTCGGCTCGCTGCCCGGGACCGGTTCGGTTTGCCGACCGGATCGAGCGCGTCGCGCGCGCAGATGGCGCAGGTCGACGGCGATCTCGCCACCAGCGCAGTCCAGCCTCGCGACGTTGCAGGCGCAGATGGCGGGTACGCCGCAGACGGTTGCGGGCACCGGCGGTATCGCCGCTGGGCCAGCGCGTGCGGCGCTCGCTGCCATCCAGGGTCAGCTCGCCGATGCACGCGCGCGGGGCTATACGGATCAGCATCCCGACGTGATCGCGCTGAAGCGCCAGCTTGCCGTCGCGCAGGCGGCGGCGCAGCGGGAACCGGCGGGCGCCGGGCCGGCGGGCACGCCCAACCCCGTCTATCAGTCGCTGCAATCGATGCTGGCCGATAAGCAATCGGCGGTTCGCGGGGCTGCGGATGCGCAAGGCGCAGTTGCAGGGCGATCTCGACCAGCTGACCGCGAAACTGTCGCAGGACCCGGCGGTCGCTGCCGAACAGGGCCAGATCGACCGCGATTATCAGGTGCTGAAAGATCAATACGATCAGCTGCTCACACCAGCGCCAGCAGGTCGCGCTGCGCGGGCAGGCGGCGACGCGGACGGACAATGTGAAATTCTCGGTCATCGACCCGCCGACGGTGCCGCGCCGCGCCGACCGCGCCCAACCGCATGCTGCTGCTCACCGGCGTCCTCATCGCGGGGCTGGGCGCGGGCATCGGTGCGGCGTTCGCGATGGGGCAGCTGCGCGCGACCTTTGCCACCGCACCGCGGCTGGAAAAGGCGACCGGCATGCCGGTGATCGGTGCGATCGGCGAAGTCGTGACGGCGTGTTCAGGCGGAGCAGCGGGCGAAGCGTCTGAAAATCTTCGCGGGCGGTGCCGCGGGGCTGGTGGCGGCCTATGCTGCTGCTGCTCGGCGTCGAAGTGCTGCAACGCGGTCTGGCGGCGTGACGGGGACGATATGATGCACAAGCCCATCCGCCGCGATTCGCTGCTCGAACGGGCCGCGCGCGCGTATGATTTCGGTGCGGGGTTTCGCGCGCCGGTGAAGGACGCTGGCGATCCGGCGCAGGATGACGCCGTTCCCACGGCCATGCCTGCGCCCGACGTCGAGCCGGCACCGGTCGCCGAAGAGCCGGCATGGCAGGCGGCGGCGCCAATCGACGATCCGACCTTCCTCGCCATCCCGCCCGAATTGCGCGCACCCGTGGGGCAGGAGCTGCCGCCGGCCTTTACGAAACGCCCGAGCTGAGCGACATCGCCTGCATCGATCGCGGCATGCTGGCCGAAGCCGGGATGATCGTGCCCGGCGCGCCGGTGGGGGGCCGCTCGCCGAGGAATTCCGCCTGATCAAGCGTCAGCTGCTGATCACGCGCGAACGCATCGCGCAGGGCCATCAGGGCGACAAGGCGCGGACCGTGTTGGTGTGTTCGGCGCGACCGGGCGACGGCAAGACCTTCTGCGCGGTCAATCTCGCGCTCTCGATGGCGATGGAGCGCGATACTGAAGTGTTGCTGGTCGATGCCGATTTCGCCAAGCCCGACGTGCTGGCGCGCCTGGGCCTCGCCGAACAGCCGGGGTTGCTCGACGCCACTGGCCGACAGCCGGATCGATGTCGAAAAATCTCGTCATCCGCACCGATATCGGTGGCCTGTCGATCTTGGCCCGCGGGGACGAAGACGGCGACGGACACCGAGCTGCTCGCCTCTGCGCGCACGCGGACGGTGCTGTCGCGCCTGCTCGACGCCAATCCGCGCCGCATCGTGATCTTCGATTCGCCGCCCGCGCTTGCCGCCTCGCCCGCGGCGGTGCTGGCGATGCTGGTCGGGCAGGTGATGCTGGGTGGTGCGCGCCGACGACACACCCGAAAACGAACTGCGCGAAGCGGTGCAGCGGCTCGACGGCTGCGACGAGATCGCGCTGGTTGCTCAACGCCGTGTCGTTCGTCCCCGGCGGCCGGCGCTACGGCACCTATTACGGTCAGGAGGGGGGCAAGTGATGCGGTCTATCTCTCTCGGGTTGGCGCTGGGCGCCTGTGCGGTTGCCGGATCGGCCGAGGCGCAGGGACGGCGCGTCACCGCGACGCCCTATATCGAACTGGGGCAGGTGCTCGACGCCGATCTCAACAGCGGCGATGTGCTGACCTATTCGACCATCGCGGCCGGGATCGATTTGGCCGCCAATACGCCGCGGGTGAACGGGCAGCTGTCCTATCGCTACGAACGGCGGATCGCCTGGGACGACCGGATCGGCGATTCGGACGTCCACACCGGTCTGGCGCGCGTTTCGGCGAAGGTCGCGCGCGGCCTGACGCTGGAGGCGGGCGGCATCGCGACGCGCGCGCGTGCCGACATCCGCGGTGCGGCGCCGGGCGTTCTGGTCGGCAATGTCGACAACATCAGCCAGATCTATTCGGTCTATGCCGGCCCCAGCTATGCCGACCAACGTCGGCCCGGTGGCGGGTCGCCGCCAGCTATCTGGCGGGCTATACGAAGGTCGAAAGCCCCAGCTTCGTCGGCGTCGGCCCCGGCCAGCCGCGCTTCGACTATTACGATACCGCCTTCAACCAGTCTGCCGGGATCAGTGCGGGCGTGCGTCCGGGGCAGATCCTGCCCGTCGGCCTGACCGCCAGCGCCGGCTGGGACCGCGAGGATGCGGGCCAGCTCGATGGCCGGTACGAGGGCTGGCGCGTGCGCGGTGACGCGTTGTTGCCGGTATCGCCCTATGTCGCGCTGACCGCGGGTGTCGGCTACGAACGGATCGAGACGAGCAACCGTCCGGCGCTAACCAATGCGGCGGGTCAGCCCGTCGTCGATGGCGATGGCCGCTTCGTGACCAACAGCGCCGTGCCGCGCCAGATCGCCTAATCGCACCGATGGGCGTCTATTACGATGCGGGTGTCGTCTGGCGCCCCAACCGCCGCGTGTCGGCGGAGGCGCGCGTCGGCAAGCGCTTCGGGGTCGATCAGCTACAGCGGCCTTGCGACCTATCAAGCGTCCGAACATGTCGGAATGGCGGTGAGCGTCTACGACAGCGTCACGACCTTCGGCCAGCAGCTGCGCAACGGGCTGCAACAGCTGCCGACCAGCTTCATCTCCGCGCGCGATGCGTTCACGCAGCAGTTCAACGGCTGCGTCTTCTCTCGACCAGCGGGGCGACGCCGGGCGGCTGCCTGAACGACGTGTTCCAGTCGATCCAGACCGCCAGCTATCGCGCGCGCGGCGTCGACGCGGTGCTGTCGGTCACCGCGCGGTCGCACCACCTATGGCGGCGGTATCGGCTATGCCAATCGCAAGCTGTTCAACCGCGACGACGTGCCCGGCGTAACGCTGTACGGGATCGAGGATCAGAGCGCCTATGGCCAGCTGTTCCTCAACCGCCAGCTGTCGCCCGTCTCCACCATCGACGGCAACCTGTTCGTCAATTATTACGAATCGGGCGTTGCGCAGGCGGCCGGCGTCTGGGCCTATGGCGGCACCGCCAGCTATGGGCACAGCTTCGGCCGGATCACCACCTCGGCCAGTGCGGGCGTTTATTGCGTTCGACACGGGCGATCTGGACACCACCTGGTCCGCGCAGGCGCTGATCGCCGCGCGCTATTCCTTCTAGGGGCCGCACAGGATGTACGAAGACCATTTCGGGCTGACCGGACGCCCCTTCCAACTCACTCCAGACGCGCGCTTCTGGTATGAGACGGCGGACGCATCGCAAGGCGATGGCCTATCTCGGCTATGGCATCGCGCAGGGCGAGGGGTTTCATCGTCGTGACCGGCGATATCGGCGCGGGCAAGACGACGCTGGTGGGGCATCTGACCGGCCTGCTCGATCCCGCCGCGCTGAACGTCATCACGATCGTGTCGACCGCGATCGCA